>CM077258.1:23267319-23509819 GCA_039654775.1 Spinibarbus caldwelli
CCCTGGGTATGTGGTGACATCATGGCCGGTTTGGTGCTCTCGTCGGATCTGTAAGGGATTCATTCTGTCTCTATCTGCCCCGGGCAGCCCAGCTCCAATTACCACCCCCCACACACACCCTTCTGCGCACCACCATCCGGAAGTCTGCAGAATAAGCCTATAAAACTTTTAAAATCCTCCCAGGAGCACTGCACTATTCACATCATACACATAGAAAGATCATATTACAAAAAATGCAATTATTTCAGACTAAAGCAGAGGGTATGAGCACCTTGTGATGGAACGCAGTTGCCAAATGTTTTATAAGTACTCTGATCATGTGACCTCCACCTGTAACATGCTACATGTCTCCTGTCATCCTTTGCACTGTCTTTGAGATTCCTTTGGCCTACAGTAAATAGTATACCGTCAGTATATTTTCATCTGGGAAATTTTGATCAGCTTTTTTGATAAAAAAAAACAGAAGTATACAAAAATAACAGAAGTATACAAATTAATAAATATATAAAACATACACACACACACACACACACACACACACACACACACACACACACACACACATATACGTTGATATCAAGACTTAATTTACTGAAAAGACTCAGTTACTGAAAAAACCCTTAGTACAAAAATAGCTATAGTCAGATATTACTGCGATATAAAATGACTCATTAACAAAATGTAAGATTTCAATCATACTGCCACTCCTAAGTCATCTGAATACTTTTAATAATGACAATTTAACTTAAGTTATGAGCAATCTTCAAATTGTCAACAAAAATATTCACCCTGCTCCGGTTTGCATTGCACTTCATTTGTTAGTTTGAAAGAGATTCAAATAGTCCTAAATGTGAATGCTCAATAACAGCTGCTTTTATGTGTTTTCCATTCTCATGTTTTTTTCCCCGTGCCCTCATAAGTATGAAGATAGTTCCCGTTAATAGCGGCCCTAGGCCTGATTGGAAACATGTTAAGCATGTGCAGACTGTAAATTGGAACCACACTACAAAGCAGGTTATGTGCTTGTTTATTCACCATTATAATGGCCGTGTCTTAAAAATGCCTTATAGAGACACTTCATCCAATCAGAGAGAGGGCTAAAGACCACGCCCACAGACACCCTAATAATAACAACTTTTAGAATCCCGTAGATTAGTAAAAAAAGATTATGCTCTTTTTGAATTAATAAAACAAATTGAATTAGTTACACACACTGTCATCAGTAGCTTTCATCCATCCGGATGGTTCTTTTCCTACAAAGCAATGCGTGGTCAGTGTGTGTATTTGTATGTATGGATGGGTGGGCTGATGCTGTGCATGTGTGTGTATGTCTGAAACCATGTAAATATTGTGTCTGTCAGTAGCAATGAGTGTCATCTGATGAAAACAATCAGGCCCTGTGTGGTTTCATTACAGGGTAATGTCTCGCCAGATTGTTACGGATAGTTAAAATGAAATGAAGTGAATTAGGGAAACAAGGGGAGAGCATGCACAACGCTTTATTACTTTCTTTTGAAGACACACTGACAATGATCTGCCTTCAGTTTAGTGCATGTATCAGATAACATATCAAAAACTACCTCCGAGTGTGTGTGTGAGAGAGTGAGTAAAGGTAAAGTGTGTGGGCTCGTCTTGCGCTGCATTCTTGTCAAATGTAGGATACATTGTCTTCCACCTTCCTGTCTCTGACTTTGTCTATGGATCCTTTCTAACTTTTGGCCTATTTGAAAAATTTGATGCAAGACAATGTCATCAGTACATTGTAAATATATACAGTATATAAAATATATTAATATATATTTCAGGGATTTTTGATGCCAAGGACCTCACATAGTTTTATGCATAAAGATCCATTTATTTTTATTGTGAGAAAAAAGTAGGCTATATGTATTGTCTTATAAATTTATTTTGTATAATATTTGTGTTTTCTTTCAAGTTTTTTCCTCTACTTGTACACCATCGCAGCCCCCTGGGGGTCACTGGACCCTAGTTTGAAAACTCCTGTTTTAATTAATTCATATTATAATAAATGGAAGTCAGAAAATATAAGTTCTGCTAAAAAAGAAATATGATTTATTATATAATTAAATTTGGAAAATACTATATATTAATACTTTAATGAACAGTCTCATGCAATTTTAATGATCAATTTATCTGTCAATTATTTGTTTGATAAATAACTTAAAAAAATACTGGTTATTAAAAAAGAGTAAATGTGTGCTATATATTGGGGCTAATTCATTAAACATAAAAAAGAATGAATTTCAGTGTGAATCATTAGTAAAACCAGTGTCACATAAATTGCCACATTGACTCAAATTGGATATTATACAAATGAAACAATTTACATACAAATTTGTTCTGCTTGTGTTTGATGAACAACGTCAAATGAGAGTAGAAAAGTTTCAAATAAAACTTTATAATACATGAGCACAGACCGAAAAAAAGTAACATTTGCTTTATAGTTTATTACAGTAGCAATTTGCAACAATTTGATCAAGTATAGTTAAAACAGTGCCAATGTTTACGATCAGAGTAACTGTAATTGAACAGAATCTAATAGTAGTATCTTTTTCACTGTGCTGTAATTCAACAGTATACACACTCTTCCTGGCTTTTCCCATGGTGCCTCAGTGTGAGATTGCAGTGTGAGGGATGGCAGGCACACCTGACCCGTCTGTTCCATAGGGGCTTGTGGGTAATGGATGGGTCAGAGCTTTTTTTGATGTTTTATTGAAAGATCACCACGGCTGTCCTGGCTTTCGCCTGACTATAAATCAGGGTCCTCTGTGGCCTGCTGGACTGTCCAGAGTGTGGTTTATGTCAGCCGGGGCAGGAAGGGCCTCCAATCCCATCACTCCACCTCACCTATATCACCCACCCACCCACCCCCACACACGCACACACACACACACACACACACACACACACACACACAGCATTACCGCCTCTAGAACAGCCAATGGGACTCCTAAACAATGTGTCTGTCAGACATACACACATATGCAGGTATCAGTCGGCTTTGGTACTTACATAATATATATATCAACGTTAGCGTATCTGCAGTATTTTTGAGCTTTTCTTGCTATTGTGTTTTAGCTCCTGTTTAAGACACTTTCAGGTGTTCATGAGATATATATCAGACTGCAACAGTTAATCAATGAGATCAATATAAATTGATGATGAAAATAGTGGACAAGATGTTGTGACTGAATAATGGGGTCTGTGCTCTTTGTATGCCAAATATGTTTTTGCATGCACTTTATAACCTACATATTATATGTTATATAATGTTCAGCTGATTTGTTACTGTTTTTTTAATCCAACAGATTAATAAGAAAAAGTTGTTGCACTCGTTAAATTTGGTTTAAAAAAGAATGAAACATTTGCTTTTGTTTAGTAGAATAATTAAGTAATTGACTAATAAAAAAAATTCTAGATTATATAAATTAAATTAATCTGTTTCAAATAGTAATATTGAAATAATGTATTTTGATTAAATGCAGATTTTTTTTTTTAAATTGATTAATCTGAAAATAATCGGCAAATTAGGCCTAATCGATGAGATTTTTGTTGTATAACTTGTTGAAAGACATGTTGGACCAGACGCAGAAAACTGCATGCTTTTCATTAAATTGCTGAAAATAAAATTATGGGTTTTTTAACCCTTTTAATCGATTAATCTAACAAGTATGCAAGAGTGATTATCAAAATAGTTGTTAATTGCAGTGCTAGTTGCACATTGTTTTTAGGATAAATAAAACACTAGACCAGATGTGAGATAACATACTTTTTTTTAGTAAATGCTTTTGAACTTTTTTTGTACTAATTGATTAATCGAACTGAAAATCGGCAACCTGATTATCAAACGAGTTGTTAGTTGCAGCCCTTTATCAGAGTTATACATTTAGGTACACATTGTATGGATTATACAGCATTAATATAATTGGCTCTTGTAGTTGTCAGACAACCATAAATTGCTTTTTTCCCTCAATATACTGTCATCTTTCTAGGCCGAAAGCATCCCTCTTAAGTTAGTTACGCTCAGAGTGCTGATGCAGCACAAACGGTGTGGTTTTCTCAACACTCTCCCTTAATACAGCTGTTAATGAGTAAGTTGATGTAGTTGAACGTTTAGTTAATAAATATGTCAGACTTTTACCTCTCTCTCCCTCCCTCTTTCCACTCCTTGTCTCTCTCTTGCAGTTTCCCAGGCTCGCTGAGAAATCGCAATTAGTTTTAGATTTACGCTACGATGACAGACAGTGGTATATAAATAGAGGTTAAACACACAATTTACATATTAATTTCATGATTCATTTAATCAATGATTTATGTGGATATAGATTGCTTTTAATCCGCCTCTCAGCAGCAGCGTTTGCTCTCTCGCTCCCGCTCTTCTCCGCTCTTCACCGAGCATGACAGAATAGAGTGCCGAGCTCTTTCTTTTCCTCCCTCTATCTCTCTTTCCCTCTGTCTCTCTTTCCTCAGAGCTGTTCAGTGGCTCGGAGAGGAATGCGAACGGAGGGGCTCCAAACGGCACTCCTAATTGGTTTAATTTTTCAGTGCGTGCACCGAACCTGACACTCGTTTACTGCACGCCGCTGTATCTCCTTTCTCTCTCTCCGATCTCCCTCTCGGCTCTCTCGCTCTCTCTCTCTCTCCATTAATAAAAGGGTAATAATCGCTCCGGTTAAAGGGATGGTAATGAGAGCAGTGGTTATGGTGATTGGTGGCGGCGGTTGTGTATTCATAACAGATCTCTCATACTGAGGCAAGAAGGCTGTAATTGAGCCATGATTGAGACACATACGCTCCCCTCCACCGCACACCAACATGGGACCAGTGGGAACGCCGGGGAACTGAACAAAAATGCCTCTGTGGTGGTAAAAGGCACCAAGCAAGGCTAAAGTTTTAGACGATTCTACTTAAAAAGTGTGTAGACAAAACTTTGAAACAAGTTGGCAACTAGGATGGTTTTAATGTTTTTTTTTTAAAGACTGATGGTTTTGTCTTTTTTTGTGCATAGTAGTAGCCAGAGGGAAGTACAGGATGTGGAGGGAACAAGATTGGGAAATTGGTGAGCACCAGTTCACTTGACCTTTGGCCTCTGGCTCTACGATCTTCAGGGACTGACAGATCACCCAGACCGATTAATCGGCCGATATCTGGACATTTCCAAAATCTAGCAATAGCCAATTTCTCAATTTTTGTTTTTGCTGGCACAATATTCCAACAATTAGTGTTCATTTAGACATCAAAGCATTTCCACTGACTGAAAGAACTTGTTTTGAGTGTCCTGTTCATTGCCTGATTGGAACCGCTCATCTTAACCATGAAAGTGTTATTTATATTATATATGACATATCCCATGATATAACTGAAGCAGCAAACGATCAAGTTAAGCTATTATTGGTTGATGCCTTCTGTTATTATGCAAGATTTTACCCCCTTCAAATGTTCAATCAGAATATTATCGTGATACATTGTTCTAGCTAATAAAAACAGCTTTTTTTTTTAACCAACTAACGCTATGTTACACAAGTAGGAGATGTTAGCTTGTTAACTGAAGGCTAACTGAAAACACAAAGGCTTCAGCTTTTGTAATATAATGTGATATGAAATTGAAAATACATTTACATATTTACTAATAAAATGATTTATCACTTCCAATGAAAGTTGCTTTAGCCAGTGGAATGGCTTTGGGGTCTAAAGGTCACAGGATTCTGTAGTCGGCCATTAACAATCATACTTCATAAGTAAGTTCAGATGTCCAGTAATGACAGCTGTTTATCTGATTTGGATGGCCTGCATATTCTCTAAATGTATTTTAACCGAGAAGTCCATGAATTGAGCTTAATTTTCTGTTCGAATGTGTTACAATAACACCCCACTTTGTATTCACCACGTTTTGACATCTGTCCCCTGCATACTGTTCACACTTTATTCTCTTATCATATTGCACATTTGGCTGAAAAATATATGCGGTACATCCAAATGACAATTGCTAGAAAAAACATGTTACTTAAGTGTTTTATCAGAGGATTCAGACAAACAGACCTTTTTGGTAAGTCGTAAATGAAGATTAAAGCTCATGTTGGCAGAGAAGGAACAAATTGGGATGATTTATTGGCGCTGACATGAACGTGTCATTGCGGGGGGAGACCGGAATAAGAGAGAAAGAGAACGAGAGAGAAAGTGGGGGAGGAAAGGTGGAATACGGAAAGGCGTGAGATAGCTGTTCATCTTTCGGAAGGTAAATAATGGTCTTTAATTATTTGCTGGCGGAGCTGTTGAAAGCTCAGGCTGATACTGTCATTGGGACGACGCAGCTGGTGTGACGTGTGGTTAGGAATGTTAAAGGTGATAATGGAGTGTGTGCATGTGAGAGAGCATCGAGGGAATGTATCTCCAGACGCATATGTGTGTGAATGATGGCTTTGCATGTAATAAAAACACACTGGAATCAAGCGGCAGGTAATAGGGCTGTGTTAACCTCCATCCATTTAAGAAGAGCCCCAGGTCCATTGATTGGACGCCCATCAGCCACATATAAATCCATCAGTTCAATCAATAAATGACTCAAGATTGAATTGCATCATCATTAGTGTTTATGACACACCATCTCTCCTCATTTGGCCTGAACAAAAAACGCTGCAAATGGATGGATTCAATTGTGACGTCATGGGCTAGGCCAAGACAGTCGGCAAAAATCTGTTGCATGCTTTTTGCTTGCTTTAACTTGATTTTTGAAATATGCCATCACCTTTTTGATTCATTTAAATATATTATTATTATTTGCAAAGCCAGTATCAGTAAATTCATTGTGCAATACATTTAATACTTTGCGCAATGTACACACTGCTTTCTCTATGCAGCCTTATCATGTGAAATATCTCTCTGCAGATAAGAATTCATAAAAACACAGTAGCAAGAAAAACATGATTTTGAGTTATGACTTTAAAATGTCAAGTTCAGGTTAGCTTTCTAAAGGGTCTAAACAGGGGTGTCCAACCTTTTCATGGAAGGCCACTGACCTGCAGAGTTTAGCTCCAACTCTTAATTAAACACACCTGAACCAGCTAAATCAAGGTCTTCAGGATAACTAGAAACATGCCAGTGTGTTGGAGCTGTTGGAGCTGTTTTAAAATATTTCTCTGTTTGTTGGAATAGCATAACGTGTGAACTTCTGGCTCAACCAATGGCAGGAGTTTATGGTGGTACTACAGAAGGCGGGGCAAAAGGCGTGTTTGGAGTGTTTAGGAAACCTGTTTGGAAACAAACATTTTTTTTTTTTTCTAGTGATACGGAATTTACATTTAAATTCAACATTTACAAGCCATTATACTTCCATAATGTACTTCCATATTGTGAAACAGGATACTCGACAAGAAATTGGCAGGACAAGACTTTTTGGATTGTGAAAATTCCTGAAAGCTAACCTGAAAACCTGAAAACTAATTTGCTAAAACAATATTTAAATAGCTTATTGGCTATTAAGTGAACATTGAAGTGACCTCAGTGGAAAAGGAATGTCTTTTGAGAGGTAGAACAAGTAATTTTATTTTGGTGAAAGAGTATGAAGCCTTTTTTTGTAACATGCACTAATTTGAAATCAGCATATTTGGATGTTGTTTGTGGATTACTATGTATGAGTTCTTCAATTCTGCATGCTGTGAGTGTATGTTTTATAAATTTACCACTCTGCAGAAAGAAGTACCCTCAACGCCAGTGATTCGCCAGACTGGCACCAGGCATGCTGGCATGGGCACAGACTGCGAGTCAGAGGAGGGCTGTTCGCACACCCTTACCTGCCGTAAAACCCAGCCCAAAACCCAACCGCAGGCACGATCCACCTTTTACGAGCCCCGTGCAGCTCATAACACACACCGGCTACACATGGGAAAGTGTGAGTGTGTGCGTGCGAGTGCGTGCGTTTTTGGCAAATGCGTATCCCGGGATGCTCGCACAGCCGTGCTAATATCTCTCATAACAATTTCAGCTCATTAATTTTCCCCTCAAAGTTTCCTTCAGTCGCCCCTGCATAGGGTGTACGGTGCCTCTTTGATATTCAGAGTGTGTCGAGCCGTTTGGATGAGGAGAGCTCTCTGAATAGACACAGCTAGAGTTTAATAACTCTAAAAGAGGACTGATGCGTTTGGTACAGCTGTACGGCGAAACATATGAAGTGGAGTTATCTGGTATTAACTTTATCTGATCTGGCATACAAACAGTTATCTCTGTGTCCAAGTCAGCAATGTGGGAGACACCAGACTACGCAAGCTTGCTGCAAAAACACTCTCTTACATGCATGCATGCATTTTTCACTGCATCATAAACATTCCTGCATCATGAACATGTTAATCAGTTCAAAATGCTTTATGCATCTACAATTTTTTTTCAGCATGTTGAATGGCCAAAGAAGCATTAACAAATGTGATTTTTTCTCCATGTCACCAACGATTTACATCAACTAATGTAAATCGCTTTGAATTGTCTTATACAAAGATGCACTTTTTAGCAGGTCACATAAACCCAGAGATACATCAATTAATGTGAATCTGCATGTAACGACTTGTGGATAAACACATTTTTTTCCAGCATTTTGCAAACACCCAGAGATGCTTCAAGTAATATGAATCAGCCTGAATTGTATGAAATGTGTACTTGCATTTCTCAGCATTTCACAAACACCCAGAGATGCATCAACTAATGTGAATCTGCCTGAAAAGTCTTATGCATGCACAGACTTTTTTGGTTTTTCAAAATTGCTTTGAAATGTACACAAACATGCATTTTTCAGCATGTCACATAAACTTAGAGATGCATCAAGTGACATAAATCGGTCTGAATTTTCATACACATACCCATATTTCGCAGCACATCACAAACACCCAGAGTAATCAAGTAATGCGAATCATCTGAAATTCATGCTGACACATGCATTTTTTATACTGCAAGTTGCAAAAATCCAGTGATACAAAAAGTAATGTGAATCAGTCTAAAATGTCTTGTGCTTACATTTATACTGCAAGTTGCAAAAATCCAGTGATACAAAAAGTAATGTGAATCAGTCTAAAATGTCTTGTGCTTACATTTTTTCAGTACATCACAAACATGCACAGATGCAATGTGAAATATTCTGAAATGTCTTGCATGCATCATTGCATGCATATTTTTATTGAATGTCACGAACATCTGGTGATTCATAAAGTACTGTGAATTGGTCTGAAATGTCTTCCACCAACACGCATTTATCAGCATGTCACAAACACTCACAGATGCATCAAGTACCTTGAATCGGTCTGAAATATTTTGCGCGCGCACATATTTTTCACCACATCACAAACACTCTGAGATGCATCAAGTAAAGCAAAATCTCTTGCATGCATCCACATGCATTTTTACTGCATGTTAAAAACAAAATAACGTCTGAAATATCTTCCACTAATATGCATTTATCAGCATGTCACAAACACACATAGATGCATCAAGCACTATGAATCAGTCCGAAATATCTTACTGAAATACATACATTTGAGATGCATCAAGTCATGTGAATAATCTAAAATTTCTTGGATGAATCCACACAATTTTTTTTACTGCATGCTACAAACATCCAGTGATTCATAAAGTTAATGTGAATCAGTCTAAAATGTCTTGCACATACATATTTTTTCAACACATCACAAACAATCTGAGATGCATCAAGCAACATATGAATCAAATCTTCAGAGCTAATGCATGAAGACACAGTGCATACAAATGCACGCACGTTGTTCATCTCACACCTTCTCGTCCAACTCCAGAGCCTCAGCATCTGAAGGACACCAGAGTCATAAACATATACATACGTGGCATCACACACTGACATATCCCTATGCACAGCATTGCATGGGAATGAAAGCATGTGTATTTGAGCAGAAGCGCATGGTAAAATGGGCCGGTAAAGAAGCGGGTCAGGGTTAGTGTATACACAAGGTCATGTTTAAAACACACGGGTTGGAAGGGCCCATAAATCAGCCTGCGCATACGGTTGCCCTCCGCACTGCCTGATTTAACACCTGCGCCCAGACCTTCCTTGTCAGGCCCGGCATTCTTTATTACCCGCCTCTGCTCACTATTGCAGCAGCGCAGATAGAGTTCACCTTTGAAAGAGCCGCAGTAACTCTCTCTCTTTCTCACTGGTGTGCTATCTATCTCCTTTCTCTTTTCCTCTCTGCCCTATGGTCACAGTTCAGGGAGTGGTCAGATATGTGAAGGTAGAAGGGGAGATGGTCACGTACAGGAAATTGACCGTTTAATGCTTCCTTTTTGCAAAACCAAAAGCAGAATGCGACTGTGTTCACGCATGTGTGGTTGGTGGTCTTGAACTGTTATTACTGTTTGGTATGTTTTGTGAGTTGTTTTTTTCTTTGTGAAATTGAGAAGAGAAGTTCAAGCTGCATTGGCACAGTTGGCATGTCCTGCAGTGTGAGTGTGTGACAAACAATACTCTACCTACAGAAAAAAAGGTTCAAAAGCTGTCACTGGGGAGGAACCTTTTCAAAAGGTACGTCTTTGTACCTAAAAGGTCCATATTGGTACCTTAAAGGTACATATTAGTACTTAAAGTGTACACTTTAGTACCTAAAAGGTACAATACCACCTAAGTGACAGCTTTTGCACCTTTTTTTATGAGATTGTAAAACAGTTTTAATTAGCATTGTGCTTTTTAACAACTTTTTAATTTACGCTTAATATGCAAGCCATTTTTTATAACCTCATATTCATTCAACTGTACTGAGGGCATGTACAGGAAAATGACCATTTAATGCTTCCTTTTTGTTTTTTTAAAGCAGAATGTGAATGTGTCTGTGCATGGCATGCATGTGCAGGTGTGTGGTCTTGAACCGTTATTGGAAAGTTGCTGTTACTGTGCAATAGACAAACGATAATTAAACATGGTTTTACTACAGATAAAACCAAAAAAACGTGGTTAATACAGTTAAGCCATGGTAACCACAAATTAACCATGTTTTTGCTACACTAACCATAGTTTAACCATGGTATTTGTAGTAAAACTCTGTTTTACAACTGGTCATTTGAACATGGTTTCTGCACTTTTACTACAATAAAACCATGGTTAATTTGCTAGTTATTTATAATAACCATGCATGTAGTTTTAATGGCCTCAAACCAATTTAGACACTAAATAGAGTGCACGTGTTGGAAATAGAAATATAATGCTTCCATTTCTTAAAATAGAAAGCAGAATGCAACTGTCGCAGTTGGCATGTTGGGTCCTGCAATGTGACTTGAGAAACTGTCTGTAAAAGTGATTAAAATAGTGAAAACTTTTTGTCACTGCATCTAAATAGTGTACATATATATTATTTGTTTGTAGTTTCTTTTATATATTCATCACAAAAAATTTTTATAGTGCTGAAATTGAGCTGTACATTTTCCAAGCTCAACTTTGAGGAAGAACTCAAAGTGAACAAACACCAAAAGTTTTCCGCATGTCCAAACGTACATTTTTCAGGTCACCGCTCCAAGCAGTCGCAAATATCTTCCATCTTCTTTGACAAATCAGGATCTGGGTTATAATGTATGTTAAATAATAGAGCTCACCGGAGGTTGGGTCTTTGCTCTTTTGTCATCTGTAATAGAATCTTCTTTTCCCTCATTTCTTCTGCTGTCGCCAAGCCGGAGGGGCCCGAGGGGGCCTCAGGGGGACAGTGTGTAAGAGATGGACTCTGTAGCCAGGGGCCCGGAGTACTAAAATGCAAATGTAGTTTTTGATGGATGATAAAGTTGGCTATAGAATGATGGATCGTAAGAGTTAGAATAATGAGAATTTAACAGAATGCGAAAAACTGTGTGAAGTGGTACAGTAGTTTGGGATTAACTTTTGTTATTATTCCTATTTATGTCTATTAAAGTTACAATTTTAAACCACTGTAATTTAAACATACTTAACAGACAATACATGAAGTCAAAAATTTGAAGCCTGTTTTCAACTTTTTAACGCAGCATTGAAATATTTCATGCCACAGCAAGCTCATGCCGCCCAGTACGCCCACAAAGTGCTTTTGTGTGTGTGTGTGTGTGTGTTCCTCGCTCGACTTGTCAGGTCCTCCCTAATAGCAGCTTTACGAATAAGTCTCAAACATCTGACCACTTTGTCATAATGCGAACGTGCTTGTCAGCAGGTCTGTGAATGTCTTACAGGATAGTTTAATTATAACGTCAGGCCCGCGATACGCATTCTCCGTCGACTGACTGGCAGGTAGTCGCTCCGCCCGCCGTTCCGAGACTGGGAAGAAAAAGAGAAAGTCGGTACTGTTTGATTACCGTACCTCTACGGTCCGTGGGCTACAATTGTTCTCGACGAAGCAAAATGCAAACACTACCGTTAAAAGAACTTCGGCAAAATTCCTGTCACAGATGTAGCAGTTTCACGCCTCTCCTGTCAAGAGCCTCTCGCTTCAGTGCCGTTTCCGTCCAAAATGTAGTCCTTAGCATTGTTCGGCATTTCTTCCTCAACAATAGTTCTCAAAATGATGAGTGCTATTATTTGCCTGCTAACACTGACACATAATTGGATGGTGTCTCCCTTAATCTGAGCTGTTAGGCAACAGCGTTGTCAAAACGCTGAACAAGTTATGAGATTAATTTCCTATAGAGCATTGTGAGCTTGTCACTCACAAAGTGCTCATGAATTATTTTAGGGGTGCGCAGAAAGTTTTCACGTCACCTCGAGACGAGTTCAGAAAGATTCGGCTTTCAAATAAAGTCGCTCAGTGAGGGCAGTTGCCAAGCAGATTACAGTTTGTGCTTGGTAAATTGATTATTATAAGGTTACGACAACGAGTATGTTCGCATTTACCACAAAGCTACGCTTAAATATTAATGTGAAATGATGTCATTATAAAGTCAGTACATTGTCACGAGCTTAAAATTTAATTACTGGTCCAGCTCTGCACTGTAAAGTTGCATAAACTATTGATAGAGTAAGAGGATGTGAGTGACAGTGGCTTTTACCACAGTTAAGGAGTGTTTTACGCAAAACGCAAAGCAGCAGAAGCAATATGTTAAAGTACACCAAAGTTCAGTAAGTAATTACGGTAACACTTTACAATAAGGTTCATTAGTTAAGTTTAATATATATATATATATATATATATATATATATATATATATATATAAAATTTATATCTATCTATCTAAAATTGATATCTAAAATTTTATATAAATATATATATATACATATACATATATATATCTCAAATATATATCAAATATACATCAAAAATGTATTTAACTTTTAACTATTTAACTTCCTTAAAAATGTTTAAAATTTTTCTTTTCTTTTCTTTTTATTTCTTTTTTGTGTATATTATTCCAAAGGGAAATAAAAATTAAATGCTTCATTTTACAGAAGTTAAACGGTCATTTTGTGCTGACTATAAAGAGTTCATGTGACCTTTGAACTCTAGAGACATAATAAATCTCTAATTTATAAAACTGCCACTTTTGCAGTAAAATCAAAATAACCTGTTTCTGGTGTGGAATGGCTTGATATTAAACCAATTACACATTATCAAACCACAGTTGATCATGAATACTGTACAACCCATCCTCCGGGACTAAAGTCAATGCCAGAACATTTTAACTTCACATTTAATAAAGTACAAATATGCATTGAAGTTGTATTTTCTGCATTCTCATCTTGCCGTTTCTCTCTCTTTCTCCTCATGTGGCGATCCGTCCCATATGTTCCCGGGTTCCTCACGTCAGGTAAGTGCATAGAACCACACTCACACATCACAGACATCTGATCTGGCACCTTTGGAAACACGCGGCAAGAGCCACTTGCAGTAAGGAATGCAGAAAGAGACACGGGAAGGTCATGATGTCATAGCCTGAAAAATGTGCCATTGATAGGGGTTAAGAGAAATGTCCACTTCACACACATGCTCGCTCCTGAGAGGGCCGCGAACAGCGCTCCCTTTTTTAGAAACAGGTGCTGCATCGCATTTCTTCCCCCAGGCCTCCTGCAGCAGATAATGCACGCCATGACATTTGGTCCGGCTTAATACACCTCTTTGTCACAATCGCCGGCGTAATTGTCTTCTATAGAGCGGCATGCTTTTAATTAAAGTGAGTGGTAGGCTCTGACAGAAATGATTTATTTCATGCACTCCGCTATCGGGTCGCGCGAAAGCACGCATACGCACACAACCGCAAACACGCACGCCTCCGAGTGTCTCGGCGCACGGGGCAAATTAATTACAGCAAATCAAATTAAACAACGCCACCAAATCACACTGTCTATCTGTGTGTGCCGTGGCAGCCCCAACAAGAAGTTTATTAAAACGAAGCAGGAAAACGAAGGAGAGAATGAAGCGTGGAGAAGAAGTGGCGATGGTTGGATGGAGAGGGCGACTCAATTAGGGAATTAATGCATCGTGTTTGAAGTATGGAAGTGAGAATATGACCGACTGTTGTTGGCGTGTGAGAGTGTGTCCTTTTTCTCCTCTTTTGAAGGTTGGGTTAAGAGGTTAAAAACGTTTCTTGGCACGTGGCTTGTTTGGAACTCTCAAACCGAGTCCTTTTAAATCGATGTGTTCATTTAAATCATTTTTATTTCAGCAATAATGCACTTTTCGGCTTTCTAAAATAGCATTAACACAATTGATTAGAAGGCCGTATGAGATGCGGTCCAGCTGAATGCACACCAAATGTTTAATTGTCTTAAGGGACCTAAATTAGCCCAGTTCCTTCCCAAAGCTTTGTCTCGGATCGATCTCAGGAAAAAGAAGAACTCGCTAAATGCATTCGTTCTCTCTGGCTTAAATATACCTATTTCTTGTCATCTGTGTTCAGTAGCTGAACAATTGCACTCTTAAACAATAGCCTTTCTTTGCTCCAAAAGCACTGTGTTTGAAAACATCCTGTTATTCGTTTCAATGTTATAAAAGTTAATTAATTGTCCCATCCTGTCTGCTTGGGAGGTACAAATACAGAACTCGGAAAAAGTGATTAAAGTGCTGCAGAACAGCATGAAAAACAAACAGCTATCTGTCATTTGAGGTTTAGATCTTTGTGCGGCGGGTTTTGGTGATGGCTCACGACAGCGATGGAGGAAATAATTCAATTAAAAAAGAAAAAGTAATCAAAGGCTTTGGTTTGCAAGTCAGTTTCAAAGTATTAAGCTTGAAGTCAAGTCGAGTTAATTTAAGCTTTACATGTTGTGTAAATAAATCATGTTATTGTTTTGTTTTTATTACTTTATACATTATATTAAGTCATAAAATATGACATATGACTTGTTATACAATATCCATTTAGCATGATCAATTTCATAAATCTAACTGTAGCTCTAGCTCTAGCATTTTTTAATGGGCTTGTTGCTAGAAACAAAACCATATGAAAATTAAACAGTTCATTTAGACTTAAATTCACATCCATCAATTCATTTATTTTATGACAGTTGACCTGTTAAAAATAAAATAGTGTAGATAGTTTTAAATTTGTCAGCTCACGTCAGTACAGTGGAGACTGTACATAAAACGTTTAATTTTTGCTAGCAAATGTTGTTTTAATTCTGTTCAATGATATTAATAAGTTTATGAATCAATTTTTTGATGTTAACTGCACAAGATCACTTGTCGTGTCAGATTTTCATTTTTTTAGTTATTTTCATATATTATGGTTTGTTAATTACATAATTGCAGTAGTGGAGGAATATATATGTAAATATGTAACAAATAACACAGTAAACTGTTCCTCATTCACATTGAGCATTTCTATGTAAGTTTAAGTGGGTTTTTCAAATAGAGGAGGGCAAGAATTTTTTCACTCTTCTCATGGTGAATTTCTCTCTTGTTTCTTGTTGCTGTACTGTGTGCACAAAATGAAAGATTCTCTCTTTTGGGCCACTCCTGTGATTTTTAATTAAATAAGGGTCATGTGTATAGTCCACCTCCCACGTTTAAAGGAATTTAATCTGGAGTCAGGACACAAGTGTGTATGTGTGCGAGTGTGTGTGCGTCCCTCAGTCTCAGACATGTCACTCATAGCCGTGACCCGCCGTACCCCAGGGCTGTGCGGGTCGGTGTGAATAGAGCCGTGTGTGTGTGTGTGTGAGATTGAAAGTGAGACAGACTTGCACCTGCACCCTTAATAAATGTAGTCAAGCAGCCTGGACATATCTCTTATTCCCCCTGTGTGTGTGTATCCCATACACAAACATGCATTCACGGATCTTTTACTGGTATGACTTTTCCACTATAACAGCTTATATCAGACAGGACATATTACTAGTTATACTAGTTAGTTTTTTTCACCATATATTGACCCTCATTTGGTTTGAAACCTGTCTGGATGTTTGCGTTCTGTAGAACAAAAAATGAGAAATTTTAAAGAATGTTCACGCTGGTCTTTTCCATACAGTGAAAGTGAATGGGGACTGTGTGCTATATCCCAAGTGTTTTGAATTGATATGATTGCTTTGTGAACAGACCAAATTTGAAGATGTTTTAAAATGATTATGAAACTATCTTCCCGCAGTTAGTTTCATAAAAGTTTTTATATAAACACTTATATGCTGAGATGCATACTAGAAATCTTGTAGCTTTGTGCAGATGCTATTAAATTGCAGCTTTTAAAGATTTGTGTTCATAACATTGGTGTAAAGATTTAATTAAAAGCAAAGACTACGAGATGCATGTAATTCAAACAAGGCAATTATTTCAATTTTATGCTGACGCCATTACCATAGAGACCTGCGTCATGTCAACCCCCCTCCCCTCCGTACACAAATACACTTCATTTAGCCTGTAGTTTATGCTGATCAATGGTTGGCAATTACAGCTCAAACCTTTTGAAAACCTTTCGAGTGAGAGAGACACAGAGAGAGAGAGACAGAGAGAGTATTATTGAAAACTCCTGAACAAATACTGTGTAATTGGCTCGGGCCAGCAGGGTAATTGGCTTGTTCAAAGTGGGGAAAAAAGGAAAGCGGAACCCATAGAGGAGAAAGTCAGGGGAAATGTTAATATTGCACTATTGCTTAAAAATTATGATGACATCAGCAGCGAGAGGCGGTAAGGTGAGCGTGGATGGAGTGTCGACTTAAGACAGCAGCAGGTAAATAAGCATATCATTAACAAAGGATTGTTAGCGTGTATTTTTCTCAGGGGCTAATGTATTCAAAGAGGTGAGTGGAGTGAAAGAAGAAAGGCGGTTTTGCGCTGAAGTGTCACTATTGGAGTGGAGGAATAAAGGACTAAGTAATATCGCGCTGAATAAGGGCTTCTGCTCTCTCCGGAGGTCAGGGCCTCCCTGGTGGCTGGGTACGAGTGGGGGGGTGCTGATAGTGGGCTGTGCCACAAAATAATTATTTAACACTGGATAAACAAAGAGAGGCTCATGCATAAACACACACAAACTTTGTACTCACACACAAAAAAAACAATGCTTACACTGCCAGTGACACGACAAACTGTCGCACAACTTTGTAGACACACTGTAACACTGTTCAAATATATCTTCACACACATTTTCTTAGCTACACTGTAAAAGGTCATTTTCTTAATCAGGATTTGTAATTTTTCCAGTAATTTTAATTTTAATATCAAAATATCTAAATATCTAAATATCAAAACAGGATAAATATACTTGAAGCAGAATTTTGTAGGATAGTATTCAGAAAATATATCTATTATGAATCGTAATTTTTTTTTACCCCTTTGGTCTCACTATACTACATCTCTCTCTCTCTCTGTATTATACATAGTACATTTATCTGGCTTATTTTTATCAGAAAACAAAAGAAAAAAAATATAAATATATTTAAAAATAAATGTAAAAATGTATGTTTAATATTATATTTTACAGTGTAATAATAATGTGCATATTGTAGACTGAACATGCTGTAGTATTTCTTATTTTAAGTCTACCCTAACACAAAGTCATTTTGCTTTTTTAATATATATATATACACACACACTCACTGGCCACTTTATTACGTACACCTTGCTAGTACCGGGTTGGACCCCCTTTTGCCTTCAGAACTGCCTTAATTCTTCGTGGCATAGATTCAACAAGGTGTTGGAAACATTCCTCAGAGATTTTGGTCCATATTGACATGATAGCATCACGCAGTTGCTGCAGATTTGTCGGCTGCACATCCATGATGCGAATCTCCCGTTCTACCACATCCCAAAGATGCTCTATTGGATTGAGATCTGGTGACTGTGGAGGCCATTTGAGTAAAGTGAACTCATTGCCATGTTCAAGAAACCAGTCTGAGATGATCTGAGCTTTGTGACATGGTGCATTATCCTGCTGGAAGTAGCCATCAGAATATGGGTACACTGTAGTCATAAAGGGATGGACATGGTCTGCAACAATACTCAGGTAGGCTGTGGCGTTTAAACGATACTCAATTGGTACTAAGGGGCCCAAAGTGTGCCAAGAAAATATCCCCCACACCATTACACCACCACCACCAGCCTGAACCGTTGAGACAAGGCAGGATGGATCCATGCTTTCATGTTCTTTACGCCAAATTCTGACCCTACCATCTGAATGTCGCAGCAGAAATCGAGACTCATCAGATCAGGCAATATTTTTCCAATCTTCTATTGTCCAATTTTGGTGAGCCTGTGCGAATTGTAGCCTCCGTTTCCTGTTCTTAGCTGACAGGAGCGGCACCCGGTGTGGTCTTCTGCTGCTGTAGCCCATCTGCTTCAGGGTTCGACATGTTGTGCGTTCAGAGATGGTATTCTGCATACCTTGGTTGTAATGAGTGGTTATTTGAGTTACTGTTTCCTTTCTATCGTCTCTAACCAGTCTGCCCATTCTCCTCTGACCTCTGACATCAACAAGGCATTTTCGTCCACACAATTGCCGCTCACTGGATATTTTCTCTTTTTCGGACCATTCTCTGTAAACCCTAGAGATGGTTGTGCGTGAAAATCCCAGTAGATCAGCAGTTTTTGAAATACTCAGACCAGCCCGTCTGGCACCAACAACCATTCCACGTTCAAAGTCACTTAAATCCCCTTTCTTCCCCATTCTGATGCTCGGTTTGAACTTCAGCAAGTTGTCTTCACCACATCTAGATGCCTAAATGCAGTTGCTGCCTAAATGAGTTGCTGCCATGTGATTGGCTGATTAGCAATTTGTGTTACCAAGCAATTGAACAGGTGTACCTAATAAAGTGACCGGTGAGTGTATATATATATATATATGTATGTGTGTGTGTGTGTGTAAAAGTAAGAGTGTGTCTGTGTGTGTGTGTGATATATATATATATATATATATATATATATATATATATATATATATATATATATATGTGTGTGTGCGTGTGTGTGTGTGTGGGGTTTTCCTTATGCTTCTGCTTTCTCGGTCAGACCCACACACATGCACACCTCATTCATGCATTCGAAGCCAGCTACACGTATTAAACAGAAAGAGAGAGAGAGAGAGAGAGAGAGAGAGAGAGAGAGAGAGAGAGAGAGAGAGAGAAAGAGAGAAAAGGGAGACAGGGGAGGCTGTATTAGTTTTGACCTCCTCTGGGTGAACTGAGAAAAAGAGATTTGATTAAATGGATGCCCAGGGGTCGTGACCCTGTCTAAACACACTGCAGCCCTCAGCATTAATCAAATAATCCTCCAGAAATGTTGACCAGCGCGACACTCCCCACCTTCCCCATGCATATACACAACCTGGGGATTTAAAAGTGTCAGTGTGTGTGTGTGTGTGTGTGTGTGCAAGTGTAAACAGCAGCCTTGGTCTAAAAAAATACCACTGAATTTATGCCACCTATTTTTCACGCAGTCACAGTTTTCCTAAAGTGAAGGAACTTTATATTATATAAGCGGAACAATGAAGAAACTTAAGCATAAGAAGTAGCGGGTTTATAGTTTTCATCTCTGTAGACACACAAATTTTAGCTCCTATCTCATGAGGGGGGAAAAGAGATATACAGAGGTAGCCAGGGATGTAACCAAATATTAACGATTAGTGAGAACCAACCATCCAATTTGCTTGTTCTGTGCTGAAAAGATGCTGGTCCTAACATAGCCATGCCACCAGCAAAACTTAAAACCGGTCATCCAGGGTAGTCTCTCTGGTTATGATAGTTAACCCCTCAACTCAACTTTATTTCTAAAGCACTTCCAATGTAGACCAAAGTGCTGTACAAAACAAGATAAGAGAAACCACCATCCTACCCTGTTGTAGAGCACCACAAAACCCGACAAATGCAGGTTTTTAGCAGGGTTTGTAAGCAGAAACATCTCAAGATAAAAGAGACAACGTTTGACTACATATTCTGAAAAGGACATGGACATAGGTCATCATGTGCTGGTCACACAATAGGAATTAGCCAGGCCCAAAATGCGGCCCGATTCTTTTCGCCACTGAGTGGCTTCTGACAATGGATGCTGTCTGCCTGCCGCAGGCCAACAGAAATTAGAGCAAAGACCAGCACTGTCAAGTGTTAGAGCGAGAGAGCCGGACCTTTTGTGATGTTTCCAGTGAGATTAGGGAAAGTGCGCTTCATTGAGACCTCGGATTTATCAGTAATTATCACGCCGCTGCTTCCACACAAACCTAAGCCTCTGGGAGCGAACGGGGGTGGCGACTCGCTCCCCATTGCATTTTATTTTCATTAATCATAGACATGTGAAGTCTTAACTAAGCCCCCCCGATGCCGGCGGACTATTGGCATTCTCACCGACTGGACCCAAGTATGCGACACAAAAAACGGCGGGGCGGTATGCATGAGAATATTGTCTGTCCGAATAGCCGCCCCATTGGTGTGCATTCATTCTTCTTTTATTTGGGCGCAGGAGCCAAGGGAGGGGGGTTGTAGTTAGGAGGGCTAATGTGGGTGAATTACGAGGGAAAACCTCTCCAGCTGAAGGCCTGAGAGAGAATGGAAGTCAACGGGAGAATAATGGCTGGTGTGACAGTCACGCCTGGGGCAATTCGTCTGTCCTCTGTGCATGCCGCTCACTAAACAGTTAAAGATTCACGAGAGGAAGGTGAGCGCGTGTGCGTGTAACAGCTCCCTGGGTAATAGGACTACGGCGCAATTGCTGGAACAACAAGGTTATTCTTCAGGACGTTATTATGACATCTGTGTGCTAGTTAAACAGCTTGCGAATATGCTGATAAAACTGGGAGCTAATTTACAGTGCCATAAAGCCAACTTCACCTTCAGTTATTATCTGAAAATATTTATTACGGACTGTTAAAAAGTCTGAAATTAAATGCTTTATGGCCATTTATTCACAAACGTAAAGCAAGCAGGGGCCCCTGCGGTTATTACGAGTCTGTTGTTTGTTAAAAACAAACTGGAATAATATAGATAAGAGCATGGTGCGAGGGAAGGGAAATTTCTGCGCTCTTGGGTAAACACGGCTGCAGAATCAATTCACTAATCTGTCCATTCTCTCTGATTGTGGCCCGGTGCAGGAAACACAACGTGTTCACCCTTTTCCTGTCTAACCTTTTCTCCTTTCCAGCACTCCGTTTTGAAATTTATATATAGAGCGAAGGCAGTCGTGAAAGTCTGAGGTCATTTATGTTTTCCTCGGCACTCGTGATCCCTTAGCAGAGGCTTGAGTACCAGCTAAGAACCTTCGGCTATGTTACTCTAATGTGCAAAGGAAAGGTACATTTCACTGTAGGCCAACCTGTAAGTGCATCGAGGGGATCCATTTCCAACTTAAATTTGAACCATAAAGCTTGGACGACTACTCCGCATTATCATCAAAGTTCTCTCCACCGAAGATACCGCTTAAAACTCTAATTAAAAATGAAAGTGGCGCAAATTGAAAGCGATACAAGAGATACCTCTTTGATATTTGCAGATATCAGTTAGTTCTGCTTATATAAGCTCGCATAAACAGTATGCCGACTTCTATCTGTGCCTGACAGAGTTTCCTACGAAAGAACATAGTTTCCCCGAACGTGTGAGAGGGGGATAGTGAGACTTCTGTGAAAGACAAGAGAGATTATGCTAATCAGAGCGCTTTTTGATTCTACATCCCCGGGGGTTACTCCCGCAATGGTTATTTACTTATCGCGCCATCCAGATAACTGGGCAAGATAATGGCCCCCACTACATATCACTGGCTTCATTTCACCACTAATCCTCTTCCCCTCCAGAGTTGATTCCTCTTTTGTCCAAGTAATGAGCTGTAAAATTTAATAATTCACTTTTTCTTCCTTGTGTGGAGTCACTCCCGATCGGAGAAGCTAGTCTTAAATTTGCCCCAATAGCGACTGATAGGAATTGCGAAGGTTACCAACTATATAGGTTTTCCCCCTTTGTGAGCATTCTAACTTCTCTTGGATCTCCATAGAAGACCATATCACAAGTAGAGAGCAAATTTCCTCTACAGATCACTGCTGAATGCTTTTTTTATCGGATGTTTCTATGTTTCGAACCACAGTTAAGAACCACTGCTAACTGTAGAAGGCCAAGCTAAACTCCTGTTGTTTTTCAAAAAACTTTACCTGGTGACAATATTTTTTCCACCCCTGGACACAATCGGTTCCTAGTTCCAGATCAGTAAACCAGTTGTTCCTGCCTGGAACTGCCAGAAAATGTTTTTTTGGTTGAAATAATTTGACAATGGGAACCAGTCCAGGAACTTGCACTGGAACCATCGGTGGAAAATGAGCATTTGTAGTCTCCATTCCAAAGGAAGGTTTATCACTGACCTGCACCAATGTTGAAAGTTGATGGTTTTGGAAAGTCAAGTCCTGTGGGTGTATGTTGACTTGCGCTGAGCCGTTGTATACAAGAGTTCTTGCTTGTACAGGCATTTTTGTTTGATCCTGTTGCCTGGGACCAAGCAGAGCTGTTATAGTCTAATCTGACAGTGCGATATCTGGTCTGTGATTTATAGTTGATGTTTCTTTGAACGGTTCCTCTTAAGCATACGAGTTCTTGTTTGTTTGCCTGTAAGATTCAGATACAATTTCCAGGCCTATGAACTGATTCTCACAGAGTTGTTCGAGGCAAGGAGAAATCATACCAAGGGATGAGAGAGTATGTTAAAAAACTGATGTTGTGCCCTTCTATCTCTCCTCTTTTTTCCTCTACTACTTCCTCTATTGCCCTTCCCCCCCTCACCCCAGCTGTTTAGGCTAAATGGATACCTGTAATTCATCTTTGCACTCCGTGTCAAGAGCGTTTATGTGGATTCTGAGTGTTTCTCCTTTCTCTCTCGCTCTACCCCCCTATTCTCGGCTCTCATTCCAGCTTCTGATCCCAGACAATGAAAACAATAGATGGGAGCCTCTCTTTCGCTCGTCTCTTTTCCCACACCCCACCATTCCCATTTCATGCTCTGCCTGTCGGGACTCTTTTGTGGACGGCATTAATTCCGGCCACGCTGGATAAACTTTCAGCAAAAACAATACAGTCTTGTATTTGTTTATTTATTCGTTTAGTCATCCTCCGCTCTACGACCATCTGCCTAGTGTATTAACATACTCAAAAAAGATTCTTTTTAACTTTCATCCCCATTAATATTTACATATAATGCTCTTATTTTGTGAACAAGGCCTATAGTTTTGGTGTTTAGACTCACACGGTCATTTTTGAAGGGCTGCGTAGGAAGGAGTGACATCAGTAGCCTTTGTGGTGCTAACCATAGCCACATAGCCGTAAATTCCACCCAGAGGTCCACCCTTGTGTTCAGATCGCCCAGAGCTGAGGGAAATGGGCTGGAAAAAAAGTCTGTTATCCCAGCAGTGGCAGTATAGTTACAAAAGGATGTTTATATGGCTGGCCCTGTTGATATTAGATTAAAATAATGGAATTTGACCATCTTATGGAGCCATTTCTGGACTGCATTAGGAACAGACCAGATTACAGCACAGACTACACTCTTTTTACACTTTTTTTTTGTTGAATGTTAAAATGTGCTAAATGCACAGGAAACATATAGCTGATGAATTTTTTTCTATGCTAAAATACCCTCACCTGTCCCCGAAATGAAAATTTTGTCATTGTTTACTTACCTTCAAGTTGTTCCAAACATTTATGACTTTCTTTCTTCTGTTGAACACAAAAGGAGATATTTTGAAGAATGTGAGAAGAATAGTTGCTGGTAGCTGCTGACTTCCATAGCATGGAAAAATACTATGCAAGTCAATGGCTACCAGCAACTTTTTGGTTACCAAAATTCTTCAAAATGTCTTATTTTGTGCTGAACAGAAGAAAAAAAAAAATCAACCAGGCTCTGAACATGAAGGTGAGTAAATGATTACAAATTTTCATATTTGGATGAAGTAATTTGTTAGTTGTTTGCCTCAAAAGAGTAAACTCTTTTAAGCATCTATTTATTATATAGTATTTAAAAATTCACTTTTGACAAAAAAGTAGCTCAGTTAAGTAACATATACAGTACTGTGACAAATTGCTCCATTACTATTTTGGTTAAATTGTATTGCATACATTTTTGACAATGTTTTAGTTTGAAGATGTTGTTTGGTCAGATGGCACATCTCAATGAATTGTATCCAAAAAAAAAAAAAAAAAAGAAAAGAAGAAGAAAAGAAAAAGTTTTTTAATGATTTAAGTCATCACTCATAAATTCCTACATAACATTTTATGACTTTTTCTGCACCAAAATTGTTTTGTTTTTTTAGGTACTAATATTTAGGTACAAATGCTGTTGTTTATCATGTTTTTCGTTGTATTAGCTGTAAATACAGTAAATCATTTACTGGTTATGTCATTAAATATATCAAATCCCTAAATATCTTCATTGTAGTTGATACTTTTTGTAACTTTTATGTGTTGCTAACTACTTTTCCAAAAGGGTCGCTTTTAACTTTACGAGTAGCTTTTAGCATACAAAAACAAATTTCAGCACTGATAAAGCGAATACCCCACAGTTTGGTCCTAACCTTTTAAATACATTGCAAGGCATTATGGGTTTCCAGTCAGCGCCTTATTCAGCATCCCTTTACGCTGGTAAAACGCAGCTGATGGCCGCCTCAATAATTCACGACTCTTTCTGTGTTTGGTCATCATTTTCATAGGTGCCTGTCTTCTGGGCTGTTTTCAACTGCTCCATCATGTTAGTATGAATAATACATGTAGTATTATTTTACATAGGTGTTAAGTTACAGAGGGGCCGTGCTGATGTCCTTGGGCTATAATAGGGTGGGACACATACAAAACAGTGACGTGCCCCAGAGGACAGAGCAATTGTCATTGATATGGCACACAGGTGGACATGTTTTCAAGCTACTTGGAGCATTGGAAAATGCCTGTGAGGCAACAGTGTGTCTTGCTTTTAATTTGAAAAAATCAGGTGTGTAATGACAACATCAGCTCTGTTGTTGTTGCTATTTTTATAGATGCACCAATATAGTTGTTAATTGTCGTTTAATCAAAATATCACCAAAGATTCAGTGACAGTGAGAGATCGTTATTAGGACTGTAATTGTATTATTTTTTCATTGCTTATTTTTTAAATAGTTAATCAATTAAATATTGCAGTCCTAACATTCTATATTTTTAATAGAGAAAAAGATACAAGAGAGATGCAGTCTCAGGAATTGATGTAGCAGGTGTACAGTAGATCTATATCAACATCCCCTGCCTGCTTGTCCATCTGTCTGTCTGTCCTGTCCTGTTCTGTCTGGTCTCTTTCTTCCCCGCACTGCTGTGTCCCGCTGACCTCTCTGTGGCCCTTTTCATTACTGGCATTCCAACAATGTATTTGTGTAAAAAGGAATCAATTAAATTCAAATCTCTCTGAAAGCAGGCTTTGCAAGAAAAACACGGGCCGGTCAATGTTTAGATTGTGCAGCCACTGCATCTTTTTTCTTTCTTTCCTTTTTTCCTTTAGCTCTCTCCCTACATGTTCAGGTTGTTCTTTTCTTACTACTTTTTCTCATTTGTTTTTAATAAATGCTAAACAAAAAGCCCACCGACTTAATTGGTTTAAACAAAAGCGCAACACATTCAGACAACAATATGCTCTTTTCTTTGCGCTATTTTCTTTTCATATCGCATCATTGTTTTTCTTTTCCTCCTTGGCCTCGTGTTCAGGGATGACCCCGGGTCGTACTTGCTGAGTAATCCGTGCATGTTTGGAGACCGAAATCATCTTGTAATAAGGAAAAAATCCCAGTAAACAGAGATGTAAAAGTTTGGCCTGGCAAGGGAGTCAGGAAATCTCAAGGCTTTTGATTTCTTGGAGTTTTCTTGCTAGTGGGACGAGGGTTAGCAGAAGGATGGAGGAAAAAGGAGGGGTGTTGTTTTCCTAATCCATTTGTCCCATTCCTTTGGAAGTGTTTGCAGAGAAAACCATCTTTGCGTTTTTGACATGCTGAGTTTCAAAGTGAATCGAACCGCATGCTTATTGTAGGGTCATCAGCAGAGCACAAGAGGAAAAAGTTCCCCACAGTCACCAACTTTTAGTGAAGTTTGATCTTAAAATTTGTTAAATAGCCTACTTCCTTCTATCTCAGTTTAACTGTATCTGTTTGTCCAACCAATGGAAATCAGAGTGGGTTGATTTGACAAAAGATTGTTGTTTTTACAGTTTATTTGGTGATACTAGAGACACACTTCACCTTTAATTCCAAAGTAGATGTTGTCGTTTCAAAATTCACCGTCACGATAGTCCTATTTGACAAAATAATATCTAAAAGAGTGCCAGTGCGGAACATGTCAAATTACCAGGTCGCTGACTTGAAAAGACACCTTAGAAATATCTCTCATATGCTCGGCGGCTGTCACCGTAATTTAGAACAAAGGTGTATGAATGTTAATTGATTTTCTATTTATGGCAGATGTCAGGTACTATTTATAATGAAATTTCACAAGCTAAAACTTGCGAAAGAAGCCACGTCGAGAGCCTCGTTCTCTCCTGCAGAACTGAAGCTGTGGGTTTCATTAGCAGCCTCACACCGCTACGGTTTGATTCTTCGCAGGCTCGAGGAAGTTAACGGAGTCAACAGGATATCGCGTTGTCGGGAGAGCGCATGAATGGACTTCATTTCCCAGATATCCCCAGTTCAAAGATGAGAGAGTGCTCTTCCTCCACCCCTCTCCCCGTGTGTCCTTTCAACCACCCCCTTAACATTTTTCCTTCTATCTATCTCTCTTTCCCTCCCTCTATCTCTCCTGTGGCTTGTGCAGATAATGAGACAATGGCGCTCCAGTGTTCTTGTAAGCCCCTGTAAACATGGAGCTGCGAGGAGTTCAAAGGATTTGTTAAATTATTGACATTTAATTGGAGGTGCTTTTGTGCTGGGCCGCAGCTCAAATGCTATTCGCCGGCCTGGGTGTCGCCATGGCAGCTAATGAGCACAACAGCCATTCAGGCAGTCAGGGGCCGAGGTAGGGGCCTCCAGGGTCTCGAATACTTTCATTGTGTCAAGCAAGTGCTCCTGGACACGGATGAAACGGGGAGGCATTTTCCCGTTTTTTCTGGAGGGGAAAAAGAAGAATGGAAGTGGCATTAGCGATACGTTGTGAACTGAAGAGGGTAAAAGAGAAATACGATTGAATCGGCTGATACCCAGAGGAAGGGTTTATTGCTCTGGGGTTATTGCTCTTTCATAGCTCACGAGGCTTATTTTTGGTCATGCTTCATCAGCTGGAAAGAGAAATAAAATAGACACAGAAAAGATACTTGATGACAAACATAAAGAGTATGAATGTGGATGAAATGATTTGATGAGAAATGAGAGGTTGCACAGTTTGAGATGTTCTTGAGATCTATTATTATGAATCTCTAAAAAATATCACCAGGGCCCTCTCCTGAAAAATGAGGAGAATTTAAAATAACACCAGGGCCCTCTACTGAAAAATTACGAGAATTAGGTAAAATTCTCAATTTTATCTCCATTTAATCTCATTGTTTTCTCTGAGAGACATTTGGGATATTTAAGAGTTTTCATTCTCAAGTTTTATGTATTAATGTGTTCTGTTTGAGCAGTTGAAAATACGACTGATTGCGATTTGATTGACAGATGATTGACAGATTTTTGGTACTGTGAGAAACTGATAAGTTTAGTGCAATTTAATTTAATTTAATTTAATTTAATTTAATTTAATTTAATTTAATTTAATTTTGTTATTGCCTACTTTCTATTATGTTTCTTTAACTACTATGGAGTTAATCACGATATATATATATATATATATATATATATATAAATATATACATACATATAGATATACATATATATATATATATATATATATATATATATATATATATACACACATATATACATATATATATAATTTTATTTTATTTACTATTACATAAAATAGTAAATAATTATAAATTAATAAATTAAAATAATAATTATTATTTTATTTTTAATGATTTTATATATATATTTAAATGCCTGCTGTATTTGATGTATATACATCTCTAATTAATTACTATAGTTACATTTGTAATTATACTGTTTACTTCCTCTACACCTTAAACCACCCTTTATCCTGACCAAACCTGTCCATGTATCCCACCTCAATAGCAACAAAAGTGTTTTGCAATACAACCTTATTTTATTTAAGTTTTTGTTTGTCCGTTTGTGCTTTTCATCACTTAAAGCGAAAGTCGCAGAAGGCCGTGTATTGCACACCTGAACACACACTCAGCGTCTGTCTTCAGATGCAGAACATGCACTACACTGGTCCCGCTCTGCATGCCTCCCCCTGCACTCCTGCCTGCCCACCCTGACCTTGCGGCGAGTGCTCGGGGGTCGTGGCGCGTTGTGCAAACGTGCCGATAATGCTGTTTACATAGTCTTTAAGTGGGATGACATTACACTGGGGCACAGGGCTTGGCAACCCTCAGTGGCAGAGAAGAGCTCATTTCCATAAGCCTCGTCTATGCTAAAAAGGAAAAGAGGGATGAAAGAATGAAAAGAAGAAAACGTGTGCTCCTTTGTGTGGGGAATGGTAATTGAATTGAGCCCAGGTAGAGGACAGGAGCATTAGGGGGCAAAGATGAAGTTCTCTGCTCACCTCCACTGTGGCGATACGCTTAATCATCTGATATCATAAAAAAAGATTTTTTTTAGTTGTTGCAATTAATATAACCAAATATATAGATTTTTTTTTAGTTAGTTTGCTTTTTTCTGTTTACGATGCAGTATTACATTGCAATACACTATGTATATAATTTTACAGTCCGTTTGAGTCCACTTTTCACCGGTTGGACTTAACAGGTCTCCAGCAAGGGTTTTACTATGTGTGCTGCCTTTTTTTACAGGCCATAGAGCTCTGATCTGAACGTTTAACAGTGCTGTTTGCATGGAAGGGCTTATATAAGAGCAGGTTATATGTTCTCAGCTTCATCCTCTAGGAAAGCAGTGATAGAGAATCCTACTGATAAAGCTTTACAGCCAAGGTTAAAATCGACACTGATATAATATTGCTTGATCAGGCTGGGATATCCCACTACTAACTGGTGAGTAACCAGCGGGGGTGAATTAGTAACAGCCTGAGGTTTTTTGAGCAGTCTTGATGCAGAGCTTTCCAGTTGTTGGCCACATGTGGAACCACTCTGGTGCATGTAAGTCTCTTGCTCTGCTTTCAATTTATGCCTTCCTCAATGATTGATAGTTTTGAATTGGACCAAATATGTTTTAATGCATTAAAGAATTCTGGGGTTAGAGGAAGTGACAAAATGGGGCTTCGGGTGTCATCACTTACGAGACGAAAGCCTGCCGGTTTGTGGGTTTTACAAGATTTTTTTTCTTTTCCCTTTCAGGCTTGTAGCTGGTAACTATATATATTAGTTATTTTAGTGACATATTTGTAAGTGAAGTGTTAAAGTCACATTTTGGTGAAATTTCACTGGATTTCCCCCAGTCAAAATTCACATTACAATAGTAAATGTGACCTCATCTTCAGAAGCAAGCTAAAAAATTAAGATGAACTTTGTTAGAATTTTTATATAATAGTGCTGTGAAATGATGAATCGCGATTGTGTGTCACACTTCTCTGGGAGCACGGAGCGAGGAGATTTCACACAAAGAGAGGCTTTAATAATCCATCAACTAGAAACACAGGGAGCGTAGGAGACACAGAACACAAGGAATGACGTTTAAGAACTGACAAACACTAACTGAATGCACACTACCTTAAATACACAGACAATTACGGGACTAACGACTAGACACACCTGAACTAAATGACATAATGAACTGGAGACAGAAACTGGATCACGGAGCACATGGGGAGCAAAAACACACACAAGACAGTCCAAAACCCTGACATATGGCCCCCCTCCCGGAAGGTGCGTCCTCGCACCGTAGAACAACAGAGGGGACGGGGGACAGGGGACGGGGGACGGGTGAGAACTAAGGAGGAGGCTCAGGAGGGGGCCGGCAGACAGAGACCAGGGAGGCGACGAAGGAGGGAGGAGACAGGAGGGACCCGGAGCAGGAGGAGCCCAGTTGGACCCAGGCCACAGCCATAATGTCGACCCACGGTGGAGCCGACGGAGGGAGAAGCCATGGAGGAGGAATGGCCGCTGACTCCAGGGGGCCGACCAACAGCGGCGGAGCAGGTGGTGGAGGAGCCCGAGGCGGAGACGGAGAGCCAATGAGCCAGGGGGATGCCGAGGATCCGGGGGGCCAAGGTGGAGCCGAGGGCTCTGGCGACCGAGGCAGCGGCGGAGATCCGGAGATCCATGGTGGAGCCGGAGCAACTGAGGACCAAGGTGGAGTTGGCGGGAGGAAGGAGCCCAACGGAGCCGGTGGGTCGGAGTGACGAGGCGCAGCCAGAGGAGAGGAGTCCAGAGGCGATGGCGGGTCGACGCCCGACCAAGGTGGAGCCGGAGGGAGGAGGGAGCCCGGTGGAGCTGGTGGATCGACGGGTGACGGTGGAGGCGAGGGAACTAGGAGCCGAGGTGGAGCCGCGGAGTCTGAGCCTCGGAGGCTGGAGGCGGAGGTGAGGGATACTCCAGTCCCGACGACGCTGGAGGATGGCAGTCCCGCGGGGCTCGCACCGTACAGATAGGGGGCTGAGGGTGAGCGGAGGGGATGCCAGACGACAGAGGTGGAGGAGGCAGGAGCGGGTGGTAGGGCGGGCATTTGTGAGCCTCCTCTGGGCTGAACAAGGGAACAGGATGACGCTCTAGAATATCAGGCTCTGGAGGGAGCTCTTGAGGAGCGGGCACTGGAGGGCGCTTTCGAGGAGTGGGCACTGGAGGCTGCTTTCGAGGAGCGGGCACTGGAGGTTCGGGAGCCCTCTCTGGGCTGGACATGGGGACCAGAGACGAAGGAGGGCTGGATGGGACCAGTGGGGACGACGGAGAGAGGAGAGGGGGCAGATCGATCTCCAGATCAGTTTCCCAGTCTATCAGGTTCCCTTCCAAATCCAGCAGCCCCAGATGTATAATCAGCTCACCCTCAGCCACAGTGCAGGGGGGCGTATCTCCACTCCGCGCTCACACCGTCCACGGCTTGCTCCCTCGTGGTGTGCACTGATGGGTTGGGCTCAACTTCTGGGGCGATCCTCTGCTCAGTCGCTCGGATTTGTGCTGGCTCATAGATCGCAGGGGGAATAAGCTCTCCATCATCGGTGGGCTCGGGCTGATGCTTCACACTGTGGGGAGTTGGTGGGCTGGGCTCTGGGTCGGGAGTGGATCCGGCGAGATCATCCACGGGGCAGATGGTAAATGGCGATCCGTTTCTCTTCAGAGTCTGGTGGCGTTAGCTAACAAGAGGAACAGCCTGGAATGGTCCTCGAGAGATCGGTCCCCCTGCTCCAGCAGGAGGAGGAGGAGGAATTCGGGCCGGACAAAGGGATCCTTCAGGAAACACAACGGAAACAAAAAACTGAGTGAAACAAGAAACAAAACGGAGGGTACAAACGAAGGTAACTGTTTGGGTCGGTTCTTCTGTCACGGATCTCTGGGAGCACGGAGTGAGGAGATGACGAGACGTGGAGATTTCACACAAAGAGAGTCTTTAATAATCCAACAACTAGGAACACAGGGAGCGTATGAGACACAGAACACAAGGAATGAAGTTTAAGAACCGACAAACACTAACTGAATGGACACTACCTTAAATACACAGACAATTACGGGACTGACTAGACACACCTGAACCAAATGACATAATGAACTGGAGATAGAAACTGGGCCACGGAGCACATGGGGAGCAACAACACACACAAGACAGTCCAAAACCCTGACAATGTGTGTGTACTGTGTATATTTATTATGTATATATACATATATACATGCATGTGTGTATTTATATATACATAATAAATATACACAGTACACACATATATTATGTAAACAACAACTTTTATTTTGGATGTGATTAATCGCGATTAATAGTTTGGCAGCAATATTATATAATTATATTCTACATTGTATTATTATAATTGTATATTATATAGCATAATTAATTATATAATTTTATATATAATTATATTTTATATTTATATTTTAGATGTGTGTGTATTCTATTTTATATAAATGTAATGCTAATAATAAATTCTAAATTTATAATTACTTTTATCATTTCCAATAATATTGACTCTTTCCAGTAATGTAGTCAGTTGGTCATTTTTGCAGTAATGACTGTACAATATCACACAAATTTTATATCCGCTTACTAAATAAATATATTGACAAGAAATATTGATTTGAGTTGAAATTATTTGATTAAGTGAGAGGAAAAAATCCACAAAGTACTCTGAGAGACATGAATCTAACACACTGTAGAAGGCTGGTTGGCAGGGACAGTGGTCAGATATAAAGTACAGCAGCCATTATGCAAAAATATTTGACCACAAAATGAAATAAGTAATCAAGTGTTCCAGAGAGCCATGTAATAAAGAGCTATAATGTAACTACTTAAAGGATATTTGACAGGCTTAAATTCATGTTTTAGCCAGCCGTCTTGCCATTTATAGATCGGAGAGCTTTAAATTAAAATACTAAATTATTATTTTTCAAAAAAAAGTCAAGAAGTCAAAAACTTTTTACAGAGGCAGTGAACAGCATATATGTATTTAAGCAGAAGTAACAGTTGCTCACGCACAGGAAAATAAGATGCTAGCTGTCAACACATTTTTAAGTTCTTGAACACTGTAGACATCATGAAATCTTCGCCCGCTCGTTGTTTTTCAGCATATTACTAATTTTCAGCATTTTTACAACAATGTGCTGAAGTCTGTTCCATGATTTTTTTTTTGTCCTGTGCGTACACCCCCTCATTCTTCCGCACATCTGCTTGCTCACCAGCAGCTTTAAACTGAATTGACAGCGTAAATGCTGCACTGGACCGAAACGGGCCGAACCGCTCTCACGACCTCGTGTGTATTTGGTGCTACAACATCAAGCAAGTGTTCTGAGGAGGCCAACTCAGACCAACTATCTAGTTCTGCTCAGCGTGATAAGTTGTTGTCTTGAGATCTGAAGTTTTTGAGGCACAGAAGATCTACCCTGTCGTGATATAATCTCTGTCCTTGATTGATGCCGTTCTAAACGTTGTGTCTTAAGAGATGGGCGCTTCTTCTTTTTAGTGATCCACTGTGAAGATTGCGCTGATAAGTCATTCTGCTAATTGCTATGAAATTAGACTTTGCCATCTGTAATTACTTCAAACTTACTTTATATTCCTCTCAAGTTTACACCTCTCGCCCACTCAGCCTCCTTCATCTGCGTCTCCTCACCTCCCTTTACGCCACTGAAAGCCTGACATCTCTCTCTCGCTGCCGCGTTCGTGCAGCTGGCCGTAGTGCTGAAGCGGCACTTTGAAAACCCAGTGCACACAGCAGTCGTTGTAGCCGGGACCTTTATCGGATTGTGAGGGAGTGCCCTTGTGGGGACAGCGGCAGCAGTGCGGGCGAGATCCTGTCGATCAATGCGGCTCTGCATTTGCATTACAGTGCACGGTTAACTACAGATCTGAGCATTGATCCCATGTGCTAAAATGCACTCTACTGAGCCAGGCGCGGGGAGGAGCGAGAGCAGGATGAGAGGAGATGGAGCGGATCTGGGAAGAGAGATGCTAGAGGACTTCACGACTTAGATTTAAAGCCAGTTGGGGTTTCAGAATCCTTGGAGATCTGATGTTAGAAATGGGAAACACTAAAATGACTGGCCCCATTTACATCTCAGTGATGCCTACTGGGTATTCCTAAAGAACTAATGCTAAAGCTCAACGTATACTTAAGGTTTTACACAAACGCATGTGTTCGGCTGTATGCATACATTAAGTGTTTGTGTCAACACTGAAGTTTTGGGCTTAAGGGTAAATATGGAAAAGTTCTGGCTTTCCATATATATCATACTAAGGATTCCAGTGTTTAAAAGTATTGGTATAAGTTTATTTATTTTTTTTTTAGTTTTTTTTTTTTTATACCTTTTATAGATAGGACAGACAACAGGAAAGCACTGGGAGAAGAGAGGGGAGCAAGATCGACAAAGGACTTTGAGACGCGAATCAAACTCGGGTCACCGTGAGCGCAGTTGCGCTGTATGTCGACGCACTAACCATGAGGCTATTGGCACCAATGGTACAAGTTTATTTTTAACAATGTCACAAATATTGGAGTCTAATCTTAAAGGTGATTAATCTTAAATATTTCTGTCAAGTATGTCTGGGTGATGTTTCTCTTTTCATATGGAATATTATGTGTTTTCCTATAATCTTAACGCACAGAATAGAAAAAGGCCTTAAATCCAAGTTTAGCCGGCGCTGTTGGCTACAAGTGTCTCGAGTTCGAATCCCGGCTCGAGGACCTTTCCTGATCTCGCCCCCTTTCTCTCTCTCCCACTTCGCTTTCTGTCAACTCTAAACTCTCCCCCCCCCCAGGAGATAAAGAAAAATAGATTTTCACTATTTTTGCACATGCACGCACAAAAATAAATAAATAAATAAATAAAAAAGTGGACCTTTTTGAAGAAAAAACAAAGTTTAAAATGTAAACTTTAATTATATTGTGGGTGTTTATTATATAATGATTACATTGTCTTTTAGTCTTGTCTTTAGCATGTAGTCCATTGTGACACAAAAGCATGAAAATGTATGCACACCGAACAGGTTAATCAACAAGGCTGATTGAGTCATACCAAGGTAACGGCCCTTTCAGTGTGTGACTGTGTAATTATTGATGAGAGATCAGCCGAGATGAGCAGCGCTCTAAAGACTCCTAGCAGCAAGACTACATTTGATATTTCAGACCCTGGTTAATAAGTTTTTACGATGTCTACACATTTAAAAGTCTGTAATACCTTTAATATTACCATCACCAATCAGAACTGCAAAAATAATGACCGTTTTCAAACATGTTTCCTGAACAATCTGCCCATCTGCCACTGTTTTTTAAACAGATAGCACCACCCTAAACTAATTTCAGTGGTTGGTCCTATGTTTATTATGACAAGATGCAGATTATTACATCACAACCAAAAAGGTCTGAAAGGTACAGTAGTACAAAACAACTGCAGGAAACCATGACTAACATTTATAAACTTTTTTTCTGGAAAAATAAGATAAAAAGTAATAAAGTAAATAATAATAAAATAATGTATAGAATAATATAACATAATTTGCTGCATTTTACTTTTAAATACTTTTCCAAAACATTCTGGATAGAGCGTTATTTTATTATTATTATTATCATTATTATTTTAATCTTGGTGAAAGAAAACAGGAGGGGACTGTCAACAAGCACCAAGACTCCGTATCCCACAATGCCTCTTGACAGTTCAGACTCACTAAATTAAAGAACACTCTTGGCAAACAAGTGCCCACGCCTGCAGGACGAGGGAGGAGAAACAGTCCTCACAAGATCCGTCATGCACACGTTAATGAAAAAGATTTATTCATGTTTCTAAAAGTCGGCATTAACACTGCAGAATGTTAATGGATGAGAATTTGTTGCTGCTTTCTGGAGCACAATTTCGTTATTTATGATGTGTGTGGGTTTTTTAAGTTAGGGCGTTGCCTTCAATAGGTATGTTGTTGTCTTATTAATATGCATATATGTGTTTGTGTTTAAATTGTTAAAATGCCACAAAAGAGGCAGAGATACATTTAAATAAAGCCAACGAGTGACATTTTAACGTAAACCAATTAATCATGCCTCTGTTAGCAAGTGTCAATAATATTGCTGCAAGATTGAAATTCACCTTCATTAATACCACTGAACCAACAAACAGTAAAAAAATCAATTACCCGGTGAGCTTCACATTTTGCATATAATATTTTATAGCTACATTTAGGCCTGTTTGAGTTGTTCTATTCCAGCAAAAGGTAGATCATATTTAAAGAGAAAGTTCACCCCAAAAATATGATTATTTTTTATTTACTCACTCTTGTGTCATTTAAAACCTGTATGCTCTTGTGTGGAGAAATTTATATCAGAATGTCAAAGCTGGAGCTGGAGCTTTCAAGCAATATCATCAGTGAATAACAACATTAATTTAATGTTTATCACGAAACTATTGTATGGCTTCAGAGGCCTTAGAACTTACTATATAATTTGTATGGAATACTTACAGTTCTTGTGTGGTGCTTTTTACTTCTTGTTGGAGCTTGACAGCACCAGACTCTCCATCCACTTTAACTGAAAGAGTAAAGCAAACATTCTTCCTAACATTGTTTTTGTGTTCTACGGAAGAAAAATATGGAATTATATGAAAGAACATTCATTTCGTTGAACTATTTCCTTAATATGATTTAGGAGTGTGTTAGCTTCCTCTTTTCCTCTATTCTGTTTTTTTTTAACTGTAGGCCTCCGGCCTCCCATCAGGCCATAGCTAACAATGCACTCCTGATTAAAGCAAACCACCAAGTGCTCAGCTACCTGCACAAAAATAGACCTGCTCTCACCATGATGGTCATCCCGTGTGTGTGTGTGTGTGTGTGTGTGTGTGAGAGTGTTTGTCTACAAGAGATAAAGCCAGTGAAATTGAAAGAGTTTGAATCCATCCAGAGTGTTATGTTGAAAACTCTTAAAAACAAGGATTTAGTATACATTAAGTGCACATAATTAGCGAAAACACACAAAACGTTTTCTGAAAGTGGCTTACAGACACACACACATGCTGTTGTCTTGTGATCTCTGGCTTAATGGGGACTGGAGTCTTTTTCATGTTTCATTGTGTGTTACTTTTACCCACAGGCTTGCTAAGTGTGTCCCCCTCTCCGCTCCGTTTCCCCCCACGCTCCACATTCCAGCCTCATGCACACAGCTTGTTTCCTGATATTGCACATTGTTTGGCAACTTCAAAAGGATCCATTTTAAACATGTGTCCATTTAAGACTGTACAGGATTCCATAGCGTCTGGTCCGCATTACGTCGGCCTGCTTAACTGTTCACATGTGGCAGCACTAATCAGAACATACATGTATTTACAGTGCAGACAGAGCACATACCTGCGGGGTGCGTAAATAAGGACACAAGCTGCTTTTGATAATCTGCGCATAAATGCTTCACTGTGCGAAACAGCACTGATAGAACGCGTATGTTAATTTCACAATGTAAAAGACTTCTGTATATCGAAAATCCCTAGGAATAATATTATAAATTCATTGTTTTGGATATTACTCCGTGACTTGCCTTTAACAATTAAAAGTAAAATTAATGTGAAGTGCATTAAATTGATCAAAAGTGACAGTAAAGACATTTATAATGCTAAAAAATATTTATATTTCATATAAATGTTAGAGAAATTAATCCTGACAAAAATGTACCATGGTTTTCACAAAAAGTATTTAGCTGTTTTCAACATTGATAATAAGAACATTGAGTACCAAATCAACATATTAGAATGATTTCAAAAGTATTTTATTGGATATTTTACCACCATTTTCAACAAAGCTCATCCAAATGTTCAATTTCCAAAAAAAGAAGAAAATCATCAAAAAGTATTATAAATAAAGGATGATCAGATGTTGTATCTTACATTTGTAAACGATTTATTTCACTACTACTACTACTAATTTAAGCAAAAGCTAAATTAATTAAATTAATTTAAATACTAAATACTTCACTACTACTACTAATACTACTACTAATGTGAGCAAAAGCTAAAACAATTAAATTAAACAAACAAATTAAAGTAATTAAACTTAGTCAAACTACAACCCTCTACGTACACCTTGGCAATTGAATTGCCATTGGCTAGTATATTTTTTAGTTTACTCGCCAGACTAATGATAGAACTTTAGTAATTAGAAAAGCTGAAGATCAAAGTTCTTAAAAGCTGAAGAATTCCAAAGGAACTCTGTTATTTTGACAGGAAAATACAACAAAGAATATCGTTTACGTGTAGCACGTCAATTCTGCATGGTATGTAAGACTCTCGCTCTCTCTCATTGCGTGTGAGAAAACAGCAAAGCGACGGCGAGTCATGCGCCTTCACACTAGAGTTTACGTTATGTCAAATACAGGTGCGCTGCGCAACCATTCAGATGAACTGAAAAATAGCACAGATCGCTTGACGGAGAGAGAAACTCTGAAGCGCTCAGTCAGTGTGTTTGGCGAGTAAAAATATATCTGTGCTAAACTTATACTTAGCCTCCAACCCACACACTGGCAAGTAAAATCTGAGAATTTATTAGCCAGTGGCTAATATTAGACATCATTTAGTCGCCCAGGGTGAAGATTTAGTCGCATATGTGAGTGATTTACTCACAGTGTAGAGGGTTGTGATATGATATGATTTTGTTCATATACAAGTAAAAATAGTTTGCACTAAAATAACAATTCCATTCAAATCTATTAATCTACATATTTTCAAAGGAAATGCACATCTAATGCAGATCTATCTATCTATCTATGAAATTCAAATTAAAAAATCTATGTATTTTTGCTTATTTGAGTTCACATTGTTTTTATAATGAAATTATATTTCATAGTGTACAGCAGTTATATTTTTGTACAGATATGCTGAAATAATTGTATAGGATAGAATTGCAGTGATCTGCTGCAGCCATAGTAGCTTGCTTAGTTAATGCAGTGAAAAAGAGGATGCTGGCCTGGTGTGTTTAACCTTAGCAGGAAGTAGACAGGCAGGCCAAACGTGGGGTCATTGGTTAGCCCTGCTGACAGGAGACAAACTGAAGGGTCCGAGATACTAAAGAGTGTACGAGACACACAATGTGATTGTGCCTTGGTGCAATAATGCACTTTGAGCGCTTGTGCATTACACTCATGCATTTCAATTTAATCTGTTGTTCTTTAATTACAAGCCAACTATATTAAGTAAAAGACTGTTCAGCAATGTGGACAAAACCCATTTAATTCCTCATTAAACGATGATATGTTCTTCACTACTCTGTTTTGGCTCAGAGCACCCAGTTTCACTCCGGTCTGAACAAATAGTCAATCAACAGGCCAAACCATTAGTTTAACTGGAAAGGCCTTCAAAAGAGGAATGTTTCTAGCAAAGTGACGGCCATCCGTGGCATCTTTTGATAGGACAAAAATCCACTCTCATAGCCCACTATTGATTTTCCACGTCTGCCTCAGCCTACATCAAATTAGAGCGGATCTGGTAGGTGTTACTCATGAGAGCGAAGTGAAACGCTCGTAATTCAGGCACTGTGTGATGTGTCGTTAGTCGCATTTCAAGTGAATGACTAGAGCCTGTGAGTGTCTATGTGTGTTTGCACTCAACATATAATGTAATTGTAACTGAAAGAGCAGATGCAACACGTTTCAGTTCCCAACTTTATGTCTGTACCCAACATTAGATGTCTTCTCCAAACATTAGCGATCGCAAAGCAATGGTAATGAACGTTTATGGTCACTCAGGATACACAGGCGAGGGCAGGAAATTGATCAGACGGCCATTGCCATGGTGACCTGTTAGAGCATGAAGATTAGTGGCATATCATATCTAAACTTGATAGGGGTGAATTAAAAATGCATCTAGACAGCGCAGTGCAAAGTGCCAGCTATCACATTAAAAAGGATTTATCGGCGATTTTACCACTGCTTTCAACAAAGCTCATACAAATGTCCATCAAGATCCAAAAAAAGAAGAAAATAATCAAAAATGATCATAAATAAAGGATAATCAGATGTTGTCTTACATTTTTAAACAATTTAATTCACCGGATTATCAAATAATTGTAAAAATAAGAATAATAACAAATAACAATTTCAGCAAAAGCTAAATTAATTAAATTAACTAAATTAAAGTTAATCATTAGTCATTAATCTATGATATAAGATTTTGGTCATATCCTAAAGATTTTGTGTGTGTGTGTGTGTAGTTTGCACACTTTCTGCTCATTCAAATCTATTAATCTGCATATTTTCAAAGGAAATTCACATTTTATAATAGTATCATTTAAAGCTTTTGTTAAACATATCCCACTTTTTCTTCACCTCTTTAAATGCTCTCGTGTCCACTGTTCATGCAGTTCGGCATATGACTTTGCATAGAGCGGATCATTTAATGTTTCACCTCCATCTCCTCAGCACAATATGAATGGAACTGTACACTGCTAAAAGGATCAAATGCATTTAATCAAGTCAAGCTGCTACAATCTGCCTAAAACAAAAGCAGGGTCAGGGTGACCCTCCTGAATGAGCAAAAAGCATTGCAATTCCAAATGTGTGCGAAGGGATTAATTTTGCAATTTATCAATTCACCGCAGTGCTTTTTGGTATAAACAATGCACCATGCGGTATCGAATGCTTGGCAGCTGCCTCTGGAAAAACTCAGTAAGGTTACTGTGTCAATTGGGCTTGTGTGTCTTAAGCCCCTGACCTGTGCCCTTTCACCCCGGCCTTGTAAACAGTCCCTAATCCTGACCTTTGGCCCGGCTCTGCACCCTAGCTTTCAGTGCGTTGAACATGGCGTCTTGTATTCTGGTAAAATCATTACAGGCAATTCATTGTGCAGAATAGAGTTAAGGGAGTCACTTCAACTTTTTGGCTTTTTATTTGAAAGTTTCCACAGGTAAAGGAGACACTGGTGAAAAGAAATGTAGTTTATGAATTCCCCTTCAGGAACTCGAGCTGCGTCGAGACGCTTTGGGGAACGCCTTCAGCGTGACCACGCTCTGAATCACATGTGTAATCAGTCCAATAGAAGGGTGAGACGTCACGGGCAGGGTGACGTAGCGACCAGGAAGCTTAAAAGCATGTGTAGTGGAACCGGCGTCAGCTTTCTGTCATTCAGCAAGCGCTCTGTGTGTGTACTGTCATCCTCTGTGTTTTGTCTGTAGAAAAAGCTCAAGTAGGGACTATGTCTAAAGCTTCAAAACACTCCAAGGGCGATAGCAGATCGCGTTACAAGCTGTGTGTTCCTCCCTGCCCTCGCTACATCACGGGTGGGGATACACAGAATTTGTGCGTGGTCTGCTTGGGAGCGAAGCACACAGAGCCGGCTGTCGAGGGAGCCGACTGCCCGCATTGCCCCCCTGCGTACGCTTCGCTCCCGGAAGGCTCTCTTTGAGGAGATCACTGTCCCCCAGTGTGGCGTCATCTCTGAAGGTTCCGGCATTGCCCACCAAGCCGCTAAGTACGACATCTGCGCTGGTGGGCAAGGGATATGCGGCAGCAGGTCAGGCTGGTGCGTGTCTGCACACAATGGCTGTGTTACAGGCGTACCAAGCCGATCTGCTGAAGGAGTTGGATGAGGGCGAGGAGATTAATTCTGAAGATATTTCAGAGGCGAACCGTTGACTTGTCTCTCCGTGCCACTAAGGAGACCGCCCGTGCCACTGGGCGCTCCATGGCAGCTATGGTGGCAGCGGAGAGGCATTTGTGGCTGACCCTCTCAGACATGAGAGAGAAAGACAGGGTCTGCCTCATGGACGCCTCGCTTGCGCCTTCTGGCCTGTTCGGCGACGCCATCAATTCCGTCATTGACAGGTACCAGGAGGCCCGTAAACAAGCGGCGGTGTTTCAGCAGTTCCTCCCTCGCCGCTCTCGAGCTCCGGGGGCTGCTGGGCGGGAGAGCCCCCTCCGCATACCAGCTCCTCGTATAGGGAGACTCAAAAACAGAGTGTCGCCCGCAGAAGGGCCGGGAACAGTGGCACTCTAAGCCGGGGAACCCCAAGCCGAAAACGGATCTGCGGGCCGTCATTCAGGTTAGAAAGTCCTCGGCAAAGAAGTCCTGACGTGTGTGGCTCAGGACTTCAGAGGGCGGCCCCTACTGGGGTAGAGCGGCGTACACCGCATCACATGGTGCCCGTCTCGCCTCGGTGCCCTCAGGAGATCGGTCTGCTAACCCTAGTGTTCCAGGGCGCAGCCGTCTCCAGCGAGCATTGTTTTCAGTTTCTTCCGCCCGGAAACGTAGTGGAGTTGAGAGGCTTGCCACGTCTTCAGAGGTCTCTAGAGCTGCTAGATCGGCCGTCCCCTACCGGTGCGCCGCTTCAGGGCACCGATTTAGCTGCTCCAATTACACCAGAGATCAGCCTCGAGAGACTGATTCCCTTAGTAAACTATGTCTACTAGATCAGATGTGTCTCAGTGGCACCTGCAAACGGTAGAAAAAGGCTATCGTATTCAGTTCGGCTCTCCACCGCCACGTTTCAGCGGGGTCATTCCTACACTGGTCGACCCCGAGCAGGCTCTGGTTATGGAACAAGAAGTAAACACTCTGTTGAGGAAGGAGGCCATCGAGGTGGTCCCTCCTCATGAGAGAGAGTCCGGGTTCTACAGCCGATACTTCATAGTTCCAAAGAAGGATGGAGGGTGGCGTCCTATTTTAGATCTGTGTCAGTTGAACCGCTCAGTCATACGACTGATGTTCACACACAAACAGGATGTGTCTCAGATCAGGTCCGAGGAGTGGTTTGTCACAATAGATCTGAAATATGCATACCTCCATGTCTCCATCCTTCCCACTCATAGGAAGTTCCTGAGGTTTGCTTTTGGGGACGAAGCATACCAATATCGGGTTCTTCCCTTCGGCCTTGCACTCTCACCCCGCACTTTCATGAAGTGTGTGGATGCTGCTCTGGCTCCGCTGCGACTCCAGGGCATCCGCATACTGAATTATATTGACGATTGGTTGATTTTAGCTCAATCAGAGCAGATGGCGGTTTGACATCGAGAGAGACATCGACACTTATCTGGGGGTGGTGTGGGATTCGACCACGATGAAGGCACGTCTGTCCCCTGCTCGTATCAATTCGAACCTCACGACAGTAAAGAGAGTGAATGAAGGCCAGTCACTTACTGTCAAGCAGTTTCAGAGACTGCTGGGTCTAATGGCAGCTGTGTCCAACGTGATACCTTTTGGCCTGCTGTACATGAGACCCCTACACTGGTGGCTCAAGACCAAGGAGTTCTCCCCGAGGGGAAAACCGCTCCGCACGATCAAGGTCACGAGGCGATGCATACGTGCCTTAGATGTGGAGGAAACCTTGGTTCTTGTCTCAGGGCCTGGTGCTGGGAGATCCTTGTCACCATGTAATGCTAGCGACAGATGCGTCCCTCACCGGTTGGGGGGGGGGGGGGCGGTTATGAGTGGCCACCCTGCCCGCGGTCTCTGGAGCGGCCGCCATCTGATGTGCCACATCAGTTGGCTGGAGATTCTGACCGTGTTTCGAACTCTGAAACACTTTCTCCCAGACCTAAGAGGTCACCATGTGTTGGTGTGCACCGACAGCACATCGGTGGTCTCTTATATCAACCACCAGGGATGTCTGCGTTCGCACCCCTTGTACAAGCTGGCGCACCAGATCCTTTTGTGGTCCCAGGGAAGACTCCTCTCGCTGAGAGCAGTGCATATTCCTGGGCATCTCAACATGGGAGCAGACATCCTGTCGAGGCAGGGGCCGAGGCCCGGGGAATGGACACTTCACCCCGAGGTGGTGAAGCAGATATGGAGAGTTTTTGGCCAGGCTCAAGTGGACCTCTTTGCGACTCAGGAGACATCGCAATGTCCCCTCTGGTTCTCTCTGATTCCTCCAGTTCCTCTGGGACTGGATGCAATGGTGCAAACTTGGCTAAGGCTTTATCTGTACGCTTTTCCCCCGATCGCTCTGGTCCTGGGAGTTCTGGCAAGAGTGCGCCAGGACGGGGTCCGTCTGCTAGTAGTAGCCCCGTTCTGGCCGGGCCGAGTATGGTTCTCGGACCTGATTTCTCTCCTCAACGGCTCTCCATGGGAGATTCCCGTCAGGAGGGACCTCCTCTCACAGGCACTATTGTCCACCCTCGCCCAGAGCTGTGGAAGTTGTGGGTGTGGCCCCTGAGGGGGCACAGCTCATAGCTTCCGGTCTCTCAACTGAGGTTATTGAGACCATCCTCCAATCCAGAGCTCCCTCAACGAGGAAACTGTATGCCCTGAAGTGGAAACTTTTCACTTCATGGTGCGGAGACCGCCAGCTCGACCCAGTCAACTGCCCGATTGGTACAGTTCTGGATTTCCTGCAGGCCCGTTTCTCCGCAGGGTTGACCCACTCCACCCTTAAAGTTTACGTGGCGGTCACTGCGGCCTACCACGCCCCTCTTGGTGGCCAGTCAGTGGGCAAGAACCCCCTAGTTACACGTTTCTTCTGCGGTGTGCTGAGGCTGAGGCCCCCAGTACGATCCCGTTTCCCCCTGTGAGACCTGGCTGTGGTGTTAGAGGTAGGGCTGTCGCGATAACCGCAATATCGCAATACCGCGCTATTGACGAGCATAACCGCAGATAAATGCAACAACCGCAGCAACCGTGATATTTCCTTTTTTTTTAAATTTTTCGTAAGGTTACGCCCTTCTCGTTTTATACTTAGTGCATATGTGCTGAATATTAGTAATGATAACAATGTGTGCCATGCTGATTTGTACAGAGGCTCAGTAAATTTGCACTTAACATGCCTAAACAGACAGCGAATTAGATAGATCGACTGAGCGTGTGTGATTACCTGCGTCTGGCCTTAAGGCAGAGTCATGTATATTTGTGAAAACAGGTTGTCATGTCCAAGGAAAGCGAAATCTCTGTCTGAGCATCGACGCTCTGCTGGTCATTTAAGCCTCTAAAAGTGGTGCTCAAATTTAAAATGATTTCAACAGCGTGTTTCATTACATATCTCTAATGAACCAGCGCTTTTGAACGTGTAGTTGAATGAACGGTTTAAGAACCACTCAAAGACAGTCTCTTACTGCCACCGTGTGGCGAAACAATGAAACTGACTGAAAGCCCGTCTAGAATACGTAGGTAGAAATATCAACAGAAAAAGTCTCTTGTCAGTCAGGTTCGAGGACAGAACAAACTGTTTTATATATATATATATATATATATATATATATATATATATATAGGCTAACAATAGACTAACGATCTTATTGTCAGGTTTATGTTTTGTTATGTGGACCGTTATTTTGTCATTCTCTTCTGTTTACTTCACTTCCTGTTTCAACGCGATTTATTTTCGGTTTCATTGGTTTCTGAATATGACCTCGTTATATCGTAACACATACACACAGATTATATATATATATATATATATATATATATATATATATATATATATATATATATATATGCGGTAATACTGCATACCGCGCTATTGAGACACTCAAAATTACCGCAAGGGAAATTCCCTCACCGTGACAGCCCAAGTTAGAGGCTCTCTGCAAGGCTCCCTTCGAGCCTATTGAGGAGATCTCTGATCGACATCTCACTATTAAGACTGCCTTCCTTCTGGCTATTTCCTCTCTGAAGAGAGTTGGTGATCTTCAGGTCCTTTCAGTGGCCCCTGCTTATCTCGACTTTGCGCCCAGCATGACCAAAGCGTTTCTGTACCCTCGAGCGGGGTATGTTCCTAAAGTTCCCTCTGTTACACTACAGCCCATCATACTACAGGTCTTCTGTCCTCTCCCTTTCAGGGAGCCTGACCAGCAGAAGCTTAACTGTATGTGTCCAGTGCGAGCACTGGGCACGTACGTCCACAGAGCTGCCCTGTGGAGAAAGGCAGTCCAATTGCTTGTGTGCTATGGTTTTCCTGCTACGAAGCAGACCCTCAGCCGGTGGATAGTCGATGCCATCTCCCTTGCTTATGAGTCCTCATGTCTCCCCTCGCCTCTCGGGGTCAAGGCTCACTCTACTCCAAGTGTGGCGGCCTCCAAGGCCTTCTCGGCAGGTGTGTCTATGCAGGACATCTGCATCGCTGCGGGATGGTCCACGCCCCTAACGTTCGTGAGGTTCTATGGCCTTGATATGCGAGCCACTCCCGGCTCTTCTGTTCTCTCATCCTAGTACACACTAGGTAGGGATTTGTCAGTCTGGCAGCGTGGGCATCTCGTTCCCAAAGCGTCTCGACGCAGCTCTAGTACCTGAAGGGGAACGTCTCAGGTTACGCATGCAACCATGGTTCCCTGAAGGGAACGAGACGCTGCATCTCAGTGCCACACTTCCGGCATCCCTGCCAGTGCTTGCTTCACTCCTAAAAGCTGACACCGGTTCCACCGCACGTGCTTTTAAGCTTCCTGGTCACTACGTCACCCCGCCCGTGACATCTCGCACTTCTGTTGGACTGATTACACATGTGATTCAGAGTGTGGTCACGCTGAAGGGGTCCCTAAAGTGTCTCGACGCAGCATCTCGTTCCCTTTGGGGAACCATGGTTATATGCGTAACCTGAGACGTTTTTTGCAGGTCTGATGAGTTTCATCTGACTGATCAAAGCCAGATTCTCGTCCCGCACCCTGATAGGTTAATATCTAATGATGTCATGTCCTCAAAGTAACACGCTCTACTTTATGTCGTACTTAAAACCAACATCAAATCAAAATGAACCCTATTCACTTTCTCAGTACGTGCTCTTGGTCTTACTCTGGGCAGTTCATATACATTATTCCACATTTTGCTGCATGTTATTTCCATGAAAAATATATTTGTCTTCATGTTACTTGCTTCGCCAACTTTCTTTTTGTCTGATGTCAACACCCTTCCCCTCTGACACCCTGTAACTTTTCACAGTCCAATCAATTCACATGCTCAATATTTACATTTAAAAATGATGGAATAATAAGAATTATATAAGTATAAGGGGTTGTAAATTACATTTTATGTTGACTTTAATAATAATAAAAAACAGCAACTGTGAAATGTACAGCAAAAAACAGCAGCTGTGGTTGCTAGAACTTAACCGTAATAAATATAGTACCAACATTTTTAGATTTTACAGATTGAACTTAAATTTACATTAAAACCTGTTTATTTCATCAATTGATATAATATTAATATATCATCCTACTATCTTTATAATACACTGACAAGCACTAAAAACACAGATGGTAATGAAAAAGCCACTTGATGAATTATCACAAGTAGTTTTTCCACAATCTGAGGTAAATAGTAATATATAGAAGGTGCACAGTGCACACCATCTTGATAACACACAACACTAAAATAAAGCAATAAATGTTGATTTAATAGCATAGTTACAAAACCCTAAAGCACATACACATACTTTTCACCAAATAGAATAAGGGAACTTACCATTAATCAATCAACAGGTATTTTACAGTCTTTTACCATTAAAATTTCAATAATTTTTTACTGTATGATGTTGTGGTGTTAGCAATGCCAAGATCATGGTTTAATTCCCAGGGAACATGCAAAATGATAAATGCTGTCAATTGTTTTGGATAAAAGTCTTAGCCAGATGCATTGGAATACAAGCTCATTATGCATTATAAGGGCTGTTTTTGTCACTTCATAAGGCCTTCCTCTGGAAAATAGCTGCTATCTTCTGTATTTTCTCATGAGAACTTCAGAGATATTTTAATCTAGTCTAATAATGTGTATGGAAAAAAGTATAGAGGTCAAAATAAAATGCTTAAACCAAAACAGCCGGAGAAAGAAGCCCATCGACTTTCATCTCCAGTCCTCACACAGACAAAGCAAAGGACTTGTTAAATTCAGAAAAGACTCTGTTTGTAGGTACAAGAGCCACCGGCTCCTCGTGTTTACATCTTCCCATGACATTTTCCCTCCCTCTGCTGTTTTGAAACAGATTAGGGTGCGGGTTATTAAATAAATGAGAGTAACCCTCCCTCGCCTCCTCTCTCTCTCTCTCTCACTTTTCTCTCTCTCTCGGCGGTGAGTGACAGTAATCCGCGGTGAGACGTCGAGCATCAGGGATAGAAGGTTTGTTCTGCATCTTGCCGACCCCTGTTCCTCCCGCCCCCTGCACGGATTCAGCGGGCGGGTTGATAATGTCAGAGAATTTAATCCGCGTACAGCTAAGTGCCAACCCTCGCTATTGTCTGAAGGCAACCCCCCCCCACACACACACATCATCCCGCCCGCCGGGGTCCACAAAGACTCGCAGTGGAGGGACGGCGAGTTGTGTCAGGTAGGAAGAAAGCCGATTGCTGTCAGCTTTGGCGCTGAGAGTGGCAGAATTACGGGAAGCAGATCTAATTTAATTGAGTGGGATCTGAACCTGGCGACTTGAGAGAGGATATAGGAGAAGTGTGTGTGTTTTGTGGTAACAGCATGTGTTTGTATGTGTCAAGGTTCAACGCATTTTGCTATCTAAATTGTTTGCTTTCTGTCGACCGTTAACGTAAAGTCGTGCCGACGGCAAAGAGCCCATAATCAAGTGATAGTGAGCCACATTTTGTCCTAATAATTCAGTTCGTCTGAACACAATCAGGAGATTGCACTTGTTGCACTTAAAGGGATAATTCACTTAAAAAAAAACCCTCACCCTCATGTTGAACATAAAAGAAGATATTTTGAAGAATATGGGTAACCAATATGGGTAACCAAACAGCTGAAGGTAGCCACTGACTTCCATATTATGGAAAAAAAAAAAAAAATTCTCATCTTTTGTATGTAGATAGAACGATATATCAACTGTTATTTGCCCATTTTAATGTTATTAGCTTTAACTGACAACTGTATGCTCTCAGTCGAAGCTGCTTATATCATATTTGACAAATAGTAGCTGATATATCGGTTTATTAATTTATTTCTGCAAATGTAACTCATAATTAATTAGAATTATTTTTAACACTTTATGTACGCTACTGTAAAAAAGTTTGGTGTCAGTAAAAAATTTTTAAGAAATTATTTTATTCAGCAAGGATGCATTAAAATACTCAAAAGCAACAGTGAAAATGTTTATAATTTTACAAAATATTTATATTTTAAATAAATGTTGTTCTTTTTAACTTTCTATTTATCAAAGATTCCTGAAAGCATTACAGTTTCCAGAAAATGAAGCAGCACAACTGTTTTCAACATTGATAATAATCAGAAATGTTCTTGAGCACAAATCAGCATATTAGAATGATTTCTGAAGGATCATGTTACACTGGAGACTGAAGTAATGACCCAATCATGGGAATTATTTATATTTTTTTCATTGAAAATTGTAATAATTCACAATAATACTGTTTTTACTGTATTTTTGAATTCTTCCAAAAACATAAAAAAAAAATCTTACTGGCCCTAAACTTTTGAACAGCTGTGCAATTATACACACTGAAATCTGATTATTTAATTATTTTATATATTTTAAAAATTTGATTTTGAGATTATGCATCCATGATTTAAAAAAAAAAAAAAGTATATATATATATTACCCAACACCCTTTGGGCTTTATTTGTAATATTTAATTATTAAATGGGCTTTTTATAACCCCAAACACTTGATAAGGAGTTTAGGATGGTTCTGTTTCATTGTCTTTAGCTGTTGAAGGCAATACATGGAAAGGAATGTGAGACCATGTTTAATACACCCATAATAATAATAAAAAAAATAAGAATAAGAAGTTGTAATAATAAGAAGTTGTTTCAGAGACAGAGCAAGTCAGACTTGAGAATGCTGTGCTCTGATAAATCATATCACAGAAAAGTAAAAAAGGTCAGTTGCGATTTCATGTTGACTTAAACATTCAAGACTCGCTTTGACAGAATGAAATGCAGCACTTACAGAGATGGATGGAGTGAGACTGAGAAACAGGTGGAATGGAAAAAGAGATCTGATACGAGTGTGTATTAAAGCAGCATGGGTAAAACAGACCGTGAATGTGTGTGTGAGAGAGAGAGTATACAAAGATAAGAAATCTCTCTGTCTGTTTTCTCTCACACACCGGAGGCCCCGACATGTGCGTCTGCTCACCGTTAACAGGCTGTCAGAGCGAGTCTCATTGCTGGGATGCTTTGAATCTATCACGTCTTAACTTAAGCGCAGTCGGGCACATTGTGTCCGCCGTCTCTGCTGCAGGTTAAAGGGAGAGCGTGCTGTTTATCAGAGAGCTGCTATTTTTAAGAGCCGCGCATTGAGTCGTATCTCAGTGAGCTGTCAAGTGACGACAGCCTCTCCCTCCTCTTTCCCATCCCTCTCTCTCTGTCCGTCCATTCCCCCATGTAGTAAATCACCAGCTCATCATATGTTCAGTGAAGAGTCAATACAGAATCACAGAGATGCAGGGCTGAAAAAAGGAAGTGAGCATGTCTAAAGAGGAAGGATTAAACCTTGAATTCAACTGGAACAGACGATTTTAAAAATGATGTGTGTGTCTGTATGTGTGTGTGTGTGTGTATGGACTAATGATAAGAGTCAAACATCAATTCCTTTGAGTATTGGATAGACGACCTCTTCATTGACCCCTTTCACACACACAAACACACGCTTTATCACACGTTTAAATGTACAAGCTCGCTGTAATAGATCTTAAAAATGAAAGTTATATTGATTTCATTCATTTTCTGCTGTTTATTCATAGTAGAAAGGGAAAAAGAATAAATAATGCACTATCTATCTATCTATCTATCTATGGAAATTGAAAAAAGAATTATGTAGGATTTACTTTGAAACACTTTACTCAGAATGTAAATTAATAATTACAAAGAAATAATTACACAAATAACGACAAAGAATTAAAGCATGAAATTTTGAAGTAGAAAGACTGAAATCGTATTTTCTTTTTAAACTAGTCTTTGTTTTATTGAGAATTTTGAAAATCATTTCTTTCAGTGTAAATTTTCACAGTTTTTAAGTTAAAAACTCATAAATTGAGTCAAATGTTGCATGGTTGTTGAATCATACAAGCATTAATTTATTATCTTTTTCTTGGCCAATAACCGATAAATGGCCAATATTATATCTTTATGTATACTACTTAAAAAAAAAAAGAAAAAAAAAGGAAATTGCACATGCAAGAACTAAAATTATTAGTATGTACAGTATGCTAGAAGTGAATAGTATGCACATTATGACAGATAAAATAAAATGTAGAATTAGTAGTCTTTTATACTTTTACCCTAAATATGTAGTATACTGTTTGGAAAAAAAAAAAAAAAAACTTCATAATAATACAGTAGGGATCTCTGGGATGCTGGGATAGATATCAACCAGTTATGATACATTAAAAAATATCAAATTTAGGCCAATAACTGATATAGTGCTGATATGTAGTGAAATTCCTTTCTGTTTCACTTTAACACATTTAAATGTGTGAATATAATCTTGAAAATGTGTGACAAAAGTGGGCCTGTTTTGTGCTCAGCTGGTTCACATATAAGCTGTACACTTTAATTGCATTTTCTGCATTAATTGTGGAATGGATTTCAGTATGGTAAAATGTCTTAGACCAAGGGGCCGTGTAGAACTTTGTGAATGCCGTACATACTAATTCTGTGTAAATCCGCAGAGCTTTTCCAAGCAGGCCTGGTGATCTGCTGTTTAGCAGTATGTGTCAAGGCCTTGTGTGTCATTTAGAAATAAAGATCATCTCACTGGACATCCATATTGTTATGGATATTCATACACACACAGGCTCCCATGTGCAATCAAATGATGCGCTCGTGTCGCGCGCTTCTCGGATTTGATTGATGGATGAAGATAATGGCTCACAAACAAACTCTCCCTCCCCCAGCCACCCGCCCACCCACCATGAATAAGGCAACACCTCTCTCTCGCTCCTCTCCCTCTCACTCTCAGAGCAGACAGCAGGGGGGAAGACATCTGACATTTATTCAATACCATCAGTAGCTCTGTAGTGGCACTGCTGAGAGAAGGAGGGAAAAATTATGATCGGCGGTTACTTAAGCTAAAAGCTACACGGTGTCAGATGGAGGCAGCACTTAAAGAAATCCACGAGTGGAGATTTCTCTTCGGGAGATGCTCTGTATTTTCTGGGCCCTTTCCGAAACGGTTCCTTGCACACAGCCGCACCGAGTTTTTTAATAAAAGCTCGAAGCGGAGGAATTCTCTCAGTTAATAACGGAGAACAAAAGCGACATTGTGAGGGCTGGACAGCATGTGTATTTGTGTGTATGCGTGCGAAAGAGACCATGCCACATAGACGGGACTCTGTCGCTCTGAGCGCTTGACCTTTCTCTGGTGGCGTCCCAGGAGTCGGCATTTTAGAAAAACACACCTTTGTTTACTGTCATTAGATGATCTGAGGTCATCCGTTATGGCAGCCACCTCGACAAAAGCAATTCAGAATTTAATCATCTAATTTAGGTAAAGAGACAGGCCTCTAATTTTCCTAAATTTCTTTAATATACTTGAGGTCGGTACTGTAGGTAAACAGAAAGCAGGGTGATACCAACACATAAACCCCAAAATCTTGATTGATCTTACTCACGGTTATCTCTTCCAAAAATGCAACCAGGAGAAAGTGAACCATGAAAATAATCACCATGAAAACATACACTAAGATAAAGCACTTTTTTCTTCTTTTGTTTAATGGTGATTTACAGTCTTCATGCATATTGCCACCTACTGGCTGGTTGTGCAATCATTTTTAATGGTATCTTTTAATAGTTAATCTTTAATCAGGTTTTATTTCTGTAAGCAAGAATTATATTGTTTGTTTGATGCTAAATATCTAAATAGATTGAACTAAAACAGTCTGTGCTTGCAAAGATATATGGCTGTGTAAGTTTAGCCATTTTACTTCCACATTTATTGTAAGGTGAGATTTATCACATTTATACATTTATTATAAAAATACATTATATAGAAATGTCCTGTTGCAGCACTAAATAAGTAAACTTTTGAATGTAAATGTGTGAGATGAGAATTAAATAAAACAAAATAGAGTAAAATAAGTATTTTAATATAAATATATTATAGTTATAATCATTATATATATATATATATATATATATATAAATGTGTATATATATAAATGTATATGTAAATATAAGTGTGTGCATATACAGTGCCGTGAAAAGGTTTTTGCCTCTTCCTGTTTTTTGTAATTTTTTGCATATTTGTCACACTTAAAAGATTCAGATCATCAAACTAATTTTAATATTACACAAAGATAATGCAAGTAAATAAAAAATGCAGTTTTTAAATGATGATTTCATTTATTAAGGGAAAAAAAAAGCTGTCAACCTGCCTGGCCCTACGTGAAAAATTAATTGCCCCCTCCTGTTAAATCATGAAATCCACACCGGGTGCCGCTCCTGTCAGCTAAGAACAGGAAACGGAGGCTACAATTCACACAGGCTCACCAAAATTGGACAATAGAAGATTGGAAAAACATTGCCTGGTCTGATGAGTCTCGATTTCTGCTGCGACATTCCAATGGTAGGGTCAGAATTTGGCGTAAAGAACATGAAAGCATGGATCCATCCTGCCTTGTCTCAACGGTTCAGGCTGGTGGTGGTGGTGTAATGGTGTGGGGGATATTTTCTTGGCACACTTTGGGCCCCTTAGTACCAATTGAGCATCGTTTAAACGCCACAGCCTACCTGAGTATTGTTGCTGACCGTGTCCATCCCTTTATGACTACAGTGTACCCATCTTCTGATGGCTACTTCCAGCAGGATAATGCACCATGTCACAAAGCTCAGATCATCTCAGACTGGTTTCTTGAACATGACAATGAGTTCACTTTACTCAAATGGCCTCCACAGTCACCAGATCTCAATCCAATAGAGCACCTTTGGAATGTGGTGGAACGGGAGATTCGCTTCATGGATGTGCAGCTGACAAATCTGCAGCAACTGCGTGATGCTATCATGTCAATATGGACCAAAATCTCTGAGGAATGTTTCCAACACCTTGTTGAATCTATGCCACGAAGAATTAAGGCAGTTCTGAAGGCAAAAGGGGGTCCAACCCAGTACTAGCAAGGTGTGCCTAATAAAGTGTCCAGTGAGTGTATATATAAGTATACGTTGAAGTTATCCGTTTACCTATCCATAAACTTGCCAGGTATGTCGTTGCATAACCTGCTTTCTGGAATAACTCTTAGGTGCCTATTAAGCAAAGTTCCTATAAGAGATCAATGTTAATGCCAGTTTTTCCCCATCTTTGTTTTTTCTTGGCCACGGATTATTAAACACTCCATTCACTCTGAAATTCAACTAGCCAACCGGTAGGTGGTTGGAGACGGTTGTCCTAATTTCTTGGCGTCTCCTCGGTTGCACCGCCCTGCACTTGGCTTGCCTCAACCCTACAGCGAAACCGCTAGTTATGGTTAACAATAGTCTTCGTCTAACAATCGCAATCAAGATAATGGAACACAGTGTGAGACAAGCCTGTGGGGAAAAACAGCCCTACCACGGCCAAAGCCTTTCCCAAATTAAAAGCATTGGCCTTTAATCTGAGAAATATTGGATGGCTTCATAAGAAAGAGTGATGACTGAACATACATATCTGGAAATGTCAGGTTTGACCTTGCCTGTACTGAAATGCAGTTCGATAGAAGACAATACAAGCTTTATTGACAACATCTGTGGCGTGATATCACAGAAAATAATTTGAACTTTAGTTTCTTACCTCAGTCTGTAAAATTTGTTAATAGAAATGTACATTAAATGGTAAACTAAGGGGCAGTTGTATAGACATAGTCATAGTGTTTTTATTTTTAACCGGAATATTAAAAAAACATGCAGATGTAAAATCTTTCGCTTTATATTGTTATTTCTTGGCTATATTTTTTTCTATAATTTTTTTTCCGATTTGTATAAAATCAAACTTACATATGATTTTTTTGCAAAAAAAAAAAAACCTTTGAATTAACAAAAAGTGACAGTAAAGACATTTATATTGTTACAAAAGATTTCTAATTCAAATAAATGCTGTTTTCTTTAACTTATTATTCATCACAGAATCCTGAAAAAAATGTATCATGGTTTCCACAAAAATATTAAAATAGATGTTTCTTGAGCAGCAAATCAGCATATCAGAATGATTTTCTGATGGATCAAGTGAAACTGAAGACTGAAAATTCAACTTTGCATCACAGGAATAAATTACATTTTAAAATATATTCAAATAGATTAATTGCAATAGTATTTCACAATTTAGTGTTTTTACTGTATTTTTGATCAAATAAATGTCAAATCAAATAAACACATTGTAGATATATGAAATGTTTATGTAGTAACTATTCAGTAAAGCGTGAATCATTTAGCTTGTGCCTGCCACATGTACTTGTGGCCCGCTCTAGTGTACACTAATTAGTTTAGTTGTACAACACTGAGAGCAAAGTGCAGAATGAAATGAGCGGCAGTTGTCTGACTGTGAGAATAGAGCTTTACATGTGGCAGTCTGAGACCAGACAGCTTCACGCACAGTGTGTGTGTGTGTGTGTGTGTACGTTTGCAAAAGAAAGGATTTGAGTAGTATTGGTTGAATGCATGGACATATGGAGACTGACTCCTCTTGGGCATCAGCGGGTACCAGGAGCCCCATCATCCTCTCTGTCTGTCTCTCTCCCTCACGCTGTCTCTCTGAGCTGTCTGTCTCTCTGAGCTGGCACACTGGTAGCTCCTCTCCCTGGGATACTCAAGCCTTTCAAACATGAGTAATTGATGAATTGTATGCAATATGCAAATGTGAATGCATAAATCTCCTGACTGACAGCTTAATTTATGTGAGCCTTTAAGAATGCAGGATTAGATTTTAATTAAATATCTTCAAAGGCACCCTGACTCGTACATTTTTCTCTTGCCTCAGCTGCCGTCTTTGTTGTTGTTAAAACCGTTTTCCATTATAATTTTGGAAATCTGATTTTGTTTTCCCTCCTTGTCCTCCCGCACCCCCCTCCGGCCACAGTCCAACTCTTGGCCTTTGCTTCTTCTCGGGCTAAATATTATTACAAACAGTTCTCGCTAAACGAGAAGATTAAAACAAAGTTCGATCCTGAGAACAAACTCTTAGCCCACGCCCACTCTGCAGAAAGGGGTGTGGTTTGAATCACCTACCTCGGAACTTGCCCCGCCCCCATCTTTTCAGCCACATTGTCTCAGCGAGACAAGCAGGTGTCGCCTGTTCATGAATATTGAATAAGGCCGTTTAAAAGATGACAAGGGCACATTTACAAAGCCGGGAGAGAATAAAAAGTGCTTAGTAACCCAGTTTTCGCCGGTCCCCAGCAGAGCGCGATGCTGTCGCCGGGGATCTGAGCAGAGTGATTGGTTGCGACGAGCGCACTGACAGGGTTTTCTTCTCTGGCGTGTGGAACGTGCAGTAACGTGTGAATGACTTTTCACTGCCATCTGTTCCTCCAGCCCGATGGGATACGGGAAAGAGAGGAGAGTGTGTGTGTGATTGTATACTCGCTGCTCTTCACTGTCTGTCGTGGCTGTAGGGAACGCACATGGGCATCATGCCTGCAAGTGGGAAAGGGAGATGAAAAATATTCCCATATCAGGGAATTCTCAGGGTATAAGAGGCTCTATTACAGTCAGATTGACTGAAGAACTGAGCGGTTCACAGGGTGCCGGTTCAATATACCGACAAGCAGCCTTCAATAGACCTGCATTACAGCCGTTTAATGGAGACAAAGTCAGGACACTCTGATTAGGAGTCTTCATGCGGTTTCTGCCTTTCTTAAAAATCCTGTTTTCACAGTAAGAACTCGAGAACTTGGCTATTGTCACCTCCACATTATTGGATACTTAGCAGCAGTTTGGAATTCTGTAGTTTTATTTATTTTATTTTTTAAATTTTATTTGCAGAATTTGAAATTATGGCTGCAACAACTAGTCTATAAAATGTATAAAACTTTTGACAATTTTTATACGTGAAACTTGTTAAATTGCAGTAAAATTGTCCATTTATCTTTTTCGTTAAATGTTTGCATTTTACGTAATACTCATACTGCTTCCATTCACGCATCATCACCAAAATACCTTTTAAAAATGATTTAAAAATTCAAAATTTGATTCATATTGGTGTCAGAGTTTTCATAATCAAAAATGATAATTGTGCAATACAAGAGCACATACCCAACTAACTGATTATTAAAGCTAATTCCCAACTTTTCTTGCACAGCAAATATTTGTATTTTGTTTAATAGCCTTCCGTTCACACATTGTGCATTTACATGTATAACAAAATGTTGCTAACAATAAAAAAGCTCATTATATAAGCCATAAGATGAAATATGTACCACTGTAAAACCATGCAACATTACATGAGATCACTGGATGTTTCCCTTTTTTTGATGTCAAAACATGAGTAAGTGCAGCACAAAATCAGCATAAGTGCTCAAATGGTCCAAAATGCTGATCAGGTTTTGTTCTAATACTTTATGACATTTATTATGCACTAAAAATATGGTTTAAAGCATTTGCATAACCATATATATTATCATGTTATTAGGTATAATTAGTGTAATATTGATTATAATGTAAATTTTTTTGCTTTTTTATCAGGAAATAAACTTTGGCCAATTTAATCAATTAATCCAAAATATATATTAATGATCAATTACTTGATCACTTTTTCAATACTATATCCTTGTTCGTAGTAATCGTACCAAGTCTCATATTTCCACACAATTAGAATTCCAGTACTCTTTCTGGAACATTGTGTTGAGAACATGATGGCTGTACCTTTCCGAAAGCGCTCTTGAAAATGAAAGGATGGGTTTTATATAAGGGAAGCACCTGTCACGAGCGAGGAAAGAACTGCTCGGCCTCTAACAATACCCAGTCAAAGTGGAGCTAAATAAGAAAATAGCTTTAAGAGTCCCGCGGGAATCAAGTGCCTGTTCACGCACAATCGCCTGACTGCAGACTTCTAACGACTCCAGCATGTTGGCTTTTTTTCTATCTTGTACTTTGGGCACGCCTCGATTAGGAATGCTCGAAAGGAGCAAGTGAGTCAGATGCTCCAAATGAGGAAAGAAAGAATTCTTCTTGTTCTTCAACACACACGTATACTGATGTTGAGCTTTTCAGGAAATGGTTTTCCACCTCACTCTAAGCATGACCGGAAACGTCTGCTTAAGTTTTTTTTAACAGTCACTGATGATTTCATCAGTGATTTCAAATTAGTAGCTGACCGTCTTCAAAGGCGGGATCTTTTGACATTTTGCAGATTTTTCTTCCTGCACCACAATGACCCCACAGAATCATTTGCTGCCCCACCAGGCTGTTTTCTAATTTGTTTTCCTCAAAGGAAATGGAGTCGTGTTATCGGAACACTGAGGTAATTGATTGTTTTCCAACGTGGCTTTTGTCAGAATGATGCAAAAACCAACTTTGAAACAGACTCAGGCCTTTGCACACAAAGATCTTTGTAGATTTTTTTAGTAACAGTAAGTTATAGTAAGTTTCTTTCTCACCTGTGGCCTAGCGGTCAGCACTACATGGTGTTCATGTGGGAGACACCAGTTCGAAACTGCCCTGTGTCATGTCTTGATCTCCCTCCACTTTCTCTGTCAATTAAATCAGTTTGTAAAAAGTCATATACAGTGAGTTTTTCAATCAAACATTTTCTCAGAGTAAAAAGTCAAACAAAACAAGGCTAAAAGTAGTTTGTCGAACTCCCCCAGAATCAAAGACTCCATTAATTTTTTCCGTACTAGAGAGGAATTGTGGTCTGGCAAACTGTGCTGACGTTTTTTTTTTTTTTTTACAGTACAGTTAACTCCATCGACTGCTCTCCACTTACAGGCACTACAATGGCTAAAGTGATTCATGTTGATTGCCTCTCTTTTCCACCACGCTCCACTGTTCATAGTTTTTAATTGGATTAGTAATGTGACGGTCCAAAGTGATTCCCATTTTCCACGGACCATGACAAGCTTGTCAACAGATCAGCAAGTCAAACTGGCATATCTTGTGGCAGGAAAGGGAGGAAGGACAGTATGGTGGCTTATGGATGAAACTGGAGGCTGAAGGGTCTTTTGAAGTTTACCATTGATCCATTTGGCTTCTAGAAGATTTTCTGTTTATTGGCATTGTTTGACTGCAGTATTGCTTCAGGTCTGAAATGTAAGTACGTAAAAATACACATAAGTGCACTACTAAGGTCTTGGAGAATGAAGATGGACCTGAGAGTGATGGAATTGCAGTTTAGGCCAGGGGCTGAAATTTAATACCAAGTAACTCAAATATATATAATTTGAGTTTTATTATTAAAAAAAAATAAAGTAAATAGTAATGTGATATAATGATAACATATTGACATATTATTTAAAAATCAACCATTAGCATTCATGTTATCATTGCATTAAAGATTATTAAAATAAGTGGAAAATTACTTTTACTATTAAATTTAAATAAATAATTATTATTAATTTGAATTTAACTGTATAGTATGGATTGGAAGCCTACTTTCACGACAGAATAAAAACTTTTTTTCTTGCAATTCTGAGAAGAGAAGTAAGAGAAGTAAGAATTGTAAAAATTCTGACCTTTTTATCGTTTTTATTTTTTATTCCATGGTTACAAAAAATTGTGAATTGTGAGATGTAAAGTCAGAAAAAAGACAATCCTGTGTTTATATCTCGCAAGGCAGAATTTTTTAATTTTTTTATTTATTAATTTTTTTAATTCTGTGACAGAAACAGCCTTCCATAGCACTCCCCCAAGCAACTCATCCAAAGTAACACTATTTTTCTCTGAAATTTTCCCCAACTTTGAAAACCTCAAATATTTTATACTGCTTTCCACAAATTTGCAATGAACAAAGCTTCTTTTTTAATGTTATGAACAAATTATATCAAATGTAACCAATTTTAAGTTCATGCTAACATTCATGTAACATTAATGTAAGTTGGTGCTGGTGATATTTCATTTGTTCTCCACAATCAGTAGCAAACTTGCATTCAGGTTGGGCTTAAAAATACATTACATAATGGATGTAAAACTGGTTGCAAATGCTATTTTGTGTTGACTTTAGTTGTCTACATCGGCTATATATGCACACGTTGTATGCTGCCATGAATGGCTTGTGAAACTTCTATGTAATACTACTACTCTCTGAAACTCCAGTGTAATACTATTAAGAACAAGTGGCTTGCTGTGACGTTCTTCCTCTTGGCTTTACTATGATCAGGTCAGTGGTGATTCTGCTCTGGTTTGTGTTTGTTAGTGCTGCAGTATTAATAGAATGGTGAAAAACACTTTCTGCTTGATGTACTTGGACATGATCCAATGATATGCAGCAGTAGAATTAGCATTTTGCTTTTCTGGCTTATTTTGCTCTGCCAGCACCCTTGCGCAGGGTTCGAACTGTCATGTACCTGTCTCTTTGATAGCCCGTCTCACAATGAAGTGTGGGAGATAAGTGTGTGTTTGTGTTTTGTGTTGAATAATTTGTCTAGCTTGTTGTACGTTAGCGGAACGGGATTCTAAAGCTGCGCTTGTTCACGTATCTATCATGACAGGGGATGATGTGTAACCGTATGTATGTTTGTTTGATGTGTGTGTAAAATAGTAACTTGCTTATGCTCTGAAACAATTTTTCTTTTCAAAGGTCTGTCAGAAGAGGCTTAACTTTTCAGAAAATCACATTTGCAGCATTTACTGTAACACTGATGATAAAGATAAAAGGCCAGTTTCTTAGAAATGTAGCCTTTGTATTCATGTTGGCTTCATATAGTTACAAAAATAAAATAAAAAAATAAATAAATAAAAAAAAAAAACCTAGGGCTGTCAGTTTAACACGTTAATTAATTAGTTATGAAAAATAACGCAATTAAAATATTTTAACGCAGTTAATGCACTGGCCCTGCCCCCAGACCTGTACGTCATCTTACATTTCATACAGTTGACTGTTGACAAATATGATGCAAGGCAACAACTTTATAAATGCAGTTATGCTCTAAAATTCAAGATATTGCCGCAAAAAATGCACCTGTATGAATTTTTGTCTCATATTTATATCATACAATATCACATGAGCAGTGAGAGCTATATCACAAGAGTGCTGTTTATGTCCAGATAGCACGAGTGCAAATGTGATTTTATACAACTGTTCAGTAAATAAGTTAATATTGTGCTATATTTTAAACAAAATATTATGTGTTTTTGCTCAATTTTGCCAATGAAAATATAATCTATAAAGCCACAGCAGAATTGTTGTGCATCTGTGAGCAGTGTTTAGTTTCTGAATGAATCCTCATTTGAACGAATCATGTGAACCAATGATTCAAAGGCCCATTCATAGAAAGAGCCGTTTACTTAAAGGGTTACTCCACCCCAAAATGAAAATTTTGCCATTAATCACTTACCTCCATGTCGTTCCAAACCTGTAAAAGCTTTGTTTGTTTTTGGAACACAATTTAAGATATTTTGGATGAAAACCGGGAGGCTTGTAACTGTCTCATTGACTGCATAGTAAATTGCACTGTCAAGGTCCAGAAAAGTATGAAAGACATCGTCAAAATAGTCCATCTGCCATCACTGGTTCAATCTGAATTTAATGAAGCACTAACTAATTAATTAACACTTTTTCTGTGCAAAGAAAACAAAACGGATATTCTCCAAAATGGTGCTACACTGACACAGAGGAGACGAATTGTTGAATAAAGTCGATGTTTTGTTTTCTTTATGCAGAAAAAGTGTTCTTGTCGCTTCATTAAATTCAGATTGAACCACTGATGGCAGATGGACTATTCTGACGATGCTTTTCTGGACCTTGACAGTGCAATTTACTATGCAGTCAATGGGACAGTCACAAGCCTCCCGGTTTTTATCCAAAATATCTTAAATTGTGTTCCGAAGACGAACAAAGCTTTTACAGGTTTGGAACAACATGGGGGTAAGTGATTAATGACAACATTTTCAAGCCTTTATCAAAAATTAAATAATTAAAAAACATTTAAAAAAGGCTATGTTGTGGGCAATGTATCATAATCCTGTCATCATGTGTATTCAAGAATTGCTTTTTATTTTTTTTTATTTTTTTTTAAATGAATGAGGGTCATGTCATTGACCCAGAAGTAGCCTATATTTGGTGTTCACCAATCAAAATACATCTCTCAATCATGTGTCCCTGTGACCTACTACATGATCAAGCAAACATTTAGATGCAAATGTATGTGATGTCGTTAAACCCCTGTTGTCTGTTTTTTCTGTGCAGTTCTCGGCCCGGTCGTCCTCCCAAGCGTTCTCTCGGCGTGGCGATGCAGGACAGCTCCCGTCTGCTTCCTCACAGCGTTCACGGGCTGCTCTCTCCCAGTCTGCTCTCCCCGACAGGTAAGACCCCCCTCTCTCGCTCACCCGCCTGCAAGACCTAAAAATACCAGCCTCACCTGTCAATGAACGACAGACGCAAGTGTGTAAAACCACATATATGAACATTTTGTCTCATTTATGCTTGATTTTTCTTTCTTCTGTGGAATCTGTATTTTTTGATCTGTGCTGTCTGTGTTTTTTCCCATCTCTCTCGCTCTCCTTTTCTCTCCTCCTCCCACTCTTCCACCTTCTGCAAATCAGCTTGTATTGATTTTCCCCCTCTGTCCTTCACTGGCCACCACTGCGTCTCAAACAGAGGTTAAACTATTGGATTTCTGTTGCCTCTTTGCTTTTTTCCTGTGCACGCATTTGCTTTCTCTTTTTCTCTCTCGTCATCCCTCTTTCATCTTTCCTTCCTTTGGAATTCAATCTGTTTCAGAGGAATTGTTTTATCGCTTTTAGACCAAATCCCAAACCACTGGGCATCACCTGCGTGTTTGTTTGCATATTTTTATTTGCGACTAAACCGCATGTGTCGTTTAGCGTCGTGCTCGGATACGTTAACGTCATGTCTGCTCTTCTCTCCTCTTCTTGCCTTTTAGCTTCAGTTCTCTAAATTGCTGATGGTAGTGGCAATTTAGCTCTCACAATGGCCAGCGTGTGTATCGATCTGTGCAGCGCGGAGTAGCCGGAGCAGTCCGTTAGCCGGCCCCGCTGATTGATTTTAGATGACTCTGTTGTTATTTCTGCCGGCCGCTCCAGGGAGGAAGGAGCTCTTTAAAATGTGCGTCCACATTTCTCTCAATTCCTCTGCTCATCTCGCCATCCCCAACGCCAACAAACGTCTGACTTTGTAGGATGTGATGCGATTTGAGAGCAACGCGAGTTAATAGGGACATTGACATTACAGGCCTCATTCATGAAACATGAACATGAATTTCTGTGTGAATCGTTTGTAAAACCATTCTTACGTAACATGAAAAAAACCCACATTTTTTTCTTATTTTCATTTCTTTTTATTATACAGGTTATTATTTATTTATTTTTTATGTTTATTTAGTTTAAGTTGGATTTTAGCAGAGGTGGATTTACTGTCACATTTTTATCAATCATATTTCAAGACTATGCACTACTGCTCATAAGTTTGGAATCATTATTATTATTATTTATTTATTTTTTGTATTTTTGAAAGTCTTGTGCTCACTACCCTGTGGAAAAAAAACAGCATATGTCGGCTAGGTATGTTTTGAAGCATGGCAGCTGGTTTGAGCTGGTTTAAGCTGATCCTTAGTTGGTCTTGAGCTGGTTATGAGCTGGTCTAACAGGGTAAAGCTGCATTTATTTGATCAGAAAAACAATAAAAGCACTAATATTATGAAATATTATTACAATTTAAAATAACCATTTTCATTTTATATATATTTTAAAATGCAATTTATTGTTGTGATGCAAAGCTGAATTTTCACTAGCCGTTTCTCCCACCTTCAGTGCCACATGATCCTTCAGAAATAATTTCTTATTGTTCTCTATGTTGTGCTACTTGTTATTCTTCTGGAAATCATGATACATTTTTCAGGATTTTTTTTTTTTTTTTTAAGTTTTAGAAAGTTTTTTTTTTTTTAAGAAATTTTTTGTTACATTATGAATGTCTTCACTTGCTGAATAAAAGTATTAGTTAAAAAATTAAACAGTAGATATAAAATGAAATAGTGAAAAAGTTTCAGCATTGGTCATAATAACAAATGTTTCTTGAGCAGCAAATCATTAGTGATTTCTGAAGGATCATAACACTGAAGACTGGAGTAACGATGCTGAAAATTCAGTTTTGCATCATAGGAATAAATTATATTTTAAAATGTATTAATCCAGAAACAGTTCTTTTAAATAGTAATTATATTTCACAGCATTACAGGTTTACTGTATTTTTGATCAAATAAATGCAGCCTTGTTGCATAATAGACTACTTTTTAAAATAAATAGTGTAACTTTTAAATATGTATTTCTTTCAGATGGTAGTTACTGGTATCATTTACCCTTTTAAACATGTTAAATGAACTGAAGTGTTTATTTTGGACTCCATCCGGATGTGTTCCAAACCCCTCAGGTTTTTCTGCTGTAATTTCATGCATGAATCCATGCAGCGCTAAAAGAACTGACATCCACATGTATGTCAGGATGCCTCCGTCTATTCTCCATGACAGCAGTATCAACATATTGTGAAACTTTAGGAGCTGAACTTATTCTGAATGTTTATAGCGAACAATCACTCCTTTCCACTTGCATTTCTTCAGTTACTTGCATGTATTCCAGTAAGAATAGACAACAACAAATAAAGTGATGAAGTCAAGCTGCTTAAATGTGTAAAAACAATTCCTGTAAATCATCTAAAAACCTTTACATAATACTTTTACATAGCTGTACCACCCTTCCATGGAGATACAGTATTCACTGTAATATAAAACCTGAAAATATTAACTTGTAAATGGGCCACAATTATCAAAGATGACTATATTTGTGATCTTTCACAGCAAATGACTGAATTTGTGACTTTTTAATGAGGTAAAAATGAATGTAATTAGGTAATTAGTATTGGTTGTAATATTAATCTAGTATGAATTCTAATTACAGTTGTCCTTATTATAGTCAGTAATTATACAAGTGTGTATTTATAATGAATTCATGATATAATAAAATTAAATAACTATTTTTATTGGTAACACTTTAGTATAGGGACCAGTTCTCACTATTAACTAGTTGCTTATTAGCATGCCTATTATTAACATTTTTGCTGTTTATTAGTACTTATAAAGCACATATTCTGCATGACCATATTCTACGTCCCTAATCCTATATCTAAACTTAACAATTACATCACTTATTATTAATTATTAATAAGCAGCAATTTAGGAGTTTATTGAGACAAAATTCGTAGTTAATGCTTTGTTAATATTGAGAATTGGACCTTAAAATTGGACCTTTTTATTATATATATATATATATATATATATATATATATATATATATATATATATATAATGTTACTTAATTTAATTTTTATTTTATTTAATAAAGAAACTATTTTAAATGTGTGGCCATACATCTGTTCATCACATTAGTTTTTAGTAATACATTTGAGGCATTGAAACTATTGTCACATTTTAGCAGCATTACTAACACATCAGCAGATTCTGATCAGACTTGTCATTTAATTATTAGCAGCAATTTGTGCTATTATTTCCTGCTAACGCCATAATTAGGCAGAACAAAGTGGCGGCTCGGCTGATACGGCGCTCAGCGGAGGATATCAATGCTCACCCTCACCCTCAGAAAGAGAAAAAAACAGCCAGAGAAAAGCGTCTCTGGAGAAATGAAGTGTTTTTCTCTTCTCTCGAAGCCCTCCGCTGTGTTTCCAGTCAGGACGGAGCGTCTGAATGCAGTAGGGGGGTGCTGGTAAACCAGGTGTTGTTGTGGGGTTTGTTTTTGCATTTGGTTTCCTGGATTGCTGTTGACAGAAACATTATAAGCCTGTGGCACTTGAGCGGTGAGAGAGAGAACGAGAGCTGATATACAACGCTTATGTACAGGACATTAGAATAACTTGTGTTGTTTGTGCTTTGGGCATGATACCTGAAACTGTGCGGCTTATTGAGAAGAGGTATGTTATTACTTTTGAAAACTTACGATTTTCACCCGTGGACAATAAAAAACATCACAATCTTTTAAGAAGGGACCCTTTGAAGGAGCGACCCAAGCCATATCTAGAGGCCAGAATATCAGTTTAAGAAACTTATTGCTAGAGACTTATTAATTTCAATTTATCTCTTGTTTTCTTTATAAAAAAAGCAGAAAAAAAGGTTATGGTGGAGCACTTACAATGGAGGTCAGATTTGGAGGTTTTAAAAGCAGAAATGTGAAGGTTATAATTTAATAATACCACTTACATTTATTCTTCTAAAATTTAATATAAATTCACTCAGAAAAGGTTAGTGAGTAATTCAATCATGCTAAAATCATGTAAATATACTGTTAATGTCTTGTGGCTATTTTATTGAAACAATGAGTAATTTAAACATTTATAGACTGGCCCTGTTCACTTCCACTTAAAGGAGACAAGTTGAAAATAATTTTTGATAATCAACAATGTGCTGTCAACTGAAATATTTGGTAATACTTTAGTATAGGGACCAGTTCTCACTATTAACTAGTTGCTTATTAGAATGCCTATTATTAGGCCTAATATATTGGCTGTTTATTAGTACTTATTTATCAATTTATTAAATAGTACCTGAGTTAGTAACTGAGTTACATCATTATAAAAGTAACCAATTACCAGGGAAATTAACTATTGCATTACTTAAAAAAAAAAAAAAAAAAAGTGTTCAAATGTCAAATATCTTGGATGCGTCCAATATTAAATGTTAAATGTATGAAATGTACACTACATGGAATAAATTATTATTTTTAAACTTTGCACACTAATACAAAACAGCAATTTAAAAATTCTTATTTAACACTGAACATTTTAACATTCTAGCAGACATTATACCAACAAAGCTTAAAATGAATAAGTTAGTAAAATAATATTTTGTGGCCATTTTTGAGACCCCCTTCTTGAATCAAATAAATGCAGCCTTGCTGAGCGGAAGGGAATTCTTTTAAAACATTAGAAAATATTACAGATCCCAATCTGAACACTATGTGTGAACGTTATAATAAATGTATTAATAGAGCTGTTGTAATTATTATCATTATTATTGTCTTAGTTTTTAATTTTATTTAACAGAACAACAGTAATATTCCAATACTAACATTTATGAATGTTGATGGAGCTTTTATTTTGACATAAACCCGCGGGAAATCCTCAGTGCTTCTTTTTGTCGACAGCAGCAGATTTATAAATTATTCTCATTACTAATTTGGGAAGATGCGCGTATCACATTGTCACATGCCTTGTAAAAATTCATAAAAGTGTTACTGAGCGACTGATGAGTAACACAGTTTCAGCGCAGATTTCCCTCGCGGTTTGAACTTTGAACCCTGGCTAAAGAGACTGCGTCGCGAGCTCGTGCAGCACTGTTTGAACACATGCAGTTCATGCGTGTATTAGAAAACATAACGTTCTGCAGTGTATTTAATTAAGGCCATTTCGCGATTTTAATCATCATACAGTAACCAGCAACAACCACCCCTTCCTCTTCTCATGGAAGACATGCGATGCAGTACTAAGCAGTCTCTCGCTGTCGGTGCTTGTAATGATTTTTGCGTCTTTCTCAGACAGTTTTAAATGCTTCTACACTGCTGACATGTTTGCTGCATTAGTGCGCGCCTCTATTTGATCACGTCACGTCATTGTTTGGTACAACATTCGGCCTTTTTGCTTATTCGGCCGAACACGCAAGAGCTTTTTATTTATTTATTTAGTTTTATTTTTTTTTGCTATTTTCGGCCGAACAATCGGTGCATCCCTAGTAAATACGTCATTAATTCTCTATATCATTGATATCGCGATATCACACTTTCTTTATCATGTAAAAATTTATACCGACAGGGTTCCCGCGGGTCCTTAAAAAGTCTTAAAAATCTTAAATTTACTTGTATGAAATTTAAGGTCATAAAAAGTCTTAAATTGTACAAGAAAGTCTTAATTATGACTTCAAGAGGTCTTAAATTTGGATACAGACCAGAATCGCGATACAGCTTAATGTGACGATTAAACTTCAAAAAGCTATAAATAAATATGAGCACTGCATGTTTCAAAGTCCAGTGCTGTGCTGCTTAGTGTTCTGCTGTTACCGCGGACACCGTTCTGAAAGCGCCTCCTGCTGGCCGAGAATGAATGTGCATTTTCAATAAGGCTGTTGTTGTGAGTAGGGTTTTCATGCAATACCGGAGGCTGTAGCTTCAGAACCGGATTTCTAGGACTCTGTAGATTTTTTTTTTTAAATTATTTTATTTTATTTATTTTTTGTATGTATGTATTATGTCAGGTCTTCCAGCCAGTTCTATCAAACCTTTACAATTAATCCAGAACGCGACAGCAAGATTAGTTTTTAATGAGCCAAAAAGAATGCATGTCACACCTATGTTTATCAATGTGCACTGGGTACCAATAGCTGCTCGCATAAAATTCAAGGCATTAATGTTTGCCTACAAAACCACCATTGGCTCTCACCCCTTTACCTAAATTCATTACTTCAGACTTATGTGCCTTCTAGAAGCTTGCATTCTGCAAGTGAACGTCGCTTTATTGTGCCATCCCAAAGAGGCACAAAATCACTTTCACGGACTTTTAAATTAAATGTTCCCTCCTGGTGGAATGACCTGCCCAACTCAATCCGAGCAGCTGAATCCTTAGCCATCTTCAAGAATCAGCTAAAAACACATCTCTTACATCTTTATTTGACCCTCTAACTCTAGCACTCTCTATTCTAATTCTATTCTTAAAAAAAAAAAAAAAAAAAAAAAACTTGCCCCTTTTAGACTTGCACTCTATTCATTTACTGCTTGTTTTCTTAAAAAAAAATAACAATAATAACACTAGCTTTTATCTGTTTTCTTTTTATTTATTTTACAATTAACAAAAGCAAAAAAGGCCTCTAAAACTAGCTTGCTCTATTCTTTTTCAATTTTATCTATTTTCTTTTTAATTATTATATAATAAAAAAAACCTTGCTATGTGTACTGTGTTAAGCTAACTAAGACTTGTCATAGCACTTGCATTTTATTGCTCTTTTGTTGATTTTGATTGCTTCCATTGTCCTCATTTGTAAGTCACTTTGGATAAAAGCATCTGCTAAATGACTAAATATTATAATATTTTATAGCACTTGCTATTAATACCTAAACTTAACAACTTACCAACTACTAGTGCTGTCAAATGATTAATCGTGATTAATTGCTTCCAAAATAAAAGTTTTTGTTTATATAATATGTGTGTGTGTACTGTGTATATTTATTATGTTTATATAAATACACACATATATATTGAAAATATTTACATGTATCTACATGTATATATTTATATTCATATAATTTATATTGTATATAGATATATTTAATAAATAAACATTAAATATTTTTCTGAAATATATACATGCATGTGTGTGTATTGATATATACATAAATATACACAGTACACACACATATATTATGTAAACAAAAACGTTTTATTTTGGATGCTATCACGATTAATCGTTTGACAGCACTACTAACTACTAATAAGCAGCAAATTAGGAGTTTATTGAGGCAAAAGTCACAGGTTTATTAATAGTGAGAACTGGATCTTAAAATAAAGTGTGACCAAATATTCCTTTTGAAGTTGTGCTCTTTTTTGATCCAATAAGCCACACCCTAGCAACACCCTGGTAACAAAAACTGCTTTTCATTTCAGAAAATATTTTAAAAAAATCTAATAATCTTTTTGTATTTGACCGTATGCAGGTCATAATTTGACTTTCACAGACTTCCCAACTCACTGCCTGTCTGGGGTTCGAGTCTGGGCACACCGCTGATAACAGATAACTGATGGGCGGCACTGATACGAAATGTCAGCGAAAGGACACTTGAACACTCTCTCAAACTCACACATTCCCACACACACATCCCTGGCCTTCCATCTCATTCATACACACTTGTAGAAAGCGACTCTTACACAAACCTGTCTACAAACACACATACACACACACACACACACACACACACTGTCTCTCTCTCTCTTTCTCTTTCTCTGTGGGTGAAAACAATTGCAGGCCTAGCTGGTGACTTTGATGAATGACATGTCCCTTTGGGGAGCAGTTTCTCCATCTGTTTATCCCCCCTTCTGTTGCCCCCCTCCTTAAACTCACTCACACACATGTGCAGAAACACACAGCACACTCAGTGCAGGAGTATTTAAGACTACCGTTGGCTCCATCATGCACCTGTAAGCACTCTCGCACGCACAAGACATCTTCTTTTTCAAGCACCTAGAGTCTCGTTGTTGTGTGTTGTGTCTGTTAGTATTTTTTGGCTAGTCAAGGAGATTTTTCTTTATGAAAATAGTGTGTTACCTCAAAAAGTAGTCACCTGGTCAAACTTAATGTCAATATGAATTTGCATTTCACAACCCATTTTACTTCAGTAATGTGATATGTTTCTACATTTAAAGATATATAAAAAAAAAAAGTCAGAACTTGATTTTTTCAATCCAGAATTGGGTTCATATTGGTATGTGTAAGGTACATATTAGTACAGCTACAAAAGTGTTCCTTTTGGAAGGGTCACACCCCAGTGACAGCTTTTGTACCTTTTTTTCAGAGAGTGTACAAACTGCTCTGGCAAGCTAATTCAAGCACTGCCACTCAAAATATTCTGCATAAACCAATTCAGTTTTACACTGTGACCTGCTCTCTTGTCTGATTTAGAGCCGGTCACTTGCGTTGCAGTCCGACTGGAGGGGTTAACTGTGTGTTTGTGTGTGTGTGTAGGAAAAGAGCTAGGATAAATAAAACATGGAGATCTGTTTAGTGACATATGGGCCAGTGCAGCCCGTCTCCTGCATCCTAATGAATGCTAAGCCTTTCAAACTGTGTGAGACGAAAGCTTTGTGCTGCCAGGAATATAGATATCAGCAAGAACCAGTGAGCGGTTACGTTTGTCTAAACCTGTGATTCACGTGAACGAGTGCGTATAGCAACACCAAACATCATTTTGCACTTTTGTTGGGTTTGTAAAATGTCATAAGGAGTCATGTGTTAACACGCACATCTTGAAGTGGCACAGTCGTGCAGATTTAACATATGGCAGTCAATTGACAAGTCAGCTGAAAAAAAATCCACAGTTGAACACAAATTAAGCTCGTAATTTGCAAATTCTTTTTTTGGTGTCAGAGAGAGAGAGAAAGAAAGAAAACTTCTCACAGTCTCAATCTCAGTGTCATTAGCACATCCGTGACTTTTTGACATGTTTTTTGATTTCTGATTAAGGTGACATCTGTACAGTCTTGGCAGAATTTTTTTTAACCCTTTTAATCCCACGGGTTACATTTGTGACCAAAATTGAAAGTTTGACAGGTGTAAAAGATGTTGTTGATGTATTTTACGTAGAGTTGTTAACTGTAAGTGAAGGTGCAGACTCTCTTGATTATACTGTATGTCGCAGCTTAATATGAGATGCAAAAGTTCAATTTACCAGAAATTTACTGTAATTCAGTAATAATGTTTCAAGCCTTATGGGAGACATGTTGGCACCTGTATGTTTTACAGTTCATTACTGTATAACTAAAGCAAAACTATCAATATACTTTGAACAGCTGAAATATATATATTTTTTATTCAAATACACTGGTAACTAGCATAATAATGCAGGTAGTACAGTAGAATATCAAATTATGTCAAATTAAACATCATCAAATTTTGTCTTTTTATGAAAAATGACAAAAACATACAGACTTTACTAAATGACACAAAATTGAACATAAATCTGACACTTAATTGATAAAAAAAAAAGAAACAACAAAATAATTCAAATAAATTATAATCAAATGTGATGCGTCACGCCAGGACTTGGTTTTCACTCTGTTGACTCGTATTTTTTACTTAGAAAAAAACATTCATCATTTTAACATTTTTTTTTTTTTTTACTGTAAAAGTACATTAGTATTATTTTACATTAATATTGCTTGTATTAATATTCCTGTTTAATATAGATTTTAACAGTGGACTATAAGGTAATGCACACTGTTGTACTTCAATTTCAATCAATTTTACAGTATTTTACAATAAAAATACATTTATAGCCAATTCAATTCAATATATTTTTTTACTGTATATGGTGAGGTAATTTAAATAGCTAGCCTAATGAGCATTTTTATTGTAAAATTATTAGAATATTTTTCTGTTAAAGGTATGGGTAACACTTTACAATAAGGTTCATTAGTTAACATTAGTTAACAACATGATAATGAACTAAGAATGAACAATACTTCTACAGCATTTATTAATCTTTGTTAATGTTAATTTCAGGATTTACTAATGCATTATTAAAATCACAAGTTATGTTTGTTAACATTAGTTAATGCACTGTGAACTAACATGAGTAAACAATGAACAACTGTATTTTCATTAACTAACATTAACAAAGATGAATAAATAGTGTAATAAATGCATTGTTCATTGTTTGTTCATGTTAGTTAATACATTAACTAATGTTAACAAATGACACTTTGTAAAGTGTTACTAAAGTATGAATATTTGTCATGAATTATTTTTATGCAATGATTTTTTTTTTATTAAAAGTGATGTTTAAAAAATATAAAAAAATTTTTTATATATAAATCAAGTTCTAAATGATTTGACTGTAGTTTAACTATAAGTGTGGAACATTAATTGAAAATTAGTAGTGTTCATTTGCACCACATTCACACTTTTCCACCTTGTAACTCGTTTCTGCATAGTCCTTCTGTAAGACACACACACACACACACACACACACACACACACACACACACACACACGCAGATCTCCATCTGCCCCCAGGTGCATAGGTGGGTGGCCTTCAATCCCTATTTAATGAAGGCTATGCTATTTTTTTTGGATCACAGAATGATCTGCCTGTCTTCAAACACACTAGCAGAAGACATCTCAATAGCTCTTCATTATTACAGGCAGAGAAAAAACAAAAGCACAAAGACATCATAATTACAAGAGCACGCACAGGCTCGGGGACGGAGAGAGTTAGAGCATAGGAGAAGATCTTCAAGTGTTTATTTCCACTGCTCTTCTGATAAAGATGAGGCTGGCCCCTCTCCGATGGCTTCCCAGTACTTCTCCTGCACTTCCTGCATTGATCTACTGAAGTGAATGGACGGGAAAGAATGAGATGGGGTTTTCTTTTACTATTTTTTTGTCTTTAAACAGTTTTTCCTCACTTGTCACTACACACGTCTTCCAAAGATGAAGGAGGCTGAAATGTATTACCTGGTATCAAACAAGAGGTGAGAATATAAGCACTAGTAAATAAATAAATTTAAAAAAAAATACATTTGCATTCAAATTAATTTTAGTTGTCTTTGTCTTTTGTCTTTTGGTTGTCTTTTGTCTCTGACAAAAATTACTATGGTAAACTGCTGAAATAGAAATTACAACAGTACAACTACAATAAACCACTTTAAAAAAATGTAGAATTTGTAGTAAAGTGTTGAATTTGTAGTATTTTTAAAGTAACCACAGATTGTTATTAGTGCTGTCAAACGAAACACTCCAAAATAAAAGTTTTTGTTTACATTATATATGTGTACTGCGTGTATTTATGATGTATATATAAATACACACACATACAGTATATATTTTGAAAATATTTACGTTTATACATTTATATATTCATATACTTATATTTTATATTATATATAAATATATTTAATATATAAACATAACATATTTTTCTTAAATATATACATGCATGTGTTTGTATTTATATATACATAATAAACATACAAAGCATACACAACAACAATTTAAACAAAAGCTTTTATTTTGGATGCGATTAATCACGATTAATCATTTGACAGCACTAATCGTTATGAAAATCAATCATGGGTTTACCTCAAAAATTGTAGTGTAACTTATGTATTTGCGCTAAAACCACAGTCCTTAATTAAAATTAACTAGAAGAGCAAGTTTAACTGCGGTAAAGTCATATTAACCACAACTAAAACATTTTAATGGAAATTAACTAGGTTTTACTACAGAAATAATAGCTGAATTGTTATATTTGCTGTAAAATCATAAGTAAAATCCTTCATTATGAAAGTTTCGTTACAAGAACCATTGTGTAATTATTGTAACTGTTTATCTGTAATGTCCGTGGATCCCTAACCATGTGCAAAAATGCTACAAAGTATTTTAAGTTGGTATTTATACTTGGTATAAGTCGAACACTATGTTCAAATAATAGAACCAAATTAAATTTGGAAGAAGATTCCATATAAACGTATTACTGTAGTATCAAAAACTACAGCAACTATTTTGGCACAAACTGTGGTTCAAGGGTGGATTAGCAATCAAAAACATCAACGAACATCTCCCTCTTCAAAGTTTCGCATACACGGACGTCTTTATTGAAGAATTAATAGCTATTGAGACGTCCACCTACAGAACTCAAGCGATATGATACTCATCTGTCTGTTTGTCAGCCGCTGGCCTCCTTATCACTGCACCGCTCGGCAGCGTTAACTCTATAATTAGCCACTTAATTAGCAAAGGAGACTTGATTGACAGTTTGGAGCCAGTGACTCACGTTCAGGACGAACGTCTAAGCGTATGTGTGTTGTTCGGGTGTGCTAGCGCCGCCGGCGACACATTAAGACCCACCTTAAGATCAGTCCTACGCTCGTATGCCAAAACCTCTTATGTTAGTCAATCTGTGTGTGTCAGAGATTACAAAAGTGGGATTAGTTCTGGGGAATGATACACATTTGTTAATCCCAAATAAATGATGTCGTCTTTATGAAGCCTTGGAGTGACAAATTTCAGTCAAATGCCTTAGTATGAAATAATGTACAAGTAGAATCCTTCTGGTGTCGTCTGACAACTTATAAAGCCTTGATAATTGTATTAGCTAATCGATTGGTTTACCTCAGAATCGATTTATATTTAATTATTTTACTTTTCCTAAGAGGTGGTGGGGAGAAGTTTGCGCTTTGTAATTCCAACAGAGGGCGAAATGTATAGGTGTGTTCGTCTTGAAGCAGCACCACACAGACGATCAGCGTATGGCATCAAAGTACCGCGAGAGCAATTCGAAAGCATGCGGAGCCGTCTGTTCTCTGTAGCTCTCGCGGTGTTTTTATGTCATACAACGATCGTTCTGCACCTTCACGTTTTGAATCCCAACTTGTAATTCCCAAATTGTAATATCGAATCGCAATAGTTATATAATCGCAATACTCAATTATCGCAATATATATTGAATCGGCACACAGGTATCGGGATAGTATCGAATCGGCAGATAAGCGTATCGTCCCAGCCCTAGTAACTACTGATTATTTTAAGATGTCAGAGTACCAGAGTTTTATAATTTCAAATATACTTTATGTGTATAATTTTTTTAAATTATTTTTTATTAATTGTTTTATTAATTTATGATTTTCAAAAAAAAAACGTGTCTTAATACACCAAGGCTGCATTTATTTAAAGAATGCAGTAAAAGCAGTAACATATTATTACAAATTCATACTAATATTATTACAAAAAAATTAAATATTATTACAATTTAAAAAACTGTTTTCTATTTGAATATGTTTTAAAATTTAATTTATCCATGTGATAAAAAGCTGAATTTTCAGCGTTATTACTTCAGTCTTCAGTGTCACATGATCCTTTAGAAATCATTCTAATATGCTGATTTACTGCTCAAGAAACATTTCTGATTATTATCAATCTTTAAAACAATTTTTGCTGTTTAATATTTGTGTGGGAACTGTGATACACCAAAATTATTATAGACTATATTTTTCTTAATTAATAGTTTTATTCATTGATCAAAAGTGACGTGAAAAGCCATTTTTAAAGTTAAAAAAAATATATATATTTTTATTTCGAATAAATGCTGTTCTTTGAATGTTCTACACATCAAAGAATAATGAGAAGAAAGTCATATTTTGCACAAAATTTGATACAGTTTTCAACATAGATAATGATAAAAAAACATTATTAATAATTAAGCACATAATAATTTATAATAATTGTGCAATAATTTAGTATAGTACAATGCTGAAGGATCATGTGTTACTGAAGACTTGAGTAATGATACTGAAAGCTCAGTTTTGCCATCATAGCAATACCTTAGATTTTCAAAAAGTTGAAAATAGTAATTTTTTACACAAAGAAATTGTACAAATATTTCACAATATTACAGTTTTTGATACTTGGTGGGCATAAGAGACTTCTTTCAAGTCTATGTGTGTGTATACATGTATATGTCAAAGTTATTATTATTTTTTTTTCTTCAAGTGCTAATAAAGTGTTAATAAGCAGTAAGCAGAGAATTAAGCATCAAGAGGTTGTCTGAATAATCTGTCCATGTTAATTACCCATCAGGGCACCTGCAGCTAAATGAGCTTGTGCTTACCAGAAATAGTTACTGTTCTCCATGTGAAGGGCATCATCACACATACACACACACACACACACACACACACACACGTTTGTTTTTGTGAAAAGTGGGGACATCCCATAGGCGTAATGGTTTTTATACTGTACAAAATGTATGTGCTATTGCCCTACACCAACCCTACCCCTTACAGGAAACTTTCAGATTTTCAATACACTCCATTCTGTGTAATTTATAAGCATTTTGAAAAGTGGGGACATGGGGTAATGTCCTGAAAAGTCACCTTCTCCTTGTAATACCTATGTCATACCCTTGTCATTATACAAATTTATGTCCTCATTTGTCACAAAAAACGCGCACAGACACACACACACACACACACACACACACACACACTCTGGACACCTAATACAGAATTTCAATATAAACACACTCAGTACACACACACTCAAACAAAAAAGGGCCAAGAAAAAAACAAAAAACAAAAAAAAAAAAAAACAAAGTCTCAGCATCCCACAGCGAGCTTTATTAAATTTGACAGTGCAGTATGTAAATGCCTATTTTAGTGCTTACGCTGCTAGTTAGCAGGTATCGGCCACGCTGACACTTCTTCCCCTTGAATAAAAAAAAGAAAGAAAAAAAAAAGAGAGAATGTCAATAGCACATCGATAAAGTCACGCTAATTTTTACACGCTGTCCTCGAGTTTGCCCTCATCTGCACATTTTTTTTTTAACTTAACATCAAAGTTCAAGATCTGACTTCGTTAATCTGGTATTAAAATGAATAAAAGGGTGACCTTGTCCAAATTAATAAGTCAGTGACGAAACACGCTTTCAACGTTCAGAAAGGTTACACAAAGGTTAGCCTTCAAGTGCGGCACAAGCATGCCGAGGGAGACGCGGAGAGACAGATGCTCACCGTTTTCTCTTGAACTTGCTTTGTTGGTGAGACATGAGAGCTCATCCTTTCTTGCTTTTGTTGTGTAGCTTATAGACAAACATCTCACGGTACATAAGACGTGTTTAGATGAAGTGGTAAAGAAGAGATTGTCTTGAGTTGTGATCAAGACACTGTAAACCGTTTGTTGACAGACAGGCTCTGCTCTGCTGCCCTTTGGTCACCCTCAAAATGAACACCCATAATCCCTTTACTGAACTACAGTCTGTACCAAGAAACTGTGTTTTTATTGGTAACTAAAACTAATTTGTTAATTCAAATAAAGCTGAAATAAAATATAAATATTAGTTGAAAAACAAAATTTTGCCTTGGTAACTAACTAAAAATATGTATTAGTTCAAGTACAAAAATTACTAAAACTAAACTGGTAAAATAAAATAAAATAAAACAACAAATAATATAAAACTAATGCAAAATATTATCATTTTATTTACTGGTTTAAATGTGTGGACCACATATTTATTTGTATATTTAATTATTAATAAATTATTATATATGCTATAAATAGATTGATTATTTATTATTTAATTAATAATAATAATAAAGATGATGATGATGATGATATTTGTACACTATTTTCTCTGATGTTTTTCACAGTTTCTCTAGTATGTGTTATTTTAAAATATAATACCGTGACATATAAAAACATATTATACACACAGACACAGACAGACACACACGCGCGCGCGCGCATGCGCACACACACATGTAAACTGATTTTTCCTACTGACACACTACAGCAAAAATATAACTACATTTACATTTACATTTAGTCATTTAGCAGATACTTTTATCCAAAGCGACTTAAAAATGATGACAGCAGAAGCAATCAAAAACAACAAAAGAGTGATAATATGCAAGTGCTATGACAAGTCTCGATTAAATCAATTAAATGATTGTTGAGGCTTTTCATATAACTGACTTTAAACCATTTTTAGCTGGTGAAAATACTAGTGTTCTAATCATTTTGGCCACCACTGTGTATATATATGAACCCGTATATAGTCATCCAGCCATTGTACAGGTTCATGTCATTGAATAAGACACAGCCCTATCCTGTGAGAGCCTTCCCATCATGCTGTTCAGGAGCACAGAAACAGCCGTACAAAAGATGTTAAATGTTCTGTGTATTTGAGAAAGAGAGTAAAAGCAGCTCAACAGGTGCAGTGAACTAGCATCAGCCTTTTCCTTTCACCTTCCTACTTATCCCTCTTTCTGTCTCTCTACTTCTCTTTTACTCTGGCTTTCTCCAGCCACTGGAGTGGATCAGTCAAATTATCGAGTGGCAAAACTAATTCGGCGCCCGGGGGCCGGCAGAGCTGCCACTTCCCATCAGCCCCTCCGCCAGTCAGCGCCCAACTGTTTTCATTTGGGTCCTCTTGTTTCATTTATTATGGCTATTGGAGCTAATCCTACGAGCAAACCCCCGGCCGGCCCGCCTGTCACTATTGTTTCGGCTCTTGGATGCACCTTGCCTTCAGTGGGAGGGCTGCTCCAGTACCAGCTCATGATGGAAGTGAGCTTTCTCAGATGGAGAGAGAAAGAGCGGGAAGGAGATCTCATCAATCATATTAAACTCATTTGGACAGGCTCGAAGCCCCCCACTTTCTCTTTCTCTACGTCACGCTTCTTGAAGATGGTTACTGTTGCTCTGTCGTTTCCTTATCTGTACTTGAGTCAAGCAGAAACTACTCAGTCTTAGAGAGAGACAGCGAGAGAGAGAGAGAGGTTATTTTATGGTTTAATAGACTTCATTTAGAATTTTTATGTGTTACATCTTTATTCATTTTTTATACAATATATGCATCAGAGTTATGCACATTAGAAAGTTATTTGTTAATTATTTGTGAAATTTAGCAGTTGGCACATACTATACTAGCATTAAAGGTTCTGTATTTTTTTGTATTTGTAAAATATCTACATAAAATGGATATTATTTATATAAATATATAAGCAAAGTATAAATTTGAGGAAAAAAAGTAAAAAATATATTAGTATTTTAGTGTATTTAGTATTTTAATATATGAATCCTGAGGCTAGATGTTCCACCAGTTCTAAAATTTGTCATTTGTAAAAATATCTAAGCACATAATTGTAAAATATATACATAAAATCAATATTAGTTTTATAAATATATAAGCATCTATCTATCTATCTATCTATCTATCTATCTATCTATCTATCTATCTATCTATCTATCTGTCTATCTGTCTGTCTATCTGTCTATCTATCTATCTGTCTATCTGTCTGTCTGTCTGTCTGTCTGTCTGTCTGTCTATCTATCTGTCTGTCTGTCTATCTGTCTATCTGTCTGTCTATCTGTCTATCTATCTATCTATCTATCTGTCTATCTGTCTGTCTGTCTGTCTGTCTGTCTGTCTGTCTGTCTGTCTGTCTGTCTGACTGTCTGTCTGTCTGTCTAGGCTATATATTAATGTATGAATTGTCTGTTTGTGTGTGTGTGTGTGTGTGTGTGTGTGTGTATACATAATACATGATATTTTCTTCCAAAAACAGAGAAATCCAGAAAACAGAAGTTTGCTATTATATCATTGTTTTTTAATCTAAACCTCACACTTGTATTGTAGGAAGTTATTGATTATAATCACTACAGCTTCTCATGCATTTCCATGAACTACAATAGATGCTCAACAAAACGGCAAACACATCAAAACAACATTCAGATTTCAACCATAATCTTGAAGTAATTACCTTTACTAATACATATTTATATAAAATGTGTAGTTTTCTTGTTTAGGCCATCAAAAAGCCTTGACCACAGAGAGCGAAAGAGAGAGAGAAAAGAGAGAGGGAGAAGTGATTGACTCTACTTCACCACAGGGCAACAGTTAAAAAGAGGTTAAGGGTTTTGTCGAACACACAACACATGCTACTCAAGCTAAAGCGTTGTTTGTTCGAGTCTGGACTCTCTGGGTTTGCTGTCTTGTGGGAAAATAAACGCTCGGGGGTCTGAAGAGAGAATTGGGTGGTCTGTCTTTAATGGCCCAGCTTCAGTCTTCCTTTGAAATGTGAGGGAGGTCATACCTCTGCGCCTCTGCAATTAACCATGTTAACGAGGCTAAGCCATTAGCGCTAACACCAAATTTGGGATATTAAGCGAATAAGCACTTCACTGTTGTAAAGACATAGGTGTTGTGTATTTATTTGCTTATTCTGCACTAAATTAGCCTAAAAGTTAGTACGTATAAAGTCTGCATTTAAAGCCTTTTTACATTTAAAGTAGCATGTTTTTGTTTTTAGCATAAAGCATGAGGGTAAAATTCAAAACTGATGCACATTGTTTTCTCTAATTAACTAAATTTAAGGCCGTTCACACCAAGGATGATAACTAGAAAGATAACGATAAAGATATAGTTCTAAAAATCGTTCTCAATATTAAAGAATAGCAGAGTCCACACCACAGCTATAACGATAAAGTCACAGAGAAACGATATCATTGGAATCACTTTCAGAACGATTTTTTCCAGCTGATGAACGATAAAATCATTGACACCCAATCAGAATCAATCCTACTATCACGAGCTCGAGAATTTAAAGTGGCAGATGAGCGTGTGCTTAGAATGAACAGACGATATCGTTCGCTGGTGTGGACGCTAATATCGTTATCTTTATAGTTATCTTTATACTTATTGTTCTTGGTGTAAACAGGGCTTTAGACTGCTTACTTCCAAACTCAAATCACATGGTATGTGGAGGAGAGGTTTGCTATTACTTTTCAAAGTGAACTGACTTATGAGTTTTATAAACACCCTATCAACCTCACAGAAATGTGCTAAAAACCACTCCTTTTAGCGCTTAAATTTCCTTCAGAAAATGTAAAACTGTAGTTAAGTATTATAGATGCGCAGTCATTTAATAAAACCTTAATGAAATTCCACCTCATATTTCCACTAAAATGCAATTGGTTCTGCAAATGCAGCAACACCTATTTTGTTTTCTCTCTCTTTTGCTTTGTTTGATGCCTGCAGCTGCATCTTAGCTAATCTAGATCAACAGCAGTTAGAAGAGCGTGCGCACACACATACATACTGTACACACACACACACTCGTATCGGGGAGGAGAAAGACACGCTAAAATTGCGGCGGATCTGAAGATGTTTGTGAGGATGTTTTCAGGTACGATGCCCGAGGGTTTACAGCAGCTCAGTTTCACACTAATCAACACAATCCCTTCCTTCTGCACATTTAAACAAGGTTTTACACTATCCAGCGCTCTATTTGTGCAGTGCATGCATGAAGAAGTAAACATTCAGAGAATGAAAGTAATAAATGAATTTATCAGGTTTTATGAACTAATAAACCTAACTATAGTTTACATTACCACACCTCCAGACTGCACTAAACCGGATTGTTTGAACTGGAGCAGGAAGGTTGATGTGAACTTTGATCATCATTATTAAAATTAACATGAGGTGAAGTGCTGTTTCTCAGAAACAGTCTGGGCAGTCAGTTGTGAAAAGTGGACCTTGATATTTTTTTTGTTCTGTGAGTTTTATCGTATTCCTATCAAATGCTCTGCGCAGATCACATAACCATGGTTAATGTGAGATAAATAAAAACTTGCAGACACAGGACACTGATCACATGATGTTATCTGTCCCAAATTGCAGCTTATAAAATGGATAGTTCCGGTCCTTGATTCTGATTGGTTGAGCCACGTTTGAAGCCGTTGTAAATTACACTACAAACCTACATCTTTGTTTACTTTGTGTTGCTTGGCAATCACTTTGTTCCAACAAAGGCAGCGTCCGAAAGCTCTAAAATGCTGCCATCGGAGGCAGCATTCCAAGGCAGGAAGGCATCAAGGCACATCCGAATCCAAATTCTGCTTCACTTCCTGTCTCTGGAGGTACCTTCTACTGATCGAATTTTGAAGGCAGCATAGATGTATCCTTCGCTGCCTTTGATATCCCACAATCCTCCATTCCGTGACGGTTGAGCTAAAAAAAATAAAGATGGCATCTGAAAGTTGCGTTTGGTGGTCAGTTTGTGTGTAAATATATATTTCTGACTAACTTTTTGCACTTTTGATGTTATTTCTAGCGAGAAATCAGTATTATAGTAATTAAATATTCGTTTAGTTATCACCAAAACTCGTTCCATTTTGTTGTAGATCATTAAACCGTTATGCTGCCTCAGAAGCTTGTCCGAAATCAGTTTCACGAGGTGCCTCCATGCAAAAATGCTGAAGTCATTGAAAAAGTCATTGCCTGTTAAGGCAGCGAGGCAGCAAGTCAGCTGCCTAGGCTTTCGGACGCAGCAAAAGTCTCTTTAAGACAAGTCATGTAACCCGGCGGCCATCTTTGAAATGCCTCTCGGGCATCCAAGTGCAGCTCCTATCTCTTTGAATGGGGAAACTTCAAATTCTCCAAAACTGTTCACTAAGCTTACGATTAAATTTCATATTTGAAATCACCAAAGTCTGACAACAACTGTTTCATAAATGTTGTTTCTTTTGCTCAAATAGCGTTATAAAAAGCTTATTTTTCAGGCTAGATCACCCAGTGCGCAGTCCTGAGTGCACGTCTCAGAACACTGAGTGTTTCTATAGCAGCTGGGACTTCTAACGGCAGCTGCAGTGATGCGCTGACTTTACCGATTAGTGATTGGCTCTTTCATTCAGAAGGCGGGGCTTGCTGCGGTTGAGCGGCCATATTGAGCGTTGCATTTTTTCCCAATTCAAAACCATATGAGTGACACGTCTTGGGTATTCTATAGTCTTTGGTTCCAACCATAGGTTCCAACCACAACTGTTTCTGAGGAACTACATTGTTTGGTGGAAGAATACTGTTTTTATTAATATCATTACACTTATTTGCTCTGTTTTATTTTGTGAAACCTCACTAAGTATATGGAATAACCGTTTTAGTCGGTTATCCGCTTCGTGTCGTGCCTAACAACGGCCCTTAGCTGTTATAAATTCACTGTAAACCACGGCTTCTTGGGGCTTATTGCTTTATTTTATACATTTTAATGTCATAATTAATATTTTACATGGCTTTAGCTTTTAAGTTAAATGGATAATTCATTCAAAAATGCAAATTCTGCCGTTATCTGTTCCAAGCCCATATGGCTTTCTTACTTCCATGAAAGAGAATATTTTGCATAATGTCCAAGCTGCTCTTTTCTGTATAACGAAAGCATAAAACATGAAAAATGTTTTAATTAGTTAATTTTCAAGATTAATTTTAGTTGAATTTTTATTAGTAATTGTGTGCTTTTGTTTAGTAATTGTGTTTTTGATATATATATATATATATATATATATATATATATATATATAATTTTTTTTTTAAATACTGTCTGTTTAGGTTTATTTTATTTTTTAGTTCAATTTGAGTTTTTATTTTTTATTTATTTCCATTTAATAATTTTAATATTTATTTAACTTTAGTTAATTACCAATGCAACATTTCTAATTTGTTAATTTGTTTTTCATCTAATATTTATTTTTTATTTTTATTTTAGCTTTATTTTAATTAAAAAATTACAATAATAATTAATGATAATACCCCAGCCACAAATATACTTAAGAATCAAAATAAATAATGCCATTTTTGGTCCAAATATTTTTGTGCACTAATTTTTAATAATGAATTGAGAACTGTGATGCAGGGAAGACATTTAGCAAATAATAACCCAAATTTTGGACTGTTCCTAACCCAAAGCAATCATTTGACTTCAGAAGACTTGCAATGAAGTACACAGACTCACGTGCACTACTTTTATGGTGCTTTCGTGCCATTTTGGGAGCTCAACAGTCCAAATCCCCATTTACTTTCATTATATGGAAAAGAGCAGCTTGGACACTCTGCAAACTATCTCCTTTTATGTTCCACAGAGGAAAGAAAGGCATACAGGTTTAGAATGATGTGCGAGTAAGAATTTATGTTCATGGGCATTCCAGACAATTAAAATCCATATTCTCAGAATGCTTTGGGCTGTTTTGGATGGAGGGGATGGATGATAGTAAGAAAAGAGTAAAGACTGAAATAGAGGAGTATGTGAGCCAAAGACACAGCGCAAGAGAGAAAGAGGAGGTAGGAAAAGTGCTCTCCACTCACTTTCTGCCCAGTGAGCAGTGCCTTGTTACTCTTTGAACACTTGGCCCATTTATTTCTGCTAAGTCGTGAGATTCTGAGTCGGCCAGTGAAGACTCTAGTGGCTCTTTCCATGAAACATTAACGAGTTCCTGGGGTTAAAGGGATGCCTCAAAATCACTGCTGATTGCAGCTTGTGTGTATATGAGTGTGCGATCGCATGTATGTGTGCGTATGCGAACATTACGGGCAGAAATTAATGTACGGCATTGACTGAAAAACATAAAGGGGTGGGCAAAGGTGTGTGCATACAGATAAATCCACACGCTGCATTGGGTTGTGAGATGTTTTAGCATCCTGGACATTGTGCACACACACATTTCTCTCCATAGGCAGTCTGACTGCAGGACACAGGGTTATTAATCTACGCTGCCTCTGCCACCCACCACCCCACGCTCCTCCAGGGCGACTGTTGATGACACGTACAGATCATGACGCCCACGAGCCAATCACAGATCTCATCCTCAGTGCTTCACAATCCTGCTGCAGTCGGCACTGCCCACTCTACACACTCCACACACACTCCACATTCACACGTGTTTCTTCTCTAGAGTCCATAAAACACAACCCAACAGAAAGATTTCGTATCTCTTATCAAATAGAAAGCCCGCAAATGAAGTTAAAGGTGAATGTATTCTCAAATAGAAATACTGTAAGTTGTAGTTTATACATCTGCTTTTTTAAATCCAGACTAATGCTTGTACACATGCGTTTTACCAAGTGCTGGTGCGTGTTTGTGCCAGTTTGCTTTGTGTGTGTTTTTTTTTTTTTTTTTTGGCCAGATGCATTTTAATAAACACAACGCAGCACTTTAAGACAACACTTTAAGATTTTTTAAAGATTTTTTAAAGATTTTTTAAAAAATATTTAATTTTTTTTATTTTTTTTTATATTAAATATACTCAAAAAAGTATGATAATAATTAACAATAATACTCCTAACCATAAATATACTTCAGAATACAAATAACTAATGCCCTTTTCTGTCAATATATTTTTGTGCAAGTTTGAATTGAGAACGTTTTAGCAAATAACAACCCAAATTTTGGACTGTTCTCATATGACTTCCAAAGACTTGCAAAACAAAACAAAACAAAACAACCCCCCCCCCCCGTATATTTTACGTAGCTTTTGTGTGTCAACTCAACCGTCAACAGGTTATTATTAACTAATTACTACTACAACTACTACTAAAACTTATTTTGCAGTTTGGCATATATTATCATTTAATAAAAAAAAAAGAAAAGAATCAGTCATTAAAAAAACATTAAATAACTGTTGTTTTGTTTGTCAGCTCAACTGTCAGTGCAGTATAGCTAATTTCCTTGTCATAAGAAAGCAAAACAGCAAGTGATATCACATACAGTAGAAGACCCTTGTAGACCCGTGTGATTGAGTGTCAGAGAGTGCTAATTATCAGTTAATTTGAGGTGTTTGTGACATGACAAGATTAGTTCAGTTTATCAAATGGTATAACTGGGAAAAAAAACAGGTTATGATATAAAATTTATAAAATAAAATATCTTTAAAAAAAAAAAAAAACTTGATTCTGAAAAATACTTTTGAAAAGTTTTTTTTTTTTTTTTTTTTTTTTACTATATAGCACTGCACTGACTTCAGATCAGCATAAAACATCACCTCTAGTAGACTGAGTGAGTAACTTTTAGGTCCGTAACTTTTAGTGCATACAAGTATGCAAATGTGAGACACCGCTGGAAACTAGATGTGGGCCTTGCACAAATAATAAAAACAAATAAATAAATAAAGAAGCGATTACTACAGCAGGGAGTTAATTAACAGCTTATTTCTGTTTGATAGGAGAATAATGCACTGTAATTTTACCTTGATGCAATATAAAACTGCAAGCTGCCACTGCTGCACTGTATAATTAACACCTGTGTCTAGTGGCCACTAGGACCTCAGCGTCTATTAATGCCAAAAAAACACAATACTACAATTAAAGGCACTGCTATTAGACATTAAACTGGGTTGGTATATAGCGGGTGGTAAATTGGTCTGCTTTTACCTTTAATTGCCTCAGAAATTACGAGGAGGGATTATATTAATGTTTTTTAATGTAATGTAGAGGAAATGAGGAGTGCTGAGGGATAATGTTATGGCCCAATTTGTCTGTTTTGTCGGCATTTTTATGCCGAAGAGAGAAAAAAAGACTCTGCGTCTTGGATGGTATCCCTCTGAGCATCCAGAGGTCAAATTAACATGTAATAGTACATCATCATATTAAGTGTCCATAATGTCTGTGGAGTTTTGCAGATACCCACAAAGACTAAATTAGACATCTCTCTCCTGTATTTCATGTCACATCAGAAGCCGAGTCCCAGTTTGCATACTAGATTAAGTGTATCTCAAATCATAGCAAATCCAGAGATCCTGAATGGTTTTGGTAGATTTTTGGTTTTTATGACTTGGTTTTTATGCATAATATTACCCACAACCACTTGAAATATGAAAAAGTGCTAGTTTTTGAACCTAAAGAAAAAAATATATTAAAGAAAATGTATATTAAAATTGTCAAGTTAAAAAATATATATGTATGCATACCATTTGGGTCAGTAAGAATTAAAGAAAAAAGTGTTCTTACATTCACCAAGGCTGTATTTATTTAATGAAAATGCAGTCAACACAGTAATATTATGAAATATTATTACAATTTAAAATAACTGTTTTCTATTTTATTGTGTTTTAAAATGTCATTTATTCCTGTGATGCAAAGCTGAATTTTTTAGCATCGTTATCCCAGTTCAGCATCACATGATCCTTCAGAAATCATTGTAATATGCTGCTCAAGAAAACAGATTTGTTGCTAAACTATGATACTTTTTTCAGGATTGATGTTAAAAAGAACAGCATTTATTGGAAATAAAAAACATTTGTAACATCATAAATGTCTTTACTGTTACTTTCTGAATAAAAGTATTAATTAAAAAAAAACTGACCCCAAAATTGTGTATATACATATATAAATATAATGTGCCTGAATTTACAGCTTTTATTTGTAATATAGTAATCTTCCTGGTCTCTGTTTTAATACTTTTTCAAACCAATTGATTTCATTAGAAAAAAAAACTGATGTTTTAAAGTTGTTCTCTCATTTTACCATAGCTGAAGTTTGACAGCATTTACAGCTGATTTATATGTGTTAGTGAGCATTTTTGTGTTCATTGTAGACAGCCTCAAGCCATCATGACGCGTCATCTGTCTGTTCCATGGTGTTATGCTCAATCTTTCTTTCTGTTCTTCCTTTCTTTTGTCCGCCCCACTCCTCTACCCGTCCTCTGGGTACGGCCGTCAATGCCCTCATTCCCACGCTGTGTGTGTGTGTGTGTGTGTGTGTGTGTGTGTGTCTTTTCTCTGCTCCAATAATGGCAGAACTCCACATCAGCATCTGCCTTCATTAAAAGTAATTACAGAGTCTTGCTCATATTGGGCTCACTCACAGACAGAGTGTTTCGGCCCACATGAGCTGACTCAGGATCAGGGAGACCCCTTGACCCCAGGCAGTCATGTTCACTGGTCAATAAATAAGAACTAGCACACGTTGTAAAGCTTAAAATAACTTGTTTGTTGCCTTTCATGTCATGCCTTGTTAAGACAGTGTGAAGAACGGCACTGAATGATTCAGTGAATCAGGGAGACCAGTTCAAACCAATAAATCATTGGCTTTGTTCATTTAAAGAATCACCTCAGGAGTCATTTGTTTGCGAATTAGACTACACAAATAGAAACAGAACCTTGAGAAAGTCATTTATGTCTGGTATTTTTAAAAATCAATTTCAAAATACTATTTTCTTTTAAATGCTCCTTCTGGCGCTTTCGTTAAGACTCAGTTGGCTTCCCCAAATCAGAGTATTTCCTTTGAAATGACTTATAAGTCATTTAGGTTCATTTGAGCCATGTGTTGCTTTCACATTGGCAGAAAAATCCTGATGTTTATGAGTTGTTCATAAAATAGAATGTCAAGAAAGTCACTATCTGGTATTTTTACAAATAGATTCACAAACCCGTTTTTAGATGCATATTCTAGCAGAACAAATTTGGATTGTCACACATCTTTAACGGAATGGAACATAAAGAAAGCCATTTAAGTCATTGTTTAAAAATAGGTTCCAAAATGGAAGTTTTTTAGATTCACCTTCTGGATCTTTTGTATAAAGACCATCATATAAGACTCAACTAGTTTCTCTAAATCAAAGTCTTTCCAAATGGATCCCTGCAATTCAAAGAAACAAATATGTAGGCAGTGAAACACAGATTTGCAGTTAAAAAATTTTCCTTTGAAATGACTCTAAACTGACTTATCAGTAGTTTAGGTTTATTTGAGCCATTCGTATCTAATAAAAATGCTAATGTTTTACAATGTTATCCATTCACATTGGCGGAAAAAATTCTTACGTTTGTCAATCGTTAATGGAACAGAACCTCAAGAAAGTCTTGTTTAAAAAAAAAAAAAAGATTCCAAAACCCCTTTTTTTTTCAGATACACTTTATGAAACATTCATATCCAGACCATCATTCTGTCATAACTAGATTTGTTTCTCCAAATCAAAGTGTTTCCTTTGAAATGACTCTAAACTGATTTTATCAATAGTTTAGATTCATTTTAGCCATTTCGTATCCAACAAAAGCAGCCCCACACTGGGAGGAAACTCTGGTTGGTGGAAACTAACACAACCTAGATTTAGTTGTATCAGTCCTCCAGTGGGTTTCACACAAACAGTGGGGTCATGAGGCGGAAACCTCAGCATTCATTTGGGCTTTTATTTACAACTTCCATCGCGCCCCATTTCTCTCTCTCTTTCTCACCGTCGTGCGCTGAAAAGCACCAGAGTCCGATTTCGCCCCGCCGGCCATATGCCTTTGTCAGGCGTTCATCTCATCCCTTGTTCCGCCGTTCGGAAATTCCAAAGGTGAATTAAATACAGTATGCCGCCCCCATCTCCCTCTACCCTCCCTTCTTCTACCTTTTTGTCCTTTCTCGGTTTACTGTTCGACGTGAAATCGGACAGTAATATTTACTCTTCAGTGAATCAAAGGAGATTCTCTGCCTGTTTTTTTCCCCCGTCTTGTGCACAAATCTGATACTTTTTCCCGAGACGCTCTATCAAAGCGAAGAAAAGAACCCATTCCTTTCTCTTTTTTTTACCCTCGTTTCGTCTGAAAAGGAGAAATGCAAAATGCAATAATGCGTCCGGTTGCATGAAACGGAGGGAGTGCTTGACTGACCCTCTTTGTGGAAAACATGATCTCTCTGGGCTTGTTCTCACAGGCAATCTATGTTGTCTGTGTTGTTTGGTCTCTATTTCTCTCTCTTCCTACTTTATTTATCTATTCCCTTTTGTATGTTCTTGGACATACAATCACAGAAGCCCTTCGTATGTGAGGATCGTTGTATAAGTGAAATTGGGTTGTGAGCATGTTTGGTTGGGGAAGTAAGTACTGGAATAAATATTTGTTGGGAAGCCTGGCCACTCTCTCCATTGAAACTCAACAGATGCTGAGAGTCTGAGATATACACAAAACCTTTAAAAGCAGATTAAAAAAAAGAGATATCTGACTTGATTCAGCTGGAGATCAACCAGAATTTAAAAAAAAATAAAATAAATAAATAAACTGATCCAATATATATTTTTATTTTCTAGTACCAGATATGCAAAACTGACTATTCACTTTTTTTATTCTTTTATTGTTCAGTAATAACTAATCATTGCAATGAAAACATGCATTAAGTATGTTTCAGATTATAATTACAGCAATGATTAAATTGTATATTTTTTAAATAATAATAATAATAATAATTATTATTATTATTAGAATCTGCAAACACACTAACTAAATCCATTTTAGCCTTTGAATGAACCAAAAGCAAGGGACATGGATACATCCAGTAACAGAATTCAAGGCCGCAATCTCAGATGCGAGTGCCTCTATGTCTTTTACCCGAGTCTTTAACGTTTCATTACCGTGGTAAAGACAGACAAAGTTAAACGCAGTGAAACAGAGAGCCTCTCAACACTGAAAAGAATCCATTGATGTAACACTCCCTGACTCTGAGATCAAAAGAAACTCCTCTGGATCAATTTTTCCTTCGCTTTACCTTTTCTCATACCACTCTTTAATTAAATGGGACATTGTTGTCTAAGGTATGAAAAAGGGCCAATTCAGGCACGTCATAGCAGAGGAATCCAGACTGGCCCGCACCTGACCCCCCTCAAGACTACAGAGGCCCCCGTCTGTCCGGCCCGTTGGCTCACCTCCTCACTTCCAAAGCAGGTGAACCATTAGCGACCAAGATGGACCTGTCAGATCTTGAGAACGAGGGAGTATGGGGCAAGGAAAGGAGGACAGATGTGTTCTCCCCTCCTCAGGACGTGCCCGAGCACCCTCCATTCATGCGGCAGGGGGGTGATACCTTGAGTGTTCAAAGCGGGAGTCTGAGGCAGAGAGACTTGTAGATCTGAAGGGCCATATGAAAGGCAAACAATAAGCAATCTGTTTGTCCACCCCTGCAAAACGGCACTCGCCTTTCATCCGCCGGCTCCCATTTCCGCGGGTCACGACTTTCCTCAAACATCAATTACTGTTACGTACGCCGTTTGATCTCGGGGCTTCTCCTTGACATAGTATCGGGAGGCGGGAGGGGGCTTATAGTGTGTGTGTGCTGAGACAATGCACCAATTGTGAGGGCTTTTTCCTTTATTTTTCTACGCTTTGTATTCTGTATAAACGATCGTGTTTACTTTGCACAGTTTATTTGGACCTCACAGGAAATGATCTGATGCTTCTCCACCACTTCAGCACATTTTCCAGAAACAAAACTCAGAAGGAGCCTTCCATGAAATCTTACCGCTAACCGATAAAAGCAGTGTTCGCTTTATCCGTCTGTAATCATTACATGTAGTACCATTTTTAAAGATATTTAGAACATTAATTGTGTTTAATTTTATTATGCTTTCAGTTGCCGATAATAATATAATTTTTAATGATATTATTATGTGAATTTCATTCATATATATATATATATATATATATATATACAGGTGCTTCTTAATAAATTAGAATGTCGTGGAAAAGTTCATTTATTTCAGTAATTCAACTCAAATTGTGAAACTCGTGTATTAAATAAATTCAATGCACACAGACTGAAGTAGTTTAAGTCTTTGGTTCTTTTAATTGTGATGATTTTGGCTCACATTTAACAAAAACCCACCAATTCACTATCTCAACAAATTAGAATATGGTGACATGCCAATCAGCTAATCAACTCAAAACACCTGCAAAGGTTTCCTGAGCCTTCAAAATGGTCTCTTAGTTTGGTTCACTAGGCTACACAATCATGGGGAAGACTGCTGATCTGACAGTTGTCCAGAAGACAATCATTGACACCCTTCACAAGGAGGGTAAACCACAAACATCCGTTGCCAAAGAAACTGGCTGTTCACAGAGTGCTGTATCCAAGCATGTTAACAGAAAGTTGAGTGGAAGGAAAAAGTGTGGAAGAAAAAGATGCACAACCAACCGAGAGAACTGCAGCCTTATGAGGATTGTCAAGCAAAATCGATTCAAGAATTTGGGTGAACTTCACAAGGAATGGACTGAGGCTGGGGTCAAGGCATCAAGAGCCACCACACACAGACGTGTCAAGGAATTTGGCTACAGTTGTCGTATTCCTCTTGTTAAGCCACTCCTGAACCACAGACAACGTCAGAGGTGTCTTACCTGGGTTAAGGAAAAGAAGAACTGGACTGTTGCCCAGTGGTCCAAAGTCCTCTTTTCAGATGAGAGCAAGTTTTGTATTTCATTTGGAAACCAAGGTCCTAGAGTCTGGAGGAAGGGTGGAGAAGCTCATAGCCCAAGTTGCTTGAAGTCCAGTGTTAAGTTTCCACAGTCTGTGATGATTTGGGGTGCAATGTCATCTGCTGATGTTGGTCCATTGTGTTTTTTGAAAACCAAAGTCACTGCACCCGTTTACCAAGAAATTTTGGAGCACTTCATGCTTCCTTCTGCTGACCAACTTTTTAAAGATGCTGATTTCATTTTCCAGCAGGATTTGGCACCTGTCCACACTGCCTAAAGCACCAAAAGTTGGTTAAATGACCATGGTGTTGGTGTGCTTGACTGGCCAGCAAACTCACCAGACCTGAACCCCATAGAGAATCTATGGAGTATTGTCAAGAGGAAAATGAGAATCAAGAGACCAAAAAATGCAGATGAGCTGAAGGCCACTGTCAAAGAAACCTGGACTTCCATACCACCTCAGCAGTGCCACAAACTGATCACCTCCATGCCACGCCGAATTGAGGCAGTAATTAAAGCAAAAGGAGCCCCTACCAAGTATTGAGCACATATACAGTAAATGAACATACTTTCCAGAAGACCAACAATTCACTAAAAATGTTTTTTTTTATTTTTTTTTATTGGTCTTATGAAGTATTCTAATTTGTTGAGATAGTGAATTGGTGGGTTTTTGTTAAATGTGAGCCAAAATCATCACAATTAAAAGAACCAAAGACTTAAACTACTTCAGTCTGCGTGCACTGAATTTATTTAATACACGAGTTTCACAATTTGAGTTGAATTACTGAAATAAATGAACTTTTCCACGACATTCTAATTTATTGAGATGCACCTGTATATATACATATATATATATTCCCTTTTGTGTGTGTGTGTGTGTGTGTGTGTGTATATATATATATATATATATATATATATATATATATATATATATTAGTGGTGTCAAAATTATCGCGTCAACGCAGGCGATAAATTTTTTCAGTTTAACGCGTTAAAAATATTTAACGCAATTAACGCAGGGGCGGGGCTAGGTTTGGCCACCCCACTCACAGCTGCTAAAGAATTGCGTTTATTCAGACGCAAAACGTCTTTACGAGCAAACTGGACACTTTTCAGAAGCGCGCCCCAACTTCACCTCAGCGCCAGGCGCGAATCAAACGAGCGCAGAAACGGTACAGATGACGAGCAGCTTCAGTAGAACATCAGTGAACTGCGGTCAGATGAGATGTTGTCAGGCCATATGTCAGTAAAACTAATCTTCCTGTACTGCCAGGCGTTATGCTGTGCTCGTAGCGCGTGCTCTTCAAGTGCACGCACAAATGTGCCGGCGCGCGCTATTTTAGGTTATATTAAAGCGCTGTATCATATTCAAAACCAAATGAAATTACGAGTATGCAATGTTGTAGTTTTGTCGTCAGTTAAGTCATGAAGTTACAAAAGAAGGCGATTGAAGCTGCCTTAAAACGGTGCATGCAAGTATTTATTATTTATGAGTCACATTTAAAGCAGATATCCGCATCAAGTTCAGCAGCGGCAGTTTTTAAAGAAGCAGCCAAAATAACCTAATAACTAGCTGCTGTGATGTCCGTTAATCAAAGAACAAAATTATTATTTGATTAGTTTAATAATTGATAATATTATACATTGTAAATTATCAATAATAATAATAATAACAGTAATAATATTAAAATACGAATGTTATAATAATCAGTGAATAATATTGCTAATAATTACTTTAATAAAGCTAATAATAATTGCTTTAAATAACATTGCTTATAATAATATCCTGTTAGCTTTTTAAAAAAAAATTAACTTGTATTTTTTTTTTGCACACACACACACACACACACACACAATATATATATATATATATATATATATATATATATATATATATAAACACACACACACATTTCACACACATATTTATATATTATATATACTTATATATATATATATATATATATATATAAGTATATATAATATATAAATATGTGTGTGAAATGTGTGTGTGTGTTTATATATATATATATATATATATATATATATATATATATATATACAGTGCCACTTGAAAGTTTGTGAACCGCTTGCAGAATCTGTGAAAATGTGAGTAATTTTAACAAAATAAGAGAGATCATACAAAATGCATGTTGTTTTTTATTTAGTACTGTCCTGAGTAAGATATTTTACATAAAAGATGTTTACATTTAGTCCACAAGACAAAAAAATAGCTGAAATTATTAAAATAACCCCATGCAAAAGTTTGTGAACCGTTGGTTCTTAATACTGTGTGTGGTGCTGGAGACTAAATGGTTCCTGATGGTTTCTCACCTAATCCTTTGCAGTTAACAAGTGTCTTTTCTTCTCCACCTGTTTTTTTCTGACTCTGCTGACCCAATGAGCATTTTGCTGCCCAATGGTCATGCCCTAATTCTATTATTACATTAGTATTGCACCCTTCTCATGGGCATTTAATCATTTTTGACTTTTAGTCTGAGTTAAATCTCTTTTTTTAGTCTCATTTTATTTGTAAAAGAAAACACCTGAATATGAGGAGTTTTTGACTTCCATCGTTCATGGACAATTATATATCACTTATAAATGATTAAATACAAAGTCAATAGTAGTTATTAAGATTGATGTGGTTTGGAATTGGTAAAATGTTCTTGGAAAAAAAAATATGACCAGAATATCATCTTACCTAATAATTCGGCACACGGTGCATATATAGTACTATATTTTTTATATTTGTTATCAGTTACTTGTTATTGAGCAATAATTGCAGACATTTTGTTGATAGGTTTTTTTTTTTTTGCCACTTTTGCCTGATTTTACTATAGACGGGGCTGGCTCTGAAAAAAGTACTCAGATGCTTGTCTTTTTTTCATTTATCTCTTCCTCCACTCAAGTCCAGCATATCCACAACTTGTATTTTTCTAAGTATGAATAATTTGCTGGTTTATTTGGCTTGCCGTCTGTCGCAGAAAGTAAAAGCAGTCGTGTCGTTGTTAATTTTCAGCCATAAGCTCTCGATGGGGGATCGCACGGCCCTCTGGGAGCAGAAGTGTCCTGTGCTTCCAAATCCACGCAGAGCATGTGAAAGTGAGGATAAAGGAATTTTCTTCGGCCTTCTTTTCTGCGCTAGTTCACGTATTCCGTTGGAGGCTACATTTTTAATGAATTAGATCAAGGTGACATCCATTGTCTGAACCTGGGGAAAAAGACACAGGACGTGGGCCATCACTTCCTCCCAACCTGATTTGTGGGGAAATTTCGAGAGCGGAGTGCGAGAAGGCATCACATCATCACTTAATGAATTACTTAATGTGTCCCTCCGTTGTTTAATTGAATTAATTAGGGGCCTAATTGGGCTGAGTGATGATGGCTTCCAGGGCTGAGGAGCCCTTAATGAGAGGAGGGTTGAGTTCGGGAAGTGTGTGTGAGACAGTGAGTAACACTGGGAAATCCTCGTGGGACACACACACACACACACTAGCACAAGACCACGAGCAGAGGGCCTTCTGGGATTAGATCCCTCCCTCCTCTTCCAGAGGGCCACATTCTGCCGGTGGGCGGCAGTCACGACCAGTACTGATTAGGGACGGGCAAAACTATGGATTTTCAATATTGGTGACTTTTTGTGCTTTATCAACACACTGAGGTAGTAAGTGAGCTTCCCTTTGACAAAATCTGATCACATGAAACTCATGTTAATACCAGGTGATTTCTGACGGCTGACATCAGATCTCCTGAGACAGATTTTATTCCAGGTGTAAAAGGGGCCAAGTATGTTACCAGGTACACTTACCCCTCTCTCTCTCTCTCTCTCTCTCTTTGTGTGTGTGTGTGTGTGTGTGTGTGTGTCCACAGGTCTGACAGCAGCAGCCATGGCTGAAGCTATGAAACTCCAGAAAATGAAACTGATGGCCATGAACAACATTCACGGAGCAGGAAGCCAGAACGGTACTGAGTCAGAGAACGAGGAGCTGAACTCCAGTGCAGGTCAGAGTCACTCACATACAAAGATAATTTAAAAGGGCACTGAATCATTCTGTTTCTTCTGACTGAAAAAGTATGACTGAAAGTTTATGTTTTTTTTTAAACCTCTTGCAAAAGGTTTTTAATCATATCAAAGCCTTTTATTATATACACTACCATTAAAAACTTGGGGTCAGTAAGATATATATATATATATATTTTTTTTTTTAGCCAAGGGCACAATAAAATGATCAAAACAAGTCAAATACATGCTGTCCTCTTGAACATCTCTTTATCAAAAACTGCTAAAAAAAAGTGAGAATAAACTTAAGAATGATAATTCTTAAAATTGATAATAAGAAATGTTTCTTAAGCAGTACATGTTAAAATACACTAAAATAGAAAAGTTATTTTAAATTGTAATAATATTTCACAATATTGCTATTTTTTATAAATAAATAAATGAAATAAAAGAAGTGAGTATAAGAGTTTTTTAAGTCTTACTAACCCCAAACTTGAACATTGTGTATAAAAATATGTAATAATAAATAATAAATTTTACTTATATAGCACCTTTAAAAGTTACTTCTCAAAATGCTTTACACTAAAAAGGATACAAAATGTAAAAAAAAAAAGTACAGTGGTAACAACAAAAACAAAAACACATCAAAAACAATATATAAACCAAAATTTATACAAAAATGATTCATTTAAATTAATTATTGATTATTTATGATTGATAATTTGACAATGGGGCTTTCAAAAAAAAAAAATGTAATAAGGAAATAATATTTCTTTTTCAAAAAAGTACTGATGAAACCGGCAAGGAACAAGGATCGTTTAGAAAATTCATAGCTGAGTCATTAAATTCATTACAATTCCCCATGCACATGCGAGTTAATATAAATCAAGCAAACCTTTAATATTAGTTTTATCAAATACTTTTAATGCATGATTGACTTTTTTAAGTCTATCTATTTAGTTTGTAGATTCTATGTTCTTACAAATGCTTTGTATTTGAGTTATTGCACCTGCCACAGTTCAGTAGTATCACTTCTGAGCTCCTCACCTGGTAATCAAACACATCAAATCCACTGCAACAGCAAAACACATCTCTGATGCGCAGAGCTACACAGCCATTAGCTTTGACCAGTTTATGACTCACTAGCTTTGAATCACTTACAGCGCAGGCTATAGATATTCACAATATGAAAATAAAGAGCACTGTTAGGAAGCGTTCAACAATCTAATCACCTCAACACACACACACACATGCGCACACAGGCACGTGACCTGAAGTAATGGGTTCTTGCCCACGCAGCCCTCTCCTTTCTGCTGAGCTTTATTGAGGCTAATGACGTCTTTAATGTTCCCCACCTGACTGTGCATTTAGATTGTGATGTTACCATCACTGCACACACACATATACACACACACACACACACACACACACACATACACACAAAGTAAAATGTCATTCTTTATTATCACAGTCAACAACTGTGAGCACAGACACAAATGCCATCCGTTGTTATTGCCAAGACCAATAACGCTTGCATACACGAACAACACACACATACGTGAACAGAAACACAGTGCGTGTGTGTGAATATGTAGAGGGAGACATTAATACCAGCAATTCACTCCACATATCAGTTTGCAAAGGTTTTAAAATTGCAGTCAAATGTGTTTAAAGATAAAGGGTGGAAAAAGAGAGGAAAAAAGAATGGACATAAAAACTCACCGGTCACTGCTAGTTTGAAAGTCTCTTCTGCTCAAAAACTACATTTAATTGATAAAAATACATCAATATTGTGAAATATTATTATAAATTTAAATAACTGTTTTCCATTTTAATAGTTTTGAGTACCACATGATCCTTCAGAAATCATTCGAATATGTTGATTTGGTACTCAATTATTATGGGTCATTGGCTCAATTATTAATAATGGTTGTTATTATTATCAATGTAGAAAACAGTTTTTGCTGCTTAATATTTTTTGTGAAAACTTTTTTTTTCAGAATTTCTTTGAATAGAAAGTTCAGTTCAGCAATGAACAGTATATATATATATCTCTTTCTCTGTCTCTCTCTCTCGCTCTCTCTCTCTCTCTCTCTCTTTCTCTCTCTCTCTCTCCCCCCAAACTTTTGAACAATTTCCACAAAAATATTAAATGACAACAACAGCACCAAATCAGCATATTAGAATGATTTCTGAATATTTGAATATGAATTTCTATATTTTTGATCAAATAAATGCAGCCTCGGTTTAATTATTATTCCAAACCTTTGGTCGGTAGTGTAAGTGTACATATCGTATAAAATGGTTTTCATATCCACAATATATATATATATATATATATATATATATATTACTATTCTTGGTACGTATTTTAGCAGAATACTTGTTTAACAAATTAGAAAACATTATAATAAATAATAATCACTAATTTGGGGGAGAAAAACGTTATTCAGTTCTCAGTCCTGTCTAGTTTTATTATATTAGGTTTTAGTTAGTTGCCAAGTGGTTAATATGGGCTGGTTAGAGAATATATTAAGAGTTCATTTGCAAAAACAGATAACTCCGTTTTTAACAATTCTCAGAGATCATGTTTTTTCATTGTGTATTCCAATTAATCTCAAACAAACAGACTAGGTTAAAAAATAACTTTAAAAAAAAACAGCTAACTAACATAATAAAACACAATAAAAACATGATAACATAAAAAACATTTTGAAGACTGTGATTGGTTGGTTGTCCAAGAAGGAAATAAAAAAGCGCTTTTAAGAGTAGGGTCTATTATACGCCTTCACTTTGAAATTACAGGCGTAATTTTTCCTGTTTTACGTACTCTCTCTCTCTCTCTCTCTCTCTCTCTCTCTCTCTCACACACACACACACACACACACACACACACACAAGCCTACATATATTCTTTATTTTTTATTTACCATGCTGTCATACTTAATATATTTTATAGGAAATGAACAGCGACACAATAGGTTCTGAAAGTGCTGTAATTGTTTGTGTGATCACTTTGCTTATAGAAGGTTGTGACAGACCCAAATCATCACTGCTGCACAGTTGCATTTTTCCAGTTGCTAAATATGTTAATGTAGTTAATGTAGTGATTACTTCCATTTCAGGCACTATGGCATTTCTGCGTGGTGTCGGAGATTAGCGTGTCTCTAATTAAGATCGGTCACAAACATGATCCCTGCATGATCTAATGTGTAGCGTCTTATTAACTCACTGTCATGCATTGTGTGCAACACATTTCTTCTCCCTCTTCATGTTTTGTCCATTTTCTCCACTGCTAAAGAAACTCTTAAGCCTCTTAAATGTCCTCATCCGTACTCCAAACAATTTTGGACCTTAAGACCACTTTTAAGAGTTAAAATGCATTCTGAATTACTTTTTTCTTTACTAGGATCTTTTCTTTAATTTTAAGAGGAAACACCCACATTTAAGAATTTTCTTAGAATTTTGTTACTAGGAGCAACTCTTAGCACTAAGATTTTTCATGAATACGGGCGCTGATATGTAATGGACCAGTGAGATTTCATTCTATTCAGTGCAAGTGACCTACGAAATTTCTTTATGACACGCATATGCGTCAGCTGTTTGGAGAATTTTAATGTAGTTTTAGTCATGTAAAAATCAAATGATGTGCAGTCACAAGTGTTACTGCTATTTGCTCTGTAAAAGCAACTTCAGATGTAGTTCATCCTATTGGAATGAATGACTGAACTATCAGTTCATAACAAGCTTCACCAAAAAGCTGCTCCAACTGAAGTTCCGCACTTGAGACTGTGAATACAAATCACCTTTGAATTCGGTCCATGCATGCGGAGAGAAACATAGTGTGTGTAGTGACAGAAAGATGATGGCGAGAGAATAGAGAGCAGGAGAGAGGAGGAAGAGCCAGTGCCAGGGGTGGAGAGAAGACGTCTGTCTCGCACTCAATCACACATCCTCTAATGTACTCTGGCTGCCGATAGAGCTAATGTTGATGATAAGAGAGATAGAGATGGAGAGAACTGCATCAATGGAAACTGAGAATCACACAGAGTCAAATTTCACTCCTGTTTGCGGATGTCAGCATGCTGAGTGAACAACAGTCCCGGGCTGTGAAACACAGTAAGCACAGACCCAGCACTATAGGTATTTGTTTGTGTGGTGTCAGATCTGATAAGGTTAGATCAACTCTTTCGGATGGCTTTTTGGGTTACAAATCAGGGTGAATTGCAACCAGTTTTCTTCCATAATGTCACATATTTAACAACAAAACAAGTTGTCAGCAAAAAAATAAAATAAAAAATTAAAAAAATAAATCAAATAAAAAAAGAAAAAATATATATTTGAAAAAAAGTCGCATTTGTGCTTGTGGTCCTTTGACATATTTGAACTTTTGCGGCTAGATGTGTAACCCTATATTGTATTTGATATATATTCTAATAAAAATGAGCTTGAGGTGAGAATTACCAATATTTTTTGCACTAAAATTTTGCACTAAAATTATGTCAGGAATTGTGTAATTATTGCGTTCATTAGCACTAGAAAACCTACTATGCTTTATTTTGGCGGTCATTGGCTTTGTGTGGATATATTCATACATTCATTCATTATTCATTCATTTTACCAGAGTGGGTAACAGGTAACGGCTGCTTTGCAAATAATTTGAAAGTTCCATGCGACTGCCTCTAGAAATCTGCCAATCGTATGCAAATATTGGAGATAAAAAAAATGGGTAAAGTGGAGTCAGCAGAAAACGAATGTTTGATTGGGCAAAATATTTATAGATATATTTTTGGTCCATTTTCCAGAAAGAACGTGCAAATGATTGGCCACTGAATAGAGTTAGCTGACAATAGCCATTTTCTCAATATGCGTTCTTATCCGATCTACATCATCATCATCAACTGCTGAAGTTCATTTTCAGTACTCAATAATGCAAGTCCCAAGAATGCATGAAATTACCCAGATGTACCCAGGATGCACTGAATATTTAAAAAATCCCAGAAATAATTTCAGAGGAACAATATATGAAAGCCTGTATGTTTTAAAATTCTCAAGAAATTCTCGCTGCAATCTGAAGGCAATTTTTCTTTTTTAAAATTTATTTTTGGCATTTTTCTCCTTTATTTGAATAGTACAGTATAGAGTGGACAGGAAACTAAATGGGAGAAAGAGGGGAGGTGGAATCGGGAAGGACCACTAGCCAGGACGTTAATTCGGTCAACTTTATAAAGTCCTACCATAAATGAGACCTCCACAGAGCTCACAGAGATTAAATAAAAGCCGCAAAATTCCAACATGAGGTCTTTAATGAACAAATAAAGAGAATTTTGTGAATGACCAGCGTTCGAACGGATGCGGGCGCAGATTTCGAGTGCCACTGCTTATTGTTATTTTTAATTGGATACTCCAAGCCAAAGCTATGGAGTTCTGAGGAACTTTGAGGAACCAAGAGACGTCTGGGTTTTGGACAAACTTTTTAAGTCCTCAAAAGCAAGCCATACCACCAAAAGTATATTGGATTGGTCTTTGATGCGCATTGTTTGGAGTTGAGAGGTAGTGAAGGGGGGTGTCTTGGAATCTGATCTAGCTTTCTTGAATCCCTGAAGTTATACAAACACCCTCTGAAGCAGTCCAACATCTTTAACCTCTTTCTCTTTTGCCTCGCTCTCTCTCGTGCGCCGCCAAGACACTGCTTGCTCAAAGTCCCGATGGCACTTTTTCCTGTCCCTTTTTTGTTTCTTTACATTCCCGCAAGATGTGTTTTTGGTCCCCTCCCCTCTCACTCTTGGTGGTGAGCCTTTTGCTTTTTTTGAAGGAGAACTTCAAAGGGGAAATGGCTAATCTGCGCTTTTCCTCTACTGTGTAGATCGTGCCACAAAAAGCCTGAGCTATCTGCAGCAGGCAGTCAGCAGAGATAGGCTTGATTTCAATCTCCCCCCTCACTCGGTCCGTTCAAACGTTAACCTCACCCTCGCCGCCAGAGCTCGAGAAAAGAGCACGGAATCAAAAAACGCAACAACACGTGGCAACGACGTGTTTGACGGGCCAAAGAGATTTGATGAAGTATTTGGCATGGAAAAAGGCAGACTGTCTTTTCCTCGACTGTCTTTTCCCCCTGAGTTTATCCAGTAGCACAAAGCATGCCGGAGTTTGTTCAGTCGGTGTGCGGTTTCGGCGTTAGGCAGAGAACAATGTTTGCGCTAGTACGGTTGCAGCAGGACTGGAGGGTGAAGTGAGTTAATGGGGGCTCCTGTGAAATTGTGTCTTTAAATATAAATACAGCTCTGAAAACCCCTGTTAACAAGAAAAAAAGAGGGACAGAGCGAGAGGGAAAAAGAAAAAGGAGTAACATGTGTTTCTTGTCGGAACGGCGGTAGAAGAATGAGCAGACGAAAAGGGACTCATTGGTCTAATGGAGAACTGTCAGGGTGAATCACTGTCACAAATGACATCAGAAAAGAACTGATATATTTTTTTGTAGGGCGACTGACAAGTTAAAAGAGAAATCCCATGCATTATTTAAACGGGCTCGAGAATCTGTCAGCCATGTGATTTGCCGCGTTAGCAAAAACCAGGTGTGTGCTGGAGAGAGAGAGTGAGAGAGAGGGAGCGCACATGCAGAGATTGCGGGACTCAGAGTTGTGTATGTTGCAAATCCCTAACTACAAAAGCGGTCAGCACTTTTATTTCTTCTTTTCTTTGTCTCTCACCTATCCTTTCATTTTGCCCTCACACTTTCAAGAGCTTTTCTGTCATCAGAGAGCAACTGTCACTCTTATTAAATCAGATTGGATTGTCCTAGTGTTGCCACTGAGGACCGCCTCACTCGTTCATCTCTTTCTCTCTTTCGGATTCTCATGTAGCACTAGCTAAACTCACTAGGCTTCTTGACAAGTCCCGAATAAGTGTAATATTTGAAATTGGTAATATGACCAGGATATTTCTTGACAGTTTTTTTTTGTGAGATTCACCATAAGACACTTTCCCCGTTCCTACCTTTAATCCCGCTGTTACCGGAGACACTTCTCCCTCATCTCAGCTCCCATAAACGGCATCATCTGATCTCGGCTAGCCCTTTGTTTTATGTAAAATATTGAGCGTGTCGAGAGCAAGAGGGATCAGTGTTGATCTTGTGGCTGAGGTGGGGGAGTATTGGTTTCCTGTATCACTCCAGCGGAGCAGCTTTGAGAGAGTTGAGCTCACCTTCTGAACTTGGGTCCAGGGTCAGGGTTTTGTTAGAAAAAGAAAGTATTTTGTGGAAATGGATGTCTGGATGATACCTGGCTGTAGATGTGATTTCATGTTCTTTTTCAAACGGACACTTGCATATTGTGGGATTCTAAGGAACTGACTATGGATTGTCTGTGGTTCGATAGTGGCTTGTGGTGACCGTGCATCTTATAAAATTGTATTTTATCAGAGAGTAAAATTGATAAATAGTGTAGAATGATAGGAAATTTACAGGTTGCTTCTCAGACTCAAACCCATTTCTTCCATATGAGCACCGTGGCTTAATGCATCTGGAGTATTTGCACTAACTAGCCATCAACTGCTCCTTGAAGAATCCAGTTTATATTATTTACTAATAAATATATATTTATTATTTATATATTTTCAACAATTTAAAATTAATATAATGTGCATATTTAATGTATTTATGCTTATTTGTGATAATTAGTGTCCTGTATAGTTACAATATATGCAGTGACTACGAAGACAGAATTACTTACTACTCTGCTGCCTAAACACATGTAGTGCTTTAAATATAATGGGTACTTACGTAATTAATTAGGTGAAGAACCTATTTCAGTCTTTCAATTAGGGTTTTTTTTTTCTTTCTTTTTTTCTCTTCCACTTATTTGATCTACTCTAAAAGTCGTTAATCTTTGAGAAACTTTATTTTTGCATATTCCAAAGGCTACTGTATGTTATAGTTTGACCCTTGATACACAAAATAATCAATCACAATATATTCATGTTTGACATGTAGATATATTTTACCTGAGTAGTAAGTTCAGACAGGTCAGAGTAGGTCATTAATCAACTACTATCTTGTTCAACATCTTGTATGCGAGGTGAAATTCAGAAGTCAGTGGCCTACATTGCCCCATGTGGACAGAATTTTAAAATCAGGATCTGAAAGGTGTCAATACTGTTTAACATTATCATATTATCATGTTTTGTTACACATTATTAATGTGTAGCAAAAAGTATTTAAATATGTTTTTGAGGTAAATGGGATTTTACAAATTATTATACATACATTAGCTTTTTAGGTGATCTGTACATCATAGATTGTCTGGTGTTATCATATTCGTCTCTTTCGCCCTGTCATGCTGACTTTTCAGAAATCTCCCCCAATCTGTGTCCTCTGATTGAAACATTTGCTCGGATCCAGCCATCCAAAATTAATGTTCCATAAATCATCATCCCCACAGGGACAGGAGCTGCTTGCTGACCATTGCTGGAGATGAGCACTTTTGAACAGACACACATATTTACGCTCGCAATAATCAAGGAGGCATACTCACATAAATAAACATGTCAGGTATACCCCATTTTAAAATTGTAAAAGCAAATACATGCACTCAAGCTTGTATGAAGCTGAACAGCTGAACACTGTACGTTCATACATAAACCTGTGGAGCAGAGCTGCATTGATTACCCACTCTGTCCATCAGGACACAGTCTGTCATATAAACAGATGGCTCATATAGCAACGGACCATATGAAGGACCTGCATTATCCTCACTCAACGGCCCCTGCATCTTCCTTGCACTCCTGCAGTTTCAACCCACTCCTGACTGCCTCTCCGTTACCTTGATTTCCAGATGACCGTGCAGTCATCCTGAATTAATGTTTCATTGAGAATGAACTCCTCTTCAGGGATAAGAGAGATATGTTGTATATATTTCATTTGGGGAAAACATGTTTCTAAATTGCTTTCACTGAGGTGACTCAATTTATAAGGATTTACCCTAAAGGACAGACTTAAAGGAACAGTTCACACAGCCCCTGGTCACTATGAACTGTCAACTAAGGCACAAGCTGCATTACTATTTTGGAAAAAAAATTCTAAAAAATAACAGTGTGCGGCTTTGAAACCACCTGAGGGTAAGTTAATAATGACAATTTTTTTATTTATTTATGGGTGAACTATTCCTTTAAGTGCATGCTTTTCGAATGCGTTCAAAATCCTGCTGTCTACCTGAAGTGCTCAAAGTAGATAAATTCTCTCAAGTAATTTTCACCTTCCTCTCATCCAGAAGTGTGTGAACAAGTTAAGAGCGGCTGAGGAGTATGTAACAAAGTGCTTGTGAGTATGTGTTTGTGTCCAAAGCTTCTGTATTTAGTCTCAAACCCTCGGTTCAGCTAATGGGAATCCATCCCGCGTAATGACCCACAGTTCCTGTCGGTAATGAGATGTGGGAATTGCCCGTCCGTTCGACCAGATGATGCTGTATTAACGGACTAGGCCAAGCAGGACAGACGGGGGGCCGCCCGAAGCCCCAATGCCCCGCCTCATTTTTCATCCGGCCGACACTGGAGCTGGTGTGAGGGTCCGAAGGGGGATTGATTTCAAATGAGCCTCAAAATGACGTCTAATGAAAGCCCATAAAGACGTGGGGCTCTCCACTCCAAAACAGTCAAATGAGCCTATCGAGGATAAACACTTGACGAGTCCTTGCTTCTGGATGAAGGTGGCTACTCAACCTCATCTACAAAATTGTCTGACAAATGTATGCATTTACTGGTCAACACATATCCTCTAAGCCACATTTCCCAAAAGCGTGGCACAAGAGAGTCGCCTGGGCCCCCATCTTCGGTGGCGCTCATTGATATGTAAACGCAGGGCGATATCAAAGAGACATCTTTTCAGGCTTTCTGTGAAGCGAGCACTACTTATGATCAAAGGCTAGTCGCCGTAAACCATTCAAAGAGAACAGAGTTCTCTGATGGCCATTTATGTGTGTCTGTGATAAGGGTAAGTGAAAGACTGTACCATCTTGTGCAGCACAAAAGGCCCATGAGAAACACAATATAGGACTCAGTTAGAGAGGATGATGAGATGTTGAATATTCAGCTGTAGGTGGAGGTATAAATATGATGTTCATTATTGAGAGGCCTCTGCAACAGTAGTAACTTGCAATTGTGAGAGTAGTGAGTTTCAGAAGCTCACCTGGGTTTTTCATCCTTGTTTCCATTTTCCGACTTTTTGTCTCTTGGTGTTTAGCAGGGTTCCGTCCTTGGTCCACTTTAACTTTTTTCCTTTTTTCAGCAGAACAAAGTTTGCACTTAGTGCATTTACTCTGAATTAAGGTTAATCTGATGCATGGAGATCCAGAAGTTCACCTAGGTTTTTAAGATGCATCCTTGTTCCCATTTTCCAATTACTTGTTATTTGGTGTTAACCAGAGCTCTGTCCTTGGTTCACTTGAATTGTTCTTTGATAAGTAAAAATGAATTGGTCTTGTGTATAAGAACCTTATCAAATAAGTTTACATTTACTCTGAATTAAGGCTAAACTGATGCATGGAGATCCAGAAGCTCACCTAGTTTTTTAGGATGCATCCTTGTTTCCATTTTTCAACTTCTTGTCACTTGGTGTTCACCAAGGCTCTGTCCTTGGTCCGCTTGAATTATTCCTTGATCAGTAAAATGAATGGGTCTTGTGTGTAAAACCCTTGTCAGAAAAGTTTGCACTTGGTATATTTATTCTGAATTAATACTAAAATGTAGAGACAACTGAAGCCATATGTGTGAGAAACCAATTTTGCATGAGCATCTTTTCTATGTACATTTATAAGTGAATAAGACCCTTTTAGCTTGGCCTCTCTGCCCAATCCAGTAAACTATTTTCTCATATGGTGTTTAGCTTTCTGTCAGTGTAGAAATGGGCTTTTGCTGTATCGTTCACTCTGTCAAAGCAGTGCGTCTCCTCCAACCTTCTTCCTACTTCTCACAGCAATTAACACTTCATTAAAAGAGCTCTTTAATCATTTTCACTTTCAATTCAAACACTTTTACGTCGGGCCTCTTGTGTATTGCTCTCTCGTTGTTCAGGGAGGAAATTAATGACTTAAAATTTATATGTTTTTCCCCCTTGATCGCTCTCCTTCATTATTACTTCTTTGTTATTCCGTGTAAATAGATTTTTTTGCACCCCAAACTCAAAGCTCCATGCTTTCCTATGGGGTTTGGAGCGGAGGTGTTTTCATAAACTTGTAAAGACATCCATGCTTTTGTGTCTTCTTAGTCATCACAACATCTTCTACAGAGCTGTTTGCGAGTGAGTCGCTCTGCCTAACATGATTTACTGTTGCTCTGTGCTGAATCTATCTAAGTGACCTGGATGGATGTTAACAGTTAGATGCAGTATTGCATTAGGTGCAACATGAAACAGGAGCATATTTGAGTTTGACTTGTCAAAGTGCTTTCCAGAAGCAGCATAGCATGCTTGATTAAAATAGAAAATGTGTCGTAATGGAATTCAAGGTAGTTGGCCTGAAAGTGAATTCTCTGTAGTCATATACTTGTGGGGTAAGATGTGCCAGCTCTGTAATTTAGTAAACTCTGCATTATTTTGGTCATGTGACAATATATTAGGCAAAGACCCATCACATACAGCTACTATATGTGTGGTTTGAGGAAAAAATGTGAACTAAAAACCTTTTGACCAAAGTTTTTTAAATGACAGGTGGCAAATTTTTTCAGGTTTAAAAATATATATCAGAGATGTTGGTGAACTGTAAATGTATCAAACTGTCGCTAGCTACAAAATAAGACTTTGCAATGGAATTGTGCATTAGTAAACTCTTTTTATCCCCATCTGTGTTCATATATATATATTTTTTAAACTAAAATTGTTCATATTTCCCCCAATGATTCAGCTTGCCCCTAATGTGGGGCAAGTTGTGTCACTGGACAATTTTTTATGGACTTAACTTATAGTTGCATTCTTCAAATTGAGTTGATAGCTGACATCCTTAGATATAAGTTAGTATATTAGTTTTACCTCATTCCTCCTTACATAGAGGGCAGTCTGAAAGTGGCACAGCTTACCCCCACCCTCTCCTACTATGTCCTCTATTCCAGAGCAGATATTACAGTATGTGTTGTTACCTGCTTGCATCATGTTGCACAGCACAGATCATTCACATACAGTGGGACTGAATTGGGATCCACGCAGATGTCGCATCTCCATGGCGGCTGAAACTGATGTATAGCCGTGAAGGTTGTCCTCCTCAGGGGGCTGTGGTGTGTGAGGTGTGTCAGGGTGTGTGTGTGTGGACATCTGTGCGGAGCAGGGTGGATACTGTGGGGAGGCCAGCCAGAGGGGTGTCTGGCACAGTGTAGTTGGATATAGAGAGCTCAGCGGGTGCCCCACAAAGCACTGAACACACGCTGCCACTCACAGACGCATGTACACACTCCGCCATCAGCCTCCTAACCTTAAAACATGTAAGATAGGCACAGATGTCACTTTTAACACTGTAAACCGTGTCTGAACCAGTATGTTACACACAGACAAGATATCCTTCCAGACTTCAAAGATGACAGTTATGTCAGATGACATACTGCAACATATTTCATATAAAATCTCTAATGGGGTTAAAACCAGGTGCAGCATCAAACGCAAACTTTGAAAGTTTTTTTTTTTTTTCATGAAAGATTTCATTTATATTAGAGCATTTAATTTCAGTTATCAAAATATTTATTAAAATTTTAAATCTTGATTTTTTTTTTTTTTTTTTTCAGTTTTAGCGATGCACCAAAATTTTGGCTGATTCGGATAAATACAATATTCATGTTATGGCCGATAACCAGTATGATACCTTAGGCTATGTTTTAAATCTATCCTGTTTTGTCTGTTCAAAGGTATCAATAACTTAACATTCACTCTTTGTATTCATAAGCTTCAGGTGATATCAGGCACAAAAACAATATAGTGTTCAGTAGAAAACATGAATTACTACTCTTGATATCTGGCATTCTTTGAACATGATATCTTGATATCTGCTTCCATTATCAGCCTAATCAAATCAATATGAATAATGAAAATAAAAATTCTATTATTGGCTCATACCGATATGGTAGGGCTGCACGATTAATCGTATTTTAATCGCGATAACGATATCCACCTTTCTCGATTAATTAAAAACAATCATCACGATATTGGCCGGCTTGTTATTTATCCTGAAAACATATTTTTAATTTGGCATTTGCATTATCTTACATTGTTAACAAGTCTTCACTAGTCTTCATGCTTGTGGTTGCCAGAAGTGAAGAGATTAAGTCCCCAAAACAGACCTTTCTCCTTTAAGGATACTCTTTCTGCCCGGTGTTTTACTTAATCTGTGCAATCTGGCAACCCTGTGCACTCGCTGACTGATTACGAAACAAGCGCTGATGATATGAAAACATACATGTGCTGGATGTCTGCTTACATGAAAGTGTCATACAGCCAATGGTTTTTTTTTTACAAGCCATTTGTACGGCTCGTGTAACCAAATCTGCCATGATCAAACTTTCCCCGAGTTTCAATAATGGATCTATTTTGTTTGAGGAATAAATGCGTTTTTGCTAACTGTTACCTGTGGAAATACAATGGGGAAAAATGTACATAGAATTATTTTGTTATATTAGTTGTTTCTAAAGTTTACCATTTTTCATAATATTAAGTTATATTAGTTGTTTCTAAAGTTTACCATTTTTCATAATGTTAATCAGTTGAAAATGGCATGGCAATGTTATTATCAGTGTGTATTAACGATCTTTGAGCAAGTTTACTGTGCGACCCGAGTGGCTTGTCTTATTTGCCAACAAATTATCACTTAGAAAATATAATGCGGATACAGATTACAAAACACTAACCAAAACCATGAGTTTTGTATTATAATAGTTGGTTAAATGAAGTCAGTGTGTAGTCAGTGGAGGTTGGTTAAAGGACACATGAAATGTTATTGCATTTACCCTTTTGATAGAATAATCGTTATTAATAATCGTGATTATACTTTTTATCAAAATAATCATGATCATCAGTTTAACCATTATCGTGCAGCCCTACGATATGGTCACTGATATAATGTGTATCCCTACTAGTTATATATGAATATTTTGGCTGTTACATTGTTTTTTTTTTTGTTTTTTTTTTTGGTAACAAATTAGCAATATATCAGATAAATCAACCAACATACCAGATTAAAGCCTGATAACTGCATTCATTTGGCCCAGGGCTAAACTAAAACAATATAAATATTTATCATTATCTGAAACAAAATGAATGTTAACTGCAATAAAATAAAAAAAGTTTATTTTATCGGCTAGTTGCCAAAGGTAATTTTCTTTTTTCTAACTTGATGTAGTAAAGTAACTTAAACTTAAACTTAAACTTAAAAAAAAAAAAAAAAAAAAAATATATATATATATATATATATATATATATATATAAAGTAATAAAATTACATATACTTAAAAATTAAAAGGAAAAAGAAAAATACAAAAATAATAACTAATACATTTGTAATATTTTAATAAATATTTTTATTTAATTTCATTGTAATCTTATTTCTTTTTTATTTTTCAACATTTGTAGACCTTTTAAGGCAAAGTTAAAGACTTCTTATGTGAAGGTCATCTGTGCACACCCATAAGCTGAAATCCACACCAGCGAGATGAACGGAAAGGCAGATAACCTGTGCTGTGGATGTCAGCCCTGCGTATTTGTCATTAGCTTGAATTTGCATGCACCTTGTTGAGCACGGGGTGACGTGGCAGGGGGGTGACGCTTGGAAGGGGGGAGGGCGGGAGGGCTGAGTTTGGCCAAAAGCACAGCTGTACTGCCTGCCGTACTGATTGCCTCTCCTTCTCTCGCCCTCATTTATCTTCATTTCTTCCCAATTACACCAAATTAGCAATAGTCTCAGTTGCATTACCAACTTAATCCCCCCTTTTTTTTGCGGGCTGCATTATGCGGTGGCAGATGATTCCTTGGCGGGAGTCAGGGTAAACAGCCATGAAAATGCCACCCCGGCAGATGGCGAGACCCACAAGAAATATGACAAACAGAGTGCCAGCGTGCCGTCCTCTGCCCGTACCCGCTACAAGCTGTTAATGCGCTCCCGGACAGTTTGTGTGTGTGTGTTTGTGTGTATGAGACTGTAAGGTTTGTCGGCATAATGATATTAATGAATGCGTGTGTGTGTCGCACAGTATGTTTAGTTTTAAATAGACGGCAGAACCAAAGCAACACAGTGAGTTTTGTTGCTATACATGGCGAACACGTATGACTTCAGGGGTTTGTTGTTAGAAACGCTCTCTCTGACCCTTCCAGCTACTACCTCTGTGTACTGTATATTTACCGTTGGTTTTTGACAGTGTTCACTGACATGCAACGTTACAGACAGGTTATGTACAACACTAATATGACCTTTTACTCGAGATGAGGTAGACCTTAATCATATCAGTTTAACAATCTTATGAAAACTTTGGTAACACTTTACTTTCATTATAAAAGTATTCATAATGTATGTGGCAATGCTTTATATCTTTTCATAAATAATTGTAACTGAAGTTAAAATGCATTATAATATTTGAAGGTTTGTTTGTCATGTGTTTTAATGCATTATCATTTCAGAAGGTGTAACAATGAATAGATAAAAGTATAAATAGAAATAGGAGATATAGAAGTATAATGATGTATTATAACTATAGTCACAGTTATTCATGAGATCATACAGTGCATTATAAGGTGCATTACAAGGCATAATTAATGCAAATGCTTTTATAATGCATTACATATTAAGGCTTTAAATAAATATCAAACAATTTAAAAGCTGACATTGATTATTTTTTCATTTTTTAATGCTAAAATATTTTCTACAATTCCAATTTAATGTACAGAGCATTGATTCCTCTGAAAAATGCAAACTAATTGTTGAGAACTGTCTTTTGAGCTTGATTGAAGAACTGCTGAATGAACTGATAGTAAAAGCAATTGTGGATTTGACTGATGGGGGAAAAGTAAGTTACTTTTGATGAGTAGCAAATAATTTTGTTAAATGAAACTACTAGAAATGTTTATGATTTGTTGTTTATGAAAATTAGCATAGTGTGATTATAAACACAATAAGACTGTAGAAGTGGACTAGTGAGTAGATGAGTTTTCCTGTTCGGTGTGATGACATTTAATGTTCCTGACAACTTCTGTAGTCCCGTTTAGTCACTTATCACCTTTTTCGAAACTAGTTTTTAAAACAAGCTTTAAAAAAAGCACATGAAAACATGTTAAGCTTGTGTTAATCACAGACCTTATTTCAGGCATTTAACCAAACTCAAAAAAAATTTAACGGTGTGTGCACACCAAAAGCGAAGCGAATATTTTCATCGCATTATTTGGGGGATGTTTTTCGCATCACTCATATGAATAAAAACAAAAACAATTAAAAACATTTTTGATACATCTGGACATGTCAATAAGCTCTTCACTGATTAGTTTGCGGAACAATGTGTCATGCAAATTTTCCACTGGAGTTTAAATTTTTCAACTTGTGTGGAAGACGCGGCAAATATGGCACGTTCGTGGCAAACGCATTGCCCAATTTGCATCATTTGCATTGTGTTTCTTTGTATGTAATCTACTCGCGCAAATAATTCAAATCACTTTTGGTGTGCACACACCATAAGGATGATGGATCAGGAAGTGCTAAGATGCTTAATCGTCATCCCTGCAGCACTCTATTGGCTCAACTAATGGAGCTTTAGGCGGGATGTCCATTTTGTCCGATCAGTAACAAATAGGGGTACCATTTGAGAAACCTAATTAATAATTTTGCATTTTATTGTCACATTTGTCTAGCCCATGTTGTGACACAAGTACCAGAATCCTGTCTGTTCTTGAGTGTAAGATGTTTAGCCCGGGATGTTGTTTGGGGTGGAGTAAACACACACGCACACTTGCTGATTTTTCACTGACCAAAGGCATAAACATACACACACTGTTTACAGTCCCACACACTGACAGGGCCAGCATCAACACATGCGACCGCTCAAACGGGGACCTGAAGACCCTAAACCCATCAGGGGCCCAAACAACACAGCCGAGAAGATGATTCACAGGCCACAAAAAAAGTAATGACCTACCCAAAAACACAAGAAGATTTGTATATTTCTCTGATCAAAGCTTGCTTGCTCTTGTTTTGATCTGTGTCGTTTTCTGAGCCATATTTTGTGCTTACTAATGCCGTGAGCCTTTTAAGAGACCATACTTTTGACCTCAGTGCTAATGCGCTGCCCAGTGTTATATTATTCACACACACACATGTACTTGAGTCTCCAGGCAGTGAACGGTGGGACTCTGTAGGTGGAGGCAGGCTTAGGTGCCAGATGGTGAGTCTGACTGGCCAAAAAACACTCCACTTCAGTGGCTTAAAGGAAGAAGAAACTTAGTGTCGTCTTTTCCCACAAATTAAGGGTCAGGACTAGTGGTCGATCGATCATACATATATATATTTATATTGCCAAGCCCTACATATTGGCTGATAATTGCCATTTTTTAATTATCGACACCAGCCAATAAGTTTTTCTGTTTGAATAAGTGTCCAAAGCTTTTATTTTTTTTTATCGGCATTCTAGAAGTATTTTTTTTTTCTATTCATTTTTCTCATATGGCTTCAAAATGGTTTATTAGCCATGAACAAAACCAACCAGCTACTAGGTGAATTACAACATTACAAACTGATTTGAACCAAAAAAAAATAAAAAATTTGAAAATTGGCTTTAATGAGGGGAAAAACTACAATCCCATAAAGCATTGCAAATGACATAAATTAAAAACAATGGAGAAATATAAAAATATTCATTGTGTCGGCTCCAACGTGTGTATGTGTGAATATATATATATACAGTGCCCTCCAAAATATTGGAACAGTAAAGACAAAATTGCTCTGTTGGCTGTGGAGTCAAGACATTTACAAATATGATTAAAAGATGAATATGAGACAAAACTACAGAATGTCACATTTTATTATTGGATGATTCAACACATAGATGTTTTACCAGCTAAGAAGTTCAGCAATTTTAGAGTTTCATCCCCCTATCTGATGTGAGCATAAGTATTGGAACAGTTGCCTCACAGGTCTTTCTAAGTGATCAGCTGTGTCCTGTTGCATTCATTCTTCAGATATTAAAAGCAGGGAATGTGTTGTATCAGTTATATCCATTACTTCTGCATTCTGAATCTTGCATTCGATGATGACACACTCAAACCAGGATGAAGATGAGGGAGCTGACTTTGAGAGAAAAGCAATTAAAAGGATAATAAAAGAAAAGAGGAAGTCAATTAGAGCTATAGCAAAAACAAGGGCATGGAGAAATCAAGAGTTTGGAAACCACCAGCAACCAACAACTACCTGATCGGCTGAGAAAACAACAGTAGTTGATGACAGACAAATCATAAAAGCTGTGAAAATGAACCCTAAAAGATGTGTCTGTAAAATCACCAACAACTTCCAGAAAGCTGGGGTGATGCTCTGACAATCTACTGTCCTCAGGAGACTTTGACACAGAATTACAGATGCTACACAGCAAGATGCAAACCTCTGACCAGCACCAAAAATAGAAAGGCAAGATTAGAGTTAGCAAAAAAGCACAAAGGTGAGCCAGAAGAGTTTTGGAACTGTGTTTATGGACCGATGAGACAAAGATGAACCTTTATCTAAGTGATGGGAAAGCAAAAATGTGGAGAAAAAAAGGGAACTGCAAAACATCCCAAGCATACAGCCTCATCTGTAAAGCATGGTGGAGGTGGTGTCATGGCATGCACATCCATGGCTGTCTCTGGAACAGGCCCTCTCAACTTTACTGATGACTTAATGTATGATGACAGTAGCAGAATGAATTTGGAAGGGTACAAAACTATCTTGCCTAACAATATTCAAAAAAATGCCACCAGATTCATTGGGTAGTGCTTCATATTGCATCAGGACAATGACCCAAAACATCCTGCCAGTTCAGTCAAGGAATTTATAAGGGCAAAGAAATGGAAAGTCTTAGATTGCCCAAGTCAGTCTCCAGATTTAAATTTGATTGAACCTGAATTTCACCAGCTGAAGAGGAGAGTAAAGGCAGAAACTCCCCAAATCAAGCAACAATTGGAATTGGCTGCATTAAAGGCTGGGAAAAGTATTTCAAAGGATGAGACCAAGAGTCTGGTGATGTCTATGGGTCACAGACTCACTGCTGTGATTGTGCGCAAGGGATCTGCAACTAAATAATAGCTTTTAATCTTTTATATCTGCCTTATGTTCAACTGTCCCAATACTTATGCTCACATCAATGAGTGGGATGAACTCTAAAAGTGCTGTTCTTTTTATTTGGTAAAACATGTATGTGTTGAAATAGCTAATAATAAAATGTGACATTCTGTAGTTTTGTGACATTCTTTAGTTCTTTTAATCATATTTGCAAATGTCTTGACTCCACAGCCAACAGAGCAATTTTGTCTTTACTGTTCCAATACTTATGGAGGGGACTGTATATATAGTTAATAAATATAAATATAGTAAATAATAATAAAAGTTAATAAATATATAAACTAGTAATTTATATTATAAATAAATATATTTATTATATTAACATAACCTATTTTTCTTAAATATATACATGCATGTGTGTGTATTTATATATACATAATAAATATACACAGCACACATACATGTATTATGTAAACAAAAACCTTTATTTTGGATGTGATTAATTTTTAAGTTTAATGCAAGTTTAAAGTATTTTAAGAGCGTAGGGAGATCATCTTGATTACATCTTTCGCTCTGCTTCATAGGAGTGGACGTTCCCTGCAGAGCTCTTTTGGCATGATTTGCTCGCTGTGAACTGATTTTTGGAGATTATTTGCAGAATCATGGTTTTTCATCAGGAATTCTGCTGTTAAACATCATGATTCTTTAAAAAATAGGTTGAAATAAGGCTGTTAGCACTCTGAAGTGTGCATTTTACATAAAAACAGATGCACTCTGTTTATGAAGGGCTGTGCATAAGCAACAAACTTTACATGCATTATAACTAGTTGGTCACTTTTGTTGCATATGCCTACTTCCAACAGCAACAGATGTAGATATACAATTATCAAATGCAGTTTGTCACAAGTTCATTTGACTGCTTAAATTAGTCAGTGAGAATGATGGGAACTTGTTTTATGTGGAAAATAGATTCAGAAATGAGCAAATGCTCTTCTACAGACCTGATTTCTGGATCAACACACCACATAGACTATTTATTTATCAAAACAGTAAGGAGTCATTTTGAATTATTTGTGCACCACCTAATTAACATTCATAAGCCTTTGCTACTCATGACGTCAAAACCAGCATGTATGTGCAAATAAAAATAACTGTTCCTGTAGCTCAAATGGCAAAGCATGGTGCTAACAACACCCAAGGTTCCCAGGAGCACACATAGTGATCAGATACCTGGAATGAACTGTAAGTAACGGCAGAGAGCGTGTGACTGTGAGTGTGAGTCAGACGGAAGACTGTATCCGGGGTGAGTTTGATCATAGAAAACACGGAGGTGTTAATGATTTAGAATTAAATGCTTAATAGGCGTATTGGTTGACACAAATTCCCAAGTCTCAATATGTGTTTATCAGTTTGAGTTTCTCCGGGAAGCGGAGAACAGAGTTTCTGCACACGTGCCCACAGATGCGTGTCGCAATTACAGCAGACTTTTTAAAAAGGGATGCAGTTAACCAGCTCTGTCAGCGTGTGGTTAAGGAGCATCGCGGTGATGGACACATTCTCAAAGCATGACTGACGGCTGGACGGGATGCCGAAACACACACTCTCCATCTCTCGTGCTTGCTTGCTCTTCCTCTATCTCTACTGGCTGGCATCACTTTTAGGCTAATTACTTTAGCAGCCAACACTGGAGGAGCTCTTGGACCGAACCCAAATGGGCCATCAGCACCAGAGCTGTGGATAGTTCAACTCCACACTCGCTCTGATATACTGCATGCTCTCTCACACACACATGCTTGCAAAGTCCTCTACTGCAGTTAGCCTGTTACAGAGGTCACAGAATTGAGTTATGGGATACATGATAAAACAGAGATATGCCGCTTTAGAAGTGTGGAGATGTGCTCATTGTGATTATTACGAAGCCTTTTTAATGTTGTAGAGCAACATAGTGAAACAAACTCATGCATACATGCATGCATGTGCGGAAGTTTCTTCAATTGAAGGCACATTTAGGTTGATTTTTATGTTATTTTTGAAATTTTTTTTTTTTTTTTTGGATTCTGTTTCATCCTCTCAGACACAGACTTTAAATCTGGAATATTAAAATCCAAATCCATTATAAAAATTTTAAACCGTGTTCATCTGAACTAAGATCAATATAAACCTTTCCAAAATACACTACCAGCTAGAAGTAATTATTTTTCATGTTTTTGAAAGAAGTCTCTTCTGCCCACCAAGGCTGCATTTATTTGAAAAAAAAAAAAAAACTGAAAGCCATAATATTGTGAAATAATTTTAGTATTTAAAATGTTTTCTATTTAGTATATTTTAAAATGTAATTTAGTCCTGTGATGAAAAGCTGAATTTTCAGCATCATTACTCCAGTCTTCAGTGTCACATGGTCCTTCAGAAATCATTCTAATCTGCTGATTGGCTGCTCAAGAAACATTTCTTATTATTATCAATGCTGAAAACAGTTGTGATGCTTAATATTTTTTGGAAACTGTGATATTTTGTTTTTTAGGAAATTTTCAAATGTCTTTGTCATCAGTTGAACATGTCCTTTCTGAATGAATGTTTGAATAAAAAGAATTTTAAAAAAATCTTAGGTAGCACTTTATTTTACAGTGCTGTTCCTCATTTACATACTATGTACTTATTATCGTAATTACAATAACTAGGTACTAATCCTGAACCTACCCCTAAACCTAACCCTACCCCATGTAGTTACCTTATATTACCAGTACTTTCTTAGGTATGTAAACAGTATGTACACTGTAAGTACATGTAAGTACACGTTCTGTAAAATAAAGTGCAACCAAATCTTACTGACTCCACCTTTTGAATGATAGTGTATATAAACAATTTTAGATTAAGTAAGATAGATCAAGTAATTGACAAGGAAATGCTAGCTATGAAACCTTAGCAAGACAAACGAGTCAGCCATTTTCCAAAAATGTTTAGAATGTCATTTCCACCACAGAATGTTATTAAACACAACACATTTCAGATGTGATGAAAATGGCACTACGTGGAAATGTTCATGACTGACACAAAATTACAAAATTCTCCAATGATATATGTATATCTGCTCTTCGTTGGTAGACAAATTAAAATAAAAAGTACATTTTAATAGAGTTTATTTAAGTTCACAGGGCTAAAAATGGCCAGAAATACCCGTTTGCTATCTAGCACCTACACTGTGGGACCTCAGAGCTCAGCTTGTATGTTCAGAAATTAATTATATTAGACAAGAGCAAATATAGGTCATGTGGAATCTGCAATGCACACACTTTTGCTCTCTGTCCCTCTTCATCCACATCTCTCTTAACATCACTCAAAAATAACAATTCTGTCATGATCTGCTCACCATCATGACATTTCAGACCAGACCTGGGAACCTCTCACTTTTTCTGGGTATCTGTTGTTCTTTTCGAATATATTACTCTATTACTTGAAATATAACTTGTCTTCATTCTGTTATCCGAATATTAACATATGAGAAAGAGTATTTATTTAACATGAATCCGATTTCAGGAGGAGATTACAAACCAATATTGGAAAAAATAACACTCTGTTTTTTGTTGTAACACTGAGTTTGATGTTGAAAGTATAGTAAAACTGATTACAGTCATATCTATGCATCATTACGTGCTGATGGGCCTCACAAATGGCTTCAGAATTCATTCTAAAGCAGTTTACATCCTATTACGACTTCATTACACAGGGCGCTTATTGCTTATGGATTGAGTATTGATATCAAATGTCATTGTTCCCTCATCGTATTGTGTTTCATCAGCCGTCCGGCCTGCTCATCTCACACACAAACACACATGTACACTCGTTCTCCGCTCGGCCTCAGGTGTTTGGGAACAGCCATTACTTTATCAGGCTGTTTTTTCCTGCTCATTCAAATGGCTCCCTGATGAACGGCGCCCCCGCGTTCTACAGAGAGAGATTTTAATTCGTATTATTATTAAAAGAATCACTCACTGCAATCTGTTGCAAAAACACCATCTGCTGGATCACTCGTAGGACCTCCGTTGCTTATTAGGCAGAATTAGACAATGATTTCCTCTCCTCTGCTTTGCATTCCTTCTCCCTCCTCTCTCAACTAATTCAACTTAAGTTGTTTTATGGCACTTTGCAACGAGCTTTTCTGCTGCATTTCATTCCAGTGATTAGTTCCCAGATGTCATGTGTTTTGGGATGAGCTCGGAGTGATTGGCAGAGGGGTTGACACTTTAACGGCCTGGGAAGAGATGGGATTTTGTGCAGGAGTTTTGTCTGTAGGTGAGGAGGCGGTCAGACTGCTGGGAACACAGGGTTCGAATCTGGACTGCGTCATATCCGAATCCCCGCTGCCCTTTCAGTTTCTATCCCGCACTCATTGTAATATCACTTAAAACACCCCCTACAAGTGTCCTCTTTAGCCATCTTAAGATGATTTTTTTGCACATATTTAAAATATTAAATTAATATAATGTTGTTCCAACTTGAATTTCTGCTAATTAAATTAAAAGAAATTATTTATTACAGTAATGTTGTCAAATTAAACAAGCTCAAAATTCAAATATTAAAACACATTAAAGTAATGAGAAAATATGTCATGAAAATAATGTCACAATTCAATAAATATTAATAGTCTTAAAATAGCCTTTATTTTTATACTGATTATAATCTCTATTTTTTATTATTTTTTATATTTATTTATGCTCACACAACCATTCAAAAATTTGGGTGTTAGATTTTTTCTTTAAAATAAATTCATAGTTTTATTCTGAAAGGATGCGTTAAATTGATCAAATTGACAGTAAAGACTTTACATTCTTGCCAAAAATTTCCTTTTCAAATAAATGCATCATTTTAAATTTTCCATTCATCAAAGAATCCTGAAAAAAAGTAGTACTGTTTCCACCAAAATATTCAACATTAATTTAAGATTTTGAGCACCAAATCAGCATATTTGAATCATTTTTTGAAGAATCATATGACAGTGAAGACTGGAGTAATGAATGCTGAAAATATATATATATATATATATATATAAACATTATTTTAAATAGAAACACACACACAAATTAGTACTGTTTTTACTGTATTTCTGATCACTTAATGTTAAATAAAATAATATTTTTAATCAAATTATCTTTGATCAAATGTTCTTTGATCAAATGATTCTGAACGTTGTAATATTTGCATAGTATAAATCAAAAGTTTTATTTCAAAAGAGCAAGAGAAGCCCTGGTTTTGGTTTCTACCCATGTATTCTCCAGTCTTGTCTCTGTGATTACATGTGGAGTTCTGGCTCTGTTTAGGGATCCAGACTCTCACTCCATTTCCCTCTCTATATCTCTGCTGTCCTCAGGCGGCAGCGAGTCGTCCTGGGATAAAGAGAAACTCCAGTCCCCCCCCTCCTCCGGAGCCCAGCATGGTCTGGCTCACGCCGGTCTCTCCGCTCAGCACGGCCTGTCAGGGTCTCATCTCTCTTCCCTACAGCAGAGTCATCTCCTGGCTAACCGTGAGTCATTCATTCATCACATCCACTCATTCACTTGATCACCAGCTCCAGGTGTATTGATTCCGCTCAGACCGATTGAGCTACACGTCGTGTTAGTCATTCATTCTTGGGTTCAGTGCATACTCCCGTTCAAGCCGTACATTTAGACCGTTCTCCGAGTCAATGTATAGTGTATTCATGACTAGCAAGTGTTTTTTTTGAAACAGCATTTCAAACACATTTTACTTCTGTCATGTGATATATTTTAAGTGAAACTGAGAGGAAAACATTGATTTTATCCATTGGGATTTGACTGGATTGTAAAATTTGAGTTATGATATTTAATATTGTATTCCCTCACCTACACATTCTTAGGTACATAACTATAAAAGAGAAGTTATTTGAAAAACAGAAAAAAGTATTATTGTGACACTGAAACATTCTGTTTTGTATAAAGTGCTATATAAATACATAAGTAAATAAATAAATAATTATTTTTCTTGTTTAACATAAAAAATCTGCACTGACTAATCTATCTTTAATAAATCAAAACATTTATTAAAGGTGAATTGTGGAATTGTAAAAATAATTTTTTCGAAAATGTTTCCTGAACATGCCCTCCTCTATCACTGGCCAGACAACCTGATAGTCCCGCCCCCAACATTATGCCATTGGTTGAGCCAGTGTTGCTGTGTCAGGCTGGTGTGATTGTTTTTATCGAATATTTTAACATCACCTTTAAAACAGAAAAAATAATTTGTATTCATAGTTTTCAGTCACGTGACTGGCGCAGAGACCTGGAGGGCAAAACATCCACAGAACCGCAGCACAGGTCGGTCAATTTTCCATCTGTTTCAAGCCACAAATATTTAGATCACCTCTGCTGCAAGATTTATTGTGCCCTAATGTCTTCAGACAGTGATATTAAAAGATCAAATTAAATATACACCTTCTTAATGATGCATGTTACATACAGGCAAGCAGATGAGCCTAGAATATGAATGAAACTTTGTGCATTGCCTTCATGTTCTGGGTTCATCTGGTTGGCTGTACATAGTATGTTTTATTAATAATCTGAATGCGGTCCTCCAATATTACTGTCTTAGTGCATTAAACCACATTAAAGGGATAGTTCACCCAAAAATGAAAATTGTGTCATCATTTACTCACCCTCAAGTAGTTCCAAACCTGTATGAATGTCTTTGTTCTGCTGAACACAAAGGAAGATATTCTGAAGAATGTGGGAAACAGAGCAGCTCTGGGGCACCATTGACTTCCATAGTAGGAAAAAAAAAATACTATGGAAGTCAAAACAGCCTGGTTACAAACTTTCTTCAAAATATCTTCCTTTGTGTTCGGCAGAACAAAGAAATTCGTACAGGTTTGGAACTACTTGAGTAAATGATGACACAATTTTAATTTTTGGGTGAACTGTCCCTTTAAGCATTTTATTTATACTGGTTTTCTATGGGAAAAGGCTTAACATGCAAGTTAACATAGTGTTTTTACATTACTGTCTTAGTTTTGCCCTCCAAGTGCAATAAGAATGTGACGTCATGTGAAAACTATGAATTGATTTCATGTTGCCTTTAAACATAGAGTGAGGTAAACAGAAGTGATTAGTGCATCGCAGTCACAGTTTACCAACTAAGTTCCATATAAACAGTCTCTCCCTGTCTCTGTTGTGGTCTTTCAGGGCTGGACCTGCCGTTTATGATGATGCCCCACCCCCTGCTGCCCGTCAGTCTGCCGCCTGCCTCCGTTGCCATGGCGATGAACCAGATGAACCACCTGAATACCATCGCCAACATGGCCGCAGCTGCTCAGATGCACAGCCCCCTGTCCAGAGCAGGAGCGTCCGTCATCAAGGTAACACACGCAGCCACAAAGTTGAGACTTCAGCGGCCAAACGCAGAGAAGTCATTCATTAGGTCTCTAATGTGCACTCGGATCTCTCAGCTAGAGTCAGCTCATTTTCACCGCGTGCACAGCGCATCAGTCAGAGAACTGCAGATCCCCTCGGATTGGTGTCTCGCTCCGATGATACGTTAGATACGAGCCGGTCTCGCTCTACAAGCCATTTAACACCTGGGAGAGAGCTGTATACCAAACCATCTTAATTTCTACAAGAGAGAGTTTGATTCAAAATACTCGGAGGAGGAATAACAGAATAAATGTTGTGTTGGGTCCGTGCGGAGCGCGTGTTAGGGAATATTAGATGCAGACTTTAAAGACAAACACTATCTGTTATCTTACTGCCATGTTCCCCCTGAGAGGAGAGTGTGAGTCAATTTACAGTTGGAGGAGGACACTTGTGTGTTTCTCCGAGATGCAGAAACGGCCCGAGGCGTACAGTACACACAAACCTTTACGTAGAAATTCACCGCCACACACAAACGCACTTAAAATAGCAATAGCTTCCATCTGGGTACCACTATATAACATACAGAATGTGTTTTTACTGTGAAAAAAAGGAGTTTGTTTGATACCTCTGGAGATTCTTAGTTATGTTTCATTTAAGAATCAACATTGTCCCAGATGTTTCTCCTAAAATTATTTTTGGAAGTGAATAGACGCAATGAGGAAATTACAGTAGAGAATGAGTGAAAATTTAATTTTGGAAGAATGTGATGAGAGATTGCTGTCTAGAAGAAATATTAAAGAGATATTATTAAAGAGATTTTATTTGTGATTTTTTTTTTGTGGAAAAATGCAGTGTTGAGTAAAATCTTAAATCACTTATAATAACAGTGTTAATTTAGTATCATTGATATACTATTAAAGTTTTTTTTTTTTGAATTAGATTTTATTTTTACATTGTCTGTTTTCACTATAGGTTTATAGTTTTAGTAATTTTGTTGTGTTTTTGTCATTTTTAAAATGTCTAAATTACTATATACTATCGATATTACAGTTTTTTATTAGTTTTAGTTTATTAGTATGTTAGTTATTTTACTACTTCATCGTAAACCAAAATGAGAAATAAAACAAGCAAGTTTTTACATTTATTTCAGTTAACATTTAATTTTTAAGTTTAAGTTTTTTTCATGGTTTTGGTTTTAGTTTTGTTCATTTAAAATGGCAGGCCTGTTTGAGTCATTTGTAAAGAATATGTGAACTGAATCTCTGTGTGTGTGTGTGTGTCAGGAGTGTGTACAGGACAGTCCGTCTCCTGCTCCGTCTTTGGAGGAAACCCCTCGTCCCGGATCACAGCCCTCTTCCCACCCCAGCAGTAGTGTGTCCAGCTCACCAAACCCACACATACAGAGTCCTGAACGCCTGGGTCAGTACAGACACACAATACTATGTACATTTAGTTTAAAAATCTCTAATACCCCTCATAGGCATATTGTTTTCTATAAAGCCAATTATAATAACTACAGACTAAGCCACCCACAAAAGAAAACTTTTTTGAATGAAAAAGGCATAACAAAACAAAGATCTTAGTTTTTACAAATGGCAAAATACTCCCAATGGTAGGCAATTACATCCCTATCAGAATTACATCACTTCTAGGACAACTATGAGGACGCATGCTTTCTCTTTATGTGTGCAGTTTTGAACCCAACTGATGGAGAACTGCCAGAACGAGACACCGGCATCAATATGAAGAAAATCCTTAAAGAGAAAGGTTAGTTCCTCAACAGCACACTAAAACACTGTCTACACCACGTAAGTGCAGTCACATTAACAAAATTTTGTGTGCAAAAAAGCTTAATTGTCAATAGTGTAGCAATGCATCAAGCACCTTTTTCTCACACCTTTGTCAGTCAACGCAACAAATTTGTGAGGAAAACCCTCTGTGTGGGAATTTTTCATCTTTTTGCAAAATTCCCGATCGACTGAAATAAGTGGAGTTCACCTGTGAAATTTTGCAATACTGCAGTAAATGAACACTTTATCCTAACCAGGTGTAATCCAAATTTCCATTGTCAAATAATATCTCTGTCCTCATTGAAAGTGAAAATGCTTTACAAATCGATCCACAAATTTGTGCGTGAAATATGTCTATGGACATTTTACTAACAAATCGTGATTCACCAATAAAGTGTTTTTTACTTAAATTTGATCTATATTTACAGAAAAATATAGAAACAACTGAAACCATATGTACAAAACAGTCACTTTGGGTGGCCTTATAAATATGTCAAAATGAAACTGAATACATACAGTAGGTATTTTATCTTATATATCTTAAATTCGGAAGTTTCCTGTGCACATAAAAACAAATAATCTCACAATTATTATTTTGTTGTAGTAACAATACAGAAACCCATGTGGAAGACATACCACTCAGATGTGAGATGTAGAGCACATTTTAAACATCGTCTCAGGAACAATGTAGTAAACACAGCCGACTCCTAGATGATGTCGGTTTAACGCTGCCGAGTGTATTGACACCACGCATAACATTTTAATGCGGACTGATGCTCGTTACTGAAATTTATACCCCGTTGGTTTAGACTGGCAGTATATCAGCGTCACAACACTTCTCTTTTAATTAATGACTTAATTAGGAGCTTAACTGAACATGTATGAAGTTCATATTTACGGCCTGTGTGAGTAGATGAGTGTAAGAGAGCTGTTAGAGCAGCTAAGTGCGTAATTCATCATTATAAGAAAATGTATTTTTCTTTTTCTACGATGCAATGATACGTAGTTGTGTGTGTGAGAATTGCGAATGTTGTGGTGTGTGTGGGCACCGTTTCTGGAGCGTAACTTGTGTGTGTTGGTACAGCAGGTGGCGGCCCCTAACGCACATCACACACTGGGCTGCTGGGAGGAGACGATGCAAAGATGCTCCGAGGCTCTCTTAAAGAGATTCAGTGTGCACCTGGCCTCCGACCATATTTTATTAATGCGTCTGGAAAAGAATCCACCCCAAACGCACACACACAAATGTGTGAACACTGCAAACTGCTCTTGTTTTTAAAAGTGCACCATGCCGCATTTAATGCAGGGTTGAGAACAGAATGCAGGACCCAGGAAATTTAGGTCACTGACCACATACACTCACACAATGACTCTTGCATTTTTTTTTATCTTTCATGTTTTCAATCTCTCCCGCTCATTCCAGGATAGTCCAGACTCACCATCACACATCTTCAAACACGTATCAGTAGACTTCTGCACTACTTTATCCAATCTGAGCGTCAGTTTAACCTACATACACACCCACACACACACACAGCAGCGGGCCGCTCTGAACACCTGAGAGGATTGACTTAGTAAAGATTGGTCATGATTATATCAAATATGTCTGCTCTAGTTTACTTCTGCATTGTGCTGTCCAATTGTATTACATGCTGCTATGAATTCTCTTCTGTTCTTGTTAGTGTGTGTATATTCATTGACCAGTAATTCTTTCCACTTCATTTTGTATCCTCCTTCTCTAAATACCTATCTTTATTTTTGCATTTTTTTCTGTTTAAGGTATTAGAACCACATATTTGAACCAGAACGGATAGAAGATGTTCAGCTCTCATATCAGAAAAGCTCATTTCTATATTTTCTGCAGAAAGTGTGAGTGATATTTGCCTGAGCAAAACTCGCCACCACGATGCTTGGGTGTTCTGGGCAGTTGCCAGGATGTTGCTTATTGGCCTAATTCAAAAAAAGCCACCCCTAAGTCTCTATGATATTCTGGCCCCTACATATCGCTTGAGTCTATGGGATTTTTCACATTTTTAATTGCCTGACAGGTGAAAGTCTAGTCACTCAGAAAAATAATAACACATGTCTTCAAAAATCAGAATCAGAATCAGAATCAGAATCAGAATGAGCTTTATTGGCCAGGTATGCTTACACATACGAGGAATTTGTTTTTGTGACAGAAGCTCTACAGTGCAACAGAAAGACAGCAACAGGACAGGACACAGATAATAAAAGAATAATATACAAATAGGCAATGTACAAATAGCAAAAACACAATATATAATATAGACAATTATGGTGTACAGGTCTAATATGTGCAAATCTGAAATGAAAAAAATAAGTATGTGTGTTGAATAAATAATTTATAATAGTGTTGTGTGTTCCACTTTTAATGTCAAGTGTTCATGAGATGAACACAAAAGCAGCATAATTTGAGGTTTCAGTTATATTTGTATTATAAATGGTTAGGGAATGATTTATAAAGTACAATGTAATACCTAAAATTTAATGTTTACTGTAATATCCCTTTATTTTGGTAACAAAGTAAAAGTAAAGAAAAAGTATGGTCACATTAACAAAATTTTAGTGAGATCTATTGTCTATTGTCAACAGTGTAACAATCAGAGTTGGGTAGATTACTTACAAATTGTAGTCCGTTACTGATTCGAAACGACATGAAAAAAATTGTAGTTAGTAACATAATCCATTGCATTACACATTTTAGGTAATATAACCAGACTACTTTTAGATTACTCATAGATTACTTTTGACCTATCTCGTTTTTACATTGATTTAAATAGGATATCTGTACCATATATTATATTACATCAAGGTTTCCCAAACTGGGTTTGTGAAGGAACTGCAGGGGGTTTATGAGTTTAATGAAAAGCTAATAACTAATTAAATCATAACAATGAATCAAAATAAGACACTTACTGAAAACATGAAATATTTGTTTACCTACATGTCATGTGACCATAACCAACGTCAGAGAACCATTAACATGCAAATGTGATACTTCATTATTAAAATATTTATTTTAAAATCTCAGGGGTACTTCAAATTAAAATATAATAGGTGGAAAAGGATCAGATGACAAAAATATTGGTGAATTTGTGCAATTTAATGTGTTTGAAAGACAAACGCCTTTCAAAGTAATACATGGTAAAAACACAGACTGAGTGATAATTCAAATAAAAATTCATGTGTTCATTAGTAGTTGATGCAATGATGAAACACTTCTTAAACCTGAAATGATTTTTGTAAATCCAGTGGTCAAATGCAGTGTAGCCACTTGACTAATGACTGATATCTGTGTGCATGTCCACAAAACTGGAAGACTTACTGAATGTACATAAGTGGAAGGTTATTTTAGAAAGGAAAATTTTAAAGATGAAAAAGAGGAATTAGGGAGAATCAATAAATTATGATTAAATTATTGCTAAATAATATGTAACCATATAATCCATAAAAAAGTAACTGTAGTCTGATTACGAGTATTTTAAAATGTAATTTAATCTAATTACAAGTACTTGGAATCTGATTGTGTAATCCAGATTACATGTAACCAGTTACTACCCAGCTCTAGGAACAATACATGAGGCACATCTCACAAACAAATCATTTTTAAACCAATCAGCTTTCTGTTTGTGAACACTTGAACCTGATGTGAAATCCACGCTGACAAATCTTCCGCCTTCACGCAAAAGTCCAGATCACGTGGATTTGATTTAAAAGACTGGATTTCATCTGCAACCTCAAATCTAAAGTTAACAACCTAAAGTTAAAAAGATCAGAGACTCACAAATGTAGATTACTCGGGGCCCATTTTCCCAAATCCTCACGAAAGGGCCAATGAATTTTAAACAATGTTTGGCCTCTGTGTGTGTGTGTGTGTGTGTGTGTGTGTGTGTGTGTGTGTGTGTGTGTGTGTGTGTGTCGGTAATGATAAACAAAGTGACGTGGTGGTACATGGTGATGAATGGTGAAGCCTGGGGCCAGGAGCACTGTGTTTCAATGGGACTTTAGCGAGTGAACCCCCTCTCTAGCTCTCCATAAATCACTCGTTCTCTTTACCTCTCTTCCTCTCTTTCACTCAGGGCTGGTTGAATGCCAACAGGAGCTGCTCTCACTGCAGGCAGGGTCTCTCCTTTCTTCCATTAAAGAGCAAAAGGAAATTCTGATATTATTCTATGTGGTTTTGGTTCATCTGCAAAACATTTAGCACACACTAACATTAATCTTACAACCAGGCCACTGACTCTTGCATGCCTTTGAGAAAAGTGTGACCAAGCCATGCAGCGGGTATGCAAAAAGATTTCTTTTAGTTAAATAGTAAAACGGAATGCTTTTCCACACATCAGTGACATTAGATATGGCCTATTATTACTGTTAACTGAATCCCGAATTATTTTGCGAGCAGAAACCAAGTGACCAACTTTACATGAATATATGGGTGTTTTCCAGAACTGAGAGACTAATGTTTGTTTAGGAGGACAATTTAGAGCCATTAAAACTCAGATTGTCCCAGTAAAGGTTCATTTGACTTCATGTTGACTAGGATATTTTTGTCACACTTTATTTTAAGGTCCAGTTCTCGCTATTAACAAACCATTAACTACGACTTTTGCCTCAATAAACACTTAATTTGCTGATAATTAATAGTTAGTAAGGTAGTTGTTAAGTTTAGGTATTGGGTAGGATTAGGGATGTAGAATATGGTCGTGCAGAATATGTGCTTCATAAGTACTAATAAACAGCCAATATGTTAATAATAGGCATGCTAATAAGCAGCTAGTTAATAGTGAGGATTGGTCCCTATAATAAAGTGTTACCGGATGTTTCATTTACACCTTGATTAGGATGAAATATACATCCATAAGCTGGAGGTCTGATTTAACAGACTTGACAATACCAGTGTGTTTCTCTTTGGCTTATTTTACACATAAAGTGTAGTCCAGAGTCTATATGTGTTGTATGATAGTGTGCTAATGTATTTGGCTTGAGCTGATGTGAAGCACTTTGGTTATAGAAGCACTTAGTGTACGTTTGCGTGTGCGAGAAGAAGCATGGGTAGGCCGAGACTTGCGCTCCGTAATTGCTCTGTCCAGTTTTCCACTGAGTAGATATGTAGCATCTGGTTACAATCAATGTTTCCCTCCGCTATTATGAAATTAGCTGCGCGGAAATGATTTGAAATGGCCTGTAATGATTTTTGATAGAAATGTGCGCCATTGTTTCGCCCTTTGAGATAAGCGTGCTGGTAAATAAGTCACAACAAACGAAACGATCGCTTTACCTCGTTCCAAGTCAGGGATCAGGCCTCAAACGGCAAGCGCTTGGCTTTTCGAGCCTTGTATTTTTAATCTTCATTTTTGTTTGTTTATTCGCAAGCTCCTCCTTCAGATATGTGCAAAGGGGACCATCCATGGGCTTTGAAGACCCTTTTTGATCATTAGGTTGATTGCTGTTCTAAGCGTGTTTGTGATGGTTTAATTAAACCAAGACCCTTTGCGGGGCCCCAGCGGCCCTCGAGAGCTCTCCGGCTGGAGGGTTTGAGGGTCTGCTCGCAGCGCACAGCGTTTCTTCTTTGTGTTAATGACGAGGAACAGATATTAGGCGAGGAAAATCAATGACATGTCGGAAAGAAAAAGTAAACTGTTACAGTTAGCAATTTGGGGCAAGGTTAGCACGGTTGAAAGTCACCCCACAAAAGCGACATTTTTGGACGAGAACACAAGTGATAAATGATGTGCGCTCTATCTCCTCCTCTCTCCTGCGCGCACACACACACACACACACACACAGATGAAGGCAGAGAGGAGGAGAAGGGTGAGGACAGGTGCTTGTGTTCTGCTCTGGTTCTGAGGGAAGAGTTGGAACAGGTTTTTGTCTCTCAGGCTTGCGCGCTCTCCTGTGCGGTGTCACTATCGCATCCGAAGTAAAGTTGCCCCGAGGCGGACAGAGATAGTCGTACCGATAAAAGAAAAGAATACAAGAGCCTGAATTAAATAATACCAATTACCAGTTTACAGAGAAAACAAAGCCATTAACATATAGACATGCACAGGTCTAACTCTACATCATATACATAAAAATTTGTCCTTTAGTTTATTGTGATTTCTAATCAAATTGGCTTTTTAACCACTTAGCATTATATCAGAGGAAGAGGACATTCTCATTGTAGATAACATTGTACTGTGAAAAAAAAAATAGTATACAGCCCTGAAAACAAGATTTGAGTACCAGAAGCTATTTTATATGCAAACATACTTGTAAATGTTGACAGAATCAACCTTTATACAGATATACATATAGCATTTACATATTAGCCTCAACGCAACCCTTACAAAAAATAACCATGGTTTTACTACAAATAAAACCAAAAAAACTATGGTAACTATAGTTAAACCATGGTAACCACAAATTAACCATGGTTTTGCTAGACTAACCATTTGTAGTACAACTGTGGTTATACAAATGGTAATCAGTATGCCAAAAAAAAAACATGGTTACTACATTTTTACTACAATAAAACCATGGTTAATTTTCATAAGCGCTAAAGGCCTTTTCATTTCATGTGGTATTTCAAATCGTATTCCGATCTTTCTGTAAAAATAGGGAAAGTTACAAATGAGTTCACATTTCTAAATAAAGAAAATGAAAGAACTTCAGACTGCATGAGAGAAACTTTCTCAGGCTCTCTTCGTCGTCCCTTGAGACGCGTTCATCTCGCAGGTCCATTCTTCCTGTGCGCAGGTTAAGGGCTGCGGTGTTGACCTAGTATTCCTCATTTAATATTCCTCCTACCGCTCTTCACACGCTAACTGGGGGAGAAGGAAACGCTCATTAAGGCTCATTTCATGTACACATATTCATTAGGCGCAGGGCTGGAGTGTCAGGAAAACGCAGTCTGGCCTCTTTTCTAGTTTGTTTACTTTCCTGTTTATTTGCAGGTGTATTTGTTCGTTTAAATTGCCCTTTCCTGTAGTCTCCTGTAGACTTAAGTGAGAACGCGCCCAAATTAGTTCTGTTTGTTCTTAGTCTACGTCATTCTTTAAAAAGGAGTTTTATGTTTGGTGAAAGTTTGAACGTGTCGGTGCCTGTGGATCTTAAAATCCTGATGGTTTTGTTGCCACTGTGGCCTAGTGATTTGTGACACATTGAGCCATAGTGCTTACTTAGGAGACAGATGTTTGAGTCAAGTTCATATTATTTCCTTAAATGTCATCTCCTTTCTCTTATACCCACTGATCAAAATGAGAAAAACTGGAGAAAAACTGAAAAATGGATTTAGTTTAATTTTCTAGTTCTCCAATTCGCTGTATTGTTTCTTGCTAGTTGGCTTTCCTACTATACTTGAAAAACACTGTACTTTTCCAGTTTCAGAATATTCAAGCCAAACAGGGGCAAAGATCAATGCAGTGCCACTTTTATAGCTCTCACTGCGCCAACTATTCTTTCATTTTACATTCCCAGCATCCTCTATCTTCCCGAGCAGCCCAGACGTGTTCTGCGGTCCAGCCTGCATATGGCTGTTAAAATGTAATATACACTAATACCCCCTCATTCACTTCCTCCTCCAACCTATTACTGCTAGGGTTTTATTGTCCTGCTTTCATCTTTTTTTGTGTATACGTATGTATCGTGGGGGTTAACTAACGAACATTGGTCTTTTGCTTTGGTTGAGCTCATTAAGTGCTTTGTGCATTTCCTTTTGGGGGCCTGGTTTTAATGTAGCTTGTTATTCTGCGCTCTAGTGAATCAGGGGCCCCGTGGACCTCAAGTTTTGGAAGTGTAACCCCTGAGAATTATTTGAAGTTGAAGAACGAAATTAAGAGGTGATAGGGATTGACTCGTGCGCTGTATCGCTTTCATTGACTTCCATTTACTGTGCCGGTAATATAGCTTGTGGTTTAGTGGTAGGAAGTTTTTGTGCTTTGTTGAATTTTTGTTATAGCACGTCAAACCAGACTTGTACATTTTAGTGAAAATGGGAATGTTGCATAGGCTGCCACAAAGCTAAAGTGTTGTGAATGTTTTTAATGTGTATTTATGCAGTTGCTAGTGATTTAGGTGGTTACTTACTGGTCTACTTAGCAAAAAAGTTTTATTTTTCCATTGTCAATAGCATAGAGATGTATGAAGGATGGCTCACACAGATGCTTTCTGTTGATCAGCATGTCGAATTTGCATGGCCAACTTTAGACATGTGAAACTCCCAATTTGCGTGGATTCTTGTTGGAATGACTGGATTTCACCCGCAAAATTTCACCAAGCATCTGTAAATGTGACCGCACCTTTACTGTTATAAACAATACAGTAGGTTCCTTATGAAACCTCTATTTTCATATAAATTGCATGGTAGATTGGTAGATTGAGGACTGTCCGGTAACATACAATTGTGTGTTTGTGAATCTGTGGGGTTGTTCATCTAGGAGTTTCTTCTGTCGTGTTACTCCTCTGTGAGTTGGTTCTGATTGGACTGTCTCACAGCTATAAATACCACCCAGGCATTTGGATCCCCATGCTTTAGGGCTCCCCCGGCGCCTCCTGTCAAACACTGCCATCTTGTTGGGAATAAATGTCTAACTGGCAGAGGGGCGATCTGTCTCTCTCAAGCTTTTTTCTCTAGCGGGCTAACACTCCATCAGAGTCTGTGTGGCATCAGCTTCGGCGGGAAGGTCTGATCTCCTTTTGTTTTCCCTGTTTTCCCTCAGATTTTACTTTTGGTTATTTCTCCTGCATTTTCCTCCCCCATCCTGATTTCTCTTAATTATGAATACAAACTCCTCTTACTATTGCCCAGTATTTTTTCCAGAGGTGCAACTGTTCAGAGCAAGTGTTGAGTGCTCTCACAACCTTATGTGATCGACATTGTGATGTTTAGTAAAAGTTGACAAATGAGACAAGTGAATCGCACCTGTTCACAGGTCAAAACAATGTCGTATTTAATCCAAAAATGGATAGAAACAGAGAAAATTAAGCATATAAGCATAGGGGAAAAAAAATAATAATATAATAATTTTTATTCTTAATGAATGGTGTCAAATTAAAAACAAAACGGTCAAATAAATGTAAAATAATGTAAATAATGTTTTAAATAAAACCCTAAAGTATTTATACATCATATTAGCATGTAAAAAATAATTTTTCATCACATTTGTCATCACAAAAATCATCACATTTTTTATTCTAAAATTTGCAATTACATGTATATTTAATTACACTGATCACATGAGAACTTTGAGTAATGGGATTTACAATAATAATAATAATAATAATAATAATAATAATAAAAACATCCAGACATTTTACATTAATAAAAATGTAGGAGAAAATATGCTTAATTGCCATTATATTAGCACCATTACACAGTCTTAAATGATACTAAAAGGCTTGTTTTGATTTTAAAAAATACCTTCTTTTTTATTTAGGGGTGGAAAATGACCTTGAGACACCTAAACAGCCCTCATCCTGACCTGATTTAATCTAAACAAAGTCAGCATCTACAACTTTTTGCTCAGACTGCAGCATTATATACACTTGTCATTAATTTCTTCTTTCATGACATTATTAGTGCTAAAAAAGGACCTCACAGATCAAAACAACCTCAAATAATTAGCTGTTGCCCATCTCTTAACATTTACTCTGGCAGTTATGGTGATTAGTTGTGTGCCTTGATCTTCATATGTAAATCTTTGTGTAAACAAACCTATATTAGTGTAGGTACGATCATGTACACGTACCTGACAAAAACACTGTGCCGTAGACGCTCACTAAATTACCCCCTAATTGGATCCCTTTGAATATTCAAGAGACGTCCCCTCCGACACATGTACAAAATAAAAACTAACAAATATGTGGGGGCAAGAAAAGCACATTGGGGTTAAAGGCGCTGAGGGAGATAGCCTTCTTTCTCTCGTTCCTGTCCCCGGCATCTGTTCATCCATATGGAACGGGGGGCAGAATCCACCGTCTCTGGGAAGGCTGACATTATGTCAAGCAACTCGCTGAGAGAAAAGCATCTTTTGAAGAAAAGTTAGAGGAAGAGACATGAGGAGAAAGCATTTACAAATTTGATGAGGATCTCATAGATTCGAGAACACTTCACCTGGATAAGGCTAGTCAAAGCACTAACTACATTTTAAAAGAATTGCAGTATCCAATTACCAATTGGAAATGTATTGTTTATTTAATTTTAATGATATATTAATATTTTAATAATTAAAATTAGAAAAAAGAGCTTTCCAACTGTTTTAAATCTCAAAACAAAGCTTTGCCCCATTTCTTTTTTTTTTTCTTTCTATTTCTTTTTGCTTTTCTCTGGTGGCCATGGTGGTGCTTGAGTTTCTTTGTTTGCAACCGGCAAGAAAGCTTTTTCTAGAAACTTCATATTGTCTTTATTTTTAGTGGACAGCAAATAAAAGGTCTGATAAATGAATTATTGATTGCAGTGGTCAGTTAAAAGAAAAAAGCACTTCCCTTCTTTTTGTTAGTTTATTTATTTATCTGTTTGTTCACTTTGTACTCTCGGCTGGTGCTGTTTTGTAGGGTTGAGTGGATGGATGTGTTTTGTTCCGTGGGTCAGGGGTGTTTTTTTGTGTTACAGTACTTGCATCTTGTAAAAATGTTTACATTTGCAAAAAATGATTCAGTATTGTCTTCTGCCTACGACCAAAAAGACATTTTTATCAAACAAGCATACACACAATATGTACAAACAAACAGATCCCATTGTGCTTGGCCTAACACACACACGCACGCACACACTCTCACGGTATCATTATTCGTGCACATTACAGTGAGAGGAGACAGAACGGGGGCACTTTGTAAATGTCATGGGCCGAGGGCTCTTCCACCCTCTTTGCTGGATGGAATAAAATGAATTGAAGTGAACACTATCAGCAGCCGCAGCAAGATAAATCTGTCGTTTAAAAGGGACTTGCAATTAGGTGTGCAGGGGCCAGCAGGAGGGCAGGGCTTTCAAGAGCCTGCTGCCATTAACCTCCTTTCTACTGCCGCATTGACCTGGGAAGTGTAGTTTTTAGTTCCCCAAGCCTGAATTTGAATCATCCGCTCACCAAAAAGAACTACAAAGAGGTTGATGCTAATATTTGACCTGTTCGTGAAATGGCATTGAAAGCCCGATTTACTTCTGTAAAGTGACATTTCTGCGTAAAACAGAATGATTCATTTAGGTGACTTGAATCTTTTGAATCAATTCAAGATTTGTTTCCTGATTCGTTCTGCAAGTTACACTGTTATGCCAGTAGGTGGTCACATTTGACTTAAATGTCTGTGTATTACAAATGAGTCACTGAATCATGCAGTTAATAGATTTGTTAAAAAAAAAATTCTACTGTCTGTTGAGTCGCATTGTATTTGTATAGTGTTTTTCGCAATACACATTGTTTCAAAGCAGCTTTACATAAATCAAGTTAATGTTTATAGTACCTTATCTCTTTATTTCTTACGGTTTCGTTTAGCAGATTAGAGCGGGGCGATATAGCTTACACAAAAACAATTTGAGATATAGTATACAGTTGAGATATAGTATATTGATTTATGTAAGTTACTGTATGTATGTGGATAAAGCTGGATATAGAGCTGGGCAATACTAGTATTGTATACATAAATAGGTTTGCTACTGTATTATAGTATATGTATGCGGATAAATTTGTGTGTGTGTATATATATATATATATATATATATATATATATATATATATATATATATATATATATGCAATTGTATATAGGGAGCTGTGCAATAATACATTTTACATTTTGCAATGATATAAACAATCACATAGCTGAGATTTGCTATATTGCTTTGCATCTAATGAATGCAAGCAAAGTTGGATGTACTATATATCCAACAAATTACACATAGAAAGTGGGCAAAGCAGGTTTCAATAAAGTTTTTATGTCAATTTAATTGTACAAGTGTAAATCAGATATTTTAACACATTAATAATTCATGCACTTCCTTTCTCTCCTTGTTGTGAATGAAACTCTTATGATGAGTTGATCAATCAGACTGAAAACTGGAAAAATCATTAGTTTGAAATGACAGATTTGTTCAGGAACAAAATACACAATATATCGAATCAAATTTTGAAATGAAAGCCATTTTAGAGGTGAAGAAGCTATGTTTAAGTGAAAGATTATGAAGACATTTTTCTTCGGAGTAATGTGCAGTGATGAACCGTACACAATAAGACAGAAACATACTATCAAAATGTTCGTGTTAAATGTAGGAAACAGACACACAGCCCCTCGTGCGTTTTTAAACATTTCTGTAGTCTTCACCTCCAGCTTTATCTCACAGTTCACCTCACACCTCTCTCTCCAGCGTCCCCTTCCGCTCACCCCTTTTCTCACCCTATCCTTCTTGCTCTCGCGCGTTTTCCTCTTCACACTCTATCTGCGTGACCTTCATCTGCTCGCCACTTTCAGCTAGCACCAAAAACTTAATCACACACTGTCAACCTGTAAGGAGAGGAGGAGGAGGGCGAATTCTTCCCCTCTTTCTCTCGGCTCCTCTCTTCTTTAATGCTCTTTGTGGTGGCGAGGAAAGAAGGGGGAAAATTTATGGCTGGTGGGACAGGTGGGGTATGAACAATGGGCAGAAAGGAGTGCAGGGTTATCTGGTGGGGCGCGGGAGAGCGCGCGGCGGGGAAATCGATGTGACCCGTGATACACTGTCATCACAATTCCCACCCCAGCCGTCCTATTTGTCTTGTGTAGGGAGCTCTGGACGGGCCGTGTCAACGTGCGTGGAGAGAGGACCCGGCCAGATTAACCAGGGTGAATCATGACCGCTCGCGCTCTTTCTTATTCAGCCCCAGTTCTATCTGTTATTGCTGCTGCAGTGGGGCAAGAGTTTGCGGCCTGGCACTGTGGGTGGGAGGGGTTGCCTTTGGGGATTGTGGGTAAAATATGGATTGTGTGTGTGTGCAAGTAAGAGATTAACTGCTATTCGGAGGTTTGGACACAGCAGCTTTCTGTTTCTTCAGAAATACACTGTGAAGTGCTCGCTTGGTTTATCTTCTCCCCGCTGAGTGATATTCACGTTTACTGTTTCTGGGTGTACGGTAAACCCTTGCTTTGATTATAGCCAGTTCATCCTCGGTGAAACTAATTTGTAGGCTATATGAAACTCACTTCAAGGTGAAGAGTTTCATTTTCTGGAAAATAGCCTACTTTATTCTATTTTTCCAGTTTGTTACACAGAGACCAAGTGAGCAATTTGTAGGTTGATTTTTTTTCTAATTGTGGGACTGTTAAAACTTGCTCTGTGTGTTTGAGTGTCTTGACCAGCCTGACACAGCAACAGCTCAACCAATAGGGTGAGGTTGTGGGTGGAGCTATCTGTTTGTTTGACCAATGGTAGATTGGGGGGTGGGATGTTTGGAAAACATGTCTTTATCTTTTCAATTCTGCTTGATGGCACGGAAATGACACAATTTGCTTTTAAAATTTATTGTAGACGTTATTTCTAAGTGAAGCAACATTTGCTGAGATGTCCACAAGAAGAGCGCACGGTCATCTGTCGATCTGTAATCTGTACTGTAATAAGTGTCTGTTTTCTCACTTGTATCAATCGGAGTGAGAGAAACAGTGAGAGATGTTGAGACAGGTGAAAAGCGTTTGGGTAATAGTGAATTTTGACCTATTGTGCGTACCGTTTGTGGCTCTGTTATCAGGGGATAATCGCTGTATTTGGGGAAAAAAAGACAGAATTATGTATTGTGTCAAGAAGGTTGCACTGTCTGTTCGTTAACACAGGCACGATCGATCTGATTGGCAGCTGCCTTCAGCAGAGGCTTTACTGATTACCTCCATTGATCAAAGCATTCGGCACTGTCGTCTGTGAGTGACGTCACCTCCCAAAACAAACACGCCCCCTAGTTTAGTCCCGCCCCCTCACATTGATTGACAGCTTTGAGTGTAGACATCGGAAATTCAAATGCAAAAGCAATTGCGATTCCATTTGAGTTTTGACAGGTTATATGCGCGGCGTAGAGAGAGTGAAAAAGCAAACATGGTAATTAATATTGCTATTTAAATATGACAGGTTCATAACTCGTAAGACATGGGAAATACAGTTGCAAATAGTCTTTGCTTTTTCATTTGAAATGTGGCAGCCACTGTGCATTCGCGAAAGCGAAAATGCAAACGGTAATGCAAGATTTGCAATTGCATTTGGATTGTCACAATTTATGCGTCCACATATGGAAAACGCAATTGAAAATACAATTTGTAATTCTATTTGAAAATAGTCAGGAAAATCCTTCCATATAAATGCTTTAAGAGCTTATATAAATGTAAATAATCACATGCATTAACTTGTTATCTTTCTAAAAACACTGGCGTGACTATTCACAACATTCGTTCTGTTCTGTGTTTTATCAGATGAGGCTCAGTTAGCTTTGCCCATGCAGAAACCAGGGTTCGAGAAGCTACCTCTGGGCACTCAGACTCTTCCTCCAGGCTTCCCCGCTCCCTTCCTGTTTGCAGATGGCCTCTCTTCCGTGGAGACATTGCTCACTAACATCCAGGTACATGCAGTGTGTGTTTTATGTATATTTGTTAGAAATAGTTTAATAAAAAATTAAAGAAAAAATTAAGTCAATGTATTTATACTCATGTTAGAAACCTATATGCTGCTATGTAACTGATTAACCACAGTTCATTTTCAAGTTTCAAGAACTGTATGTTCTTCAATAAAAACAAAAGCTATTGAGGGAAAAAATATTAAAATATAATTTCAGTTCATATCCTTTTAAAAGCATTTTAATGAGGTTAGATTATTTTAATATATTAATACCGGTATCAGTATTAATTATAGCAATAGTAGTAGTAGTAATAGTAATAATAATAAATAATATATAATCATATATTCATTTACATAATTTTAAGTGGAAGTTTGCTGAGGCCCCCTAGTGGACCCTGGCCCCCTGGTTAAGAAGCAGTGCTTTAAAGTATATGCATGTTGCACACAGTAACTGTAGATGTTTATTTGTGTATTAAAATCGAGTGTGTCTTGTGTTGTGTTGGCGGCTCAGGGTCTGCTGAAGGTGGCTGTGGATAATGCCCGTGTGCAGGAGAAACAGGTGCAACAGGAACGCAAGGAGTTAAAGATGGAGCTGTACAGAGAAAGAGAAATGAGAGAGAGTCTGGAGAGACAACTCACCTCTGAACTGCACAGCCGAGGTACGTACACACACTATTAAACCTAAAGCACGTTACAGTGGATCATAATTGAACTTGCTTTTATAAAAAATTATATTTTTGGTCCAGAGTTGATGCGTGTGTGGTGATATATAGTGTTACCTTTTTAAATGATTCTAAATTAACTCTTATCCAGTAATCACAAATTACAGGAAAAGTGATGGAATTTCTTTGGTCATAATGTATGAACCCTTATGATACTCTTTTTTTTTTTAGTAAACACATTAACGCATGACGAACACTCAGAAAAACCTCAGAGTGTGGGTTCCCTCCCTACATCGCAACCAAACCGTGTCACTAGTGGATTTACTGCCAATTCAACTCCTGCCGTTTGCGCCAAGAAATTAAGCCAATTATTCAGCTGGATAACAACTCTGACAATATGTACAAACACCTCAGTAATTTATTAGCCATGGCTGTTACAGCATTTCATGTTCTTTTAATGCGCACTGTTATATGGTGGATGATTTGGCCAATCAAAGGCAAGTAATTAGAGGTGTGAGGAGTAAGGGACATACATTTAACACCGCAAGCGAGCGAACACGCCGGGAGCTTGTTTTAAGGTCTTCTGCCAGACTCAGAGTGTTTCAAAAGGCCGTTAATTGCTGTGAATCCACATATACACAAGAGTTGATTATGTTTGCACATATTCAGAGGATTGTGTTGTGTGAAAACATTGTGCTGTGTGAACACGATGTGTTGGCGTTAGGTGTGTACAGCTGTTGTGTTGGCCCATAAATGCACATTGTTAGGTTGAATTTATTATTTTATTAGTAGTGCTATAACGATTGCTTATTCTTAGAGTCCCTGAACCCCGAATACGAGTAATAGTAGTAGAGTTGCCCTCGCAAACACCACTAACTAGGCCACATCTCCGTAAAGTTTATTAATCTAAAAACCTAGCAATTTTACATATCCTTTTTGAAAGCTGTTGCACGTAGCGCACCATATGTTTTTGTTTTGGTAGTGCTAATGAGCACTTTCAAGTCTCTAATGTGTGAACGTGAGTCTGTGCTGGCGTCTCCTTGTGTTTTCAGACACCATGCTGAACGAGAGAAGTGTTTTACGTTTGAATGTTTGTTCAAACTTCTTTCTTCTTGCCCTCAGCCACTATTCAGAAGCGTCTGAAGAAGGAAAAGAAGGCGAAGAGGAAACTGCAGGAGGCTCTGGAGTTTGAGTCCAAGAGGAGAGAGCAGGTGGAACAGGCGCTCAAACAGGCCACATCTCCTGAGAGTCTCCGCATGAGTCTCAACGGTGGGGCTCTGCTCTGACACACACAACACTGGGCCTGTCCCAATACCCACACTTTTCATTTGACCACTTGTCTACTCACATGACACATTTCCTGTATTTGGCCCAAGTGTTCAAGTGGTTTTGAAGACTGCTAGCGTGCAGAACTTTTGATCACCAGATGGGACACACATCATAGTGTTAAGTCCTGCTAAAGTTTACTTACACATTTTGATTTTCAATACTTTGCACTTACAATAAAGCAAATGTGGTGCTTCTAATTAAAAGATAAAAAGCAGTTGCTAACATTTTACAAAATACACATCTCTGCACTAATAAAATGTGCCTTACATTTTAGTGATTTCAAAACACATGAGTTCTAAACATGATGAATGATGGGATACACTGAGCTGAAAATGCCACTTTGATGCAAATTTAGAGTTTAGTGTGTGTTAAAAGCACTGTGCTTTGGCATTTATGAGACCAGGAACGGTCTTATGCACCTACAAGTGGCCAAGACCACAAGTGTGGTATTGGGACAAGCCAACCAAGCAGATGTGATGCAATAAGCAATAAATGACAAGCCCACAACGAAATCTCATTGGTCCAAAATTCTGCTCCATATAATTATGAGATCGCTAGTAGCGTTTCCATTTGAGCTCGGCACAGTTAGGAACAGTTCTCGGCCTGAAATTCTCAGCACGGTTAGCTAACATAAAGAGTGTAGGGACATCGCCACTCAAGATTGGTCAATTGTCTGTTGTCTGGCTACTAGTTTCTCTCTGTAGCTGGCCAAGCGAAGTAAACAGAAATATCTGATCATCTTTCATAACACGGTTGCTATTCATGTCTCATACTATATGTAAACACTTGCATTACCAAAGCAACAATTGATGCATTTGTATTACAAGCTCCGTTATCAGCTCCACAGTGGAAAACAAAACCATACTCATGCCAATTGACCCGGATCGGCACAGAACAGAACGGTTAAGGAACGAGAAACGTTTGGCCCAATGGTGGAAAAGCAGCTTATGATATTTGCTTCCATAGAAGCCAAAACCACTTGTTTAATTGTTGAACTCCAGGTGAAATCCATACTACACATAACCTTGAAGAGAGCTCCACCAATCAGAGAAGTCACTGGAAATGAGCACCATGCTTAGCAGTGACGTCCACTCCCATGAAGCATTGCAAATGTCAATTGAGTCAATTTCCCTACACTTACACATATATATGCATATTTTGAAGTAAACGTCAAATGTATTGTATTTAATTAATGACTTACATTCAGTGGTTTAATATTGTACAGTTGTTTGTGATTCGAATCAGTTCACAATGCTTTATGGGATGATAATTTATCCAACAGGAAAGATGGTTTTCCGGCATTCTCTTTTTCATATATTCTTATACCAATTTCTGGCTCAAATCAAAGAGTATTGAGATTCTCTTCACTTTTTGATTTGGTTCAAGGCTTATAACAGTTTCTTTGAGGATAATATGTGGAGAAATGAATTGGAAAATACATCAAGAATATCGCAGCCAAATATAACATTTTATGTTTAAGATTGTGTTGCATTGTGGTGCATTTTTACTTTCATTGACGTAACATTGGAAACTCGTCACATCGTGCCTTGTTTGGACATATACATGCACTGACATACACAGTTTCTCTTTACAGTCTATCCTGTGATACTCTCTCACAGTATCTTTAAAGATCTGCTTGTTCAGAACTTCCCTCAGTTTGTCCATTAATATTTCGTTCAACCTTCTGTTCATTCTCATATTTTTTTAGTCAGTGCTGATATTGGTATTTCCGTCTAGGTCATAACTATTAGCAGTGCATTAGCATCATAATCTCAGCTGAGGAAATGGAGTCTGATGTTAATCATAAACGCTCTAAATACGCACACTTATCAAGGCCAAACCATTTTCCTAATCGCTTGCTGTTGTTATGATTACACTTGTTTAATTGTGAATATCTTAACAGAAGCAGAATTTGAATGGGAGAAAAAACAGGTACATTTGCAAGACATCTGCAAGTATTTTCATGAGTGCTGGAGCAATTATTAGGCCAAGGCTGATTAGACGCGAATTCATTATGAGAAATGCACTTTGTTTTTGCCTTTCATCTGAGGGGAATGCTAGAAAAAGATCCATATTGTAAAGGTCTGCTGTTACGTCACATCTCTCCTCAGATAAAGCTACTTCCTCCTTTGTTTATCTGTGCAACACAGCCTTTGTTGTGGAAATTTTCCAAGTGCAGTTCAACTCAAGTGAGCTAGGCAGACATGAATTTAAAAAATAAATAAATTAATAAATTAATAAATAAATACAAATCTTTTTAATGTGTAATAATAATCACTACTATTCAAAAGTTTGGGTCAGTAAGTTTTTTTTTTTTTTTTTTTTTTTTTTTAAAAGAAGTCTCTGATACTAACCAAGGCTGCATTTATGTGATTAAATATACCATAAAAACAGTAACGCTGTACAAAGTTTATTAAAATAACTGCTTTCCATTTTAACTCGTTTTAAAATGTAATTTATTCCTGTAATGCAAAGCTGAATTTTCAGCATCATCAATCCAGTCTTCAGTGTCATGTGATCCTTCTAATATAATATAATCATTTTGCTCAAGACATTGCTCAAAACATTTCTGATTATCATCAATATTGAAAACAATTGTGCCTCTTATTATTTTTGTTTTTAATATGCACTTAATATGTTTATTTTTTAGGATGCTTTAATGAATAGGAAGTTCAAAATAACAAATTTTGAGTTCAATGCAAAAGTTTAAATGCTGAATAAAATAATTATTTCTTAAAAAAACACTTACTGACCCCAAAGTTTTGAATGTGTATTTTTAATGAAACTTTCTCCACCTCTTTTTTTTATTTATTTTATTTATTTTATTTCCCTTGAGAGGATCCAGAAAAACCTCAGTGAGGTCGATATAGTTCAGGTTGTAAAATGTGACAATATTTATTATTAAAAATGTTATTTGTAAATATATTTATTTGAGACAGTGGTACCAATGGCATGTTTTACTGATAAAGCACCAAGAGGACTAATTGTGTGATATATTTGATTTTAGAGGCAGTGATACCAGAGGTGAAGTCTGAACATAATGGCAACCAGCAGGAGAACTCAGCTGTACAAGGTAAGAATTTACTGTAGGTAAACTACATGTGTAACTACCACAAACTACAAAACTCGAAATAAAGACCTGACATCATACCGTCAACAGTCAGTATTTGAATGAAAGGTAAAAATGGCTGCAGCTGAGAAGATGCAAGCAGCCATGTGCTGTACATATGGTCCAGAGGCCCCCTCTCTCCTGGGGCCGAACCCCAGCAAAACTACCAGAGTAAATCCCTGAACTTGCCTTACATGTCATTGGGTCTCTTTGAAGATGTCCAATCCTTTCAGGAGTGAGATTACAAACTGATGTTTTCATGTGCCTTTCACGCTTCCGTTCCCCGAGATCTATTTGCGCTTTACAGCTCTTCTGCACACACTCGTGCAGTTTCATTCTTATCCCTGTTCCATCTGTCTTTCCCCCTTCCCTCCAAGCTAGCCTCCCAAATCTGGCCAAAAGTTGTGTTTGATAAATGAGACCTATTATCAACACGTCTGACGGCGAATTAAAGACTCGCTGCCGTACGTCTTATTGAAATGTGGGGCTGGGGGAAGGTGAATAAATACATATGTTTACAGAAGATGCAGTGGAAATGGGCTGCAAAGTGCTCCGCTGAAAATGAGCAAAATGTTTTTTTCCCCTATATAGCCAATTTCACAGTCTGCAAATAAAGAGACATCCATTTTTCTTCTGGTTTTGACAGCGGCGCTGTAACAGAGCACTGCTGAAGCGTTTGCAGAGTAGATATCGCCATTTTTTTTTTTTTTTTCTTCTTTGGGGCGGCAACAGGGTTCATTCGCAGTGTAAAGGGGTCATCGGCGGGTGATTGTAGGTTTCTCGGGTTGAATCAGACACAACTTCACCCTAAATCTGTTGCACATCTCATGTTTCAAAGTCTGTAACTTTCAACTCCAGGTCAGATCTGCAAAACCTGCAGATCAAAGACACGCAGCCTTAGACCAGACTGAGAAATACATCAATTGTTATTTTGTAGGCCGACATCTGGAGACAGAATAGAGCATGCTGTTGTCAAATCTTGTGAGACATCGAGTAACTCATGACTTGAGAAAAAAAATTTGGTGACTTGGCTTGAGAAAACCATTAAGTGATGATCATATACAATCACATTTGCTTATTGTAAAAAAAAAGTAACAATCCCGAAACAAATCTAAATAGTCACGAGACCATAAAACCAATTTTGGGTTGCGACCCACTAGTTGAGAAGCACTTATTTTGAAATCATTCTGGATTTCATTCAGGCCTAAAAATTGACTAGGGAGCCATTGGCTTTTTTAGCTATCACAAATTATAGAATCGCTTGATAAAGGCGGTTGATCAGAAGCAGTTTAGTTCCCATGCTGTCACTAGTAATCCTGATCTGTGTCATATAAAGGTCACTTTGTTTTGTAAGAATATTTCTGGCTTTTTGGAGGGGAAAAATTGTGTTGATGGTTCTAACATGTTATCCATATTACTTCCAAAGTTTCCCTTGCAATGGATTCAACATTATGGAGGCCCTAAAGAGACATGGTGATGGAAATAAAGATGAGATGGGAGGAAAAATTATATTTCCATGCTTTGTGTTCACTCACAAATTTTTGAGTTCCCCAAGAAGCCTCACGTTTGTTTCTCAAGGGAACACAAAACATTTGCAAAAAAATGTTTATCGGGGAATGCAAAAAATTTCCCATGAATGCAAAGTTTCTCAGGGGAACACAAAACTTTTGCTGGAGAACGCAAACGTATTGAAATATTTCTTTTTTCATCATGTCCAAGATTACAGTGAGACCTCGCTATGCTTAACAACGATTGTGATTTTTTTTTTAATGAATACTATTTATGACAATAAAATTTTATGTATCTTTACATGACAAATAACAGTTCCCGGTTAATTTTGAAAAACTGAAAAATGTTTTTGTTTCATTTGCGACCATTTTAGTGGCACTCTGGAGGCCTGTGGAATGTAGTCTGTGACTTGAGTTGAGGTGTCACTAATATGAGCATAACAGCAGGGATTAGTGTCAGAGCTCTGTCACAATGCCCCTGACCTTTAGAGCAACGAGCAGAACCAGGAAACATGAAGATCAGACCTTTCTCCTATAATGCAGAGGCTAATATGAGGTGCAAATGAGTCTCTCTGCAATGGGACTGTAATCACTCTGACACAGTACTTTGACTGTTCACTTCATGAGTAGTGATCAGTACCCTACAATGAAAAAAACAGCTTTGCATTACACTTTAATACCTCACTAAAGGTGAAAAACAAGTTCAATACAGTTACAGTTGATAATTCAGTTTAGGGCTGTACAGTTAATAGTACGTTATTTGAGACTGCGATTATGGATGTCGTATATTCAGTACTCAGTATAATTGGCTTATAGGAAGTAATGACTCCTAGGGAATGAGCTTTAAACTATTTGATTCACAAAGTTTTATGGTTCACTTTTGTTCATAGAGGCCACAAAATGTAAAAACACTGTAATATGAAGAGAAAAATTGAACAATACAATATTTGAAGTGCTGTGCATTATTCTCCACATATAGCGCAATCTGAACCCTAAACACGTTTTGTCAAAAAAGGCGATATTGTCCACTTTCAAGGCATCGTGAGTTCACGTTTACTGCAGAAGCCGACAATCACCCTTGTTGTTTGTGAACAGAAGCTGATAAGTCCATTGTAGCGAATCAGCACGCTGTATTCAGGTCAGGTGACAAGGCTCCCAGTCTCTTTGAAAAGATGCGTTAGCTGAGAGGAGTTTCGTCAAAGCTAACTAAAAGTGATCGAGGATGGATAATTTCAACGAACTTGATGAACCTGTGATATCATCTTCAGGGTGTAAAGGAAAATAAAAGCTGAAATTTTTCATGGAACCTTGCAAAAGCAGCATGTTACAATGGTGAGGGAAAATGGCGTGTAATCACAACCATACAGTCTATGATCACAAAAACAAAATTTTTCAGGTGTATACTGTCACGTTACGCTGCTGCAGAAAGAACGCAGGAGTTGAGGAAACGTTTTACAGTCTTTAATCAAGAAAACACGGGGAATCAATCACAACTGGAGCTTGAGCAACACACGAAGAAACAAGTAGAACCGACAAACATGAACTGAACAGACTGGGTTTTTAAACTCAGGACAATGAGGGACAGACAGGTGTGGGGAATCAACTAATAATCAAACTAAACAAGGACAGGAACATGACCAAATAAGGAAAAACAGGAACAAGAACAGGGGCAAAACACGACATAGACAGTCCAGACACCTGACATATCGCCCCCTCGCACCGTAGAAACAACATGGGGAGGGGTGGGTGGGAACTAGGGAAGGAGGCTCCGGAGGAGTATTGACACCCTGGAGGGGGCTGGCTGACAGAGACCAGGGAGGTGATGAAGGAGGGAGGAGCCAGGGAGGAGGGAGGAGGGGCCCGGAGCAGGAGGATCCAGGCGGGACCCAGACCGCAGCCATGATGACGGCCCACGGTGGAGCCGACGGAGGGAGGAGCCATGGAGGAGGAATGGCCGCCGACTCCAGGGGGCCGACCAACGGCGGCGGAGCAAGTGGTGGAGGAGCCCGAGGCGGAGAGTCAAAGAGCAAGGGAGACAGGGAGGATCCGGAGGGCCAAGGCGGAGCAGATGGCGCCGACGACAGAGGCGGAGGCAGGGATCCAGAGGGCCGCGGTGGAGCTGGAGCGACAGAGGACTGAGGAGGAGCCGAGGGGATGGAGGAGCCTGACGGAGCCGGAGGGACAGAGGGGACGAGGCACTGCTGGAGGAGTGGAGTCCCGAGGCTCAGGATGGTCGACGCCAGACCAAGGCGGAGCCGGAGGGACGAGGGAGCCCGACAGAGCCCGTGGACCAATGGGACACGACGGAGAGGAGGGAGCTAGGAGCCATGGTGGAGCCGACGGGTCGACGGGGCGAGGCGGAGTCCGCTCGAGAGCCTTCCTTGGACGACGGCACTCTGTACGCGAAGTTTAAACTGGCGTCATAGAAAGCACAGAGCGCGTCGTCCAGGTAGCTGGAGAGGTTGGTGAGTACCAGGAACAGTCTGGTGTGGCCCTCAAGCGATCTCTCCCCCTGCTCCAGCAGGAGGAGAAGGTCTATCGGATGAAGGAGGGGATCCATGGGCACAACGGAAACAAAAAATACTGAGAGACGGGAAACAAAAACGGAGGGTAGACACGGAGGTAACTGTTTTGGTCGGGTCTTCTGTGACGTTACGCTGCTGCAGAGAGACAGTCCAGACACCTGACATACATTGTCATCTGAGGAGATTACAAAGATTAAACAAGAGTTTTTATTTAACTCTGAAACATGAAATGTGGAATTATCTGCTTTTGCTGAAAATAAATAAAAATGGAGACATCTGGTTTTTGCAAATGAACTCTTCATTTGTCCTTTTTCGGTGTAAACAACATCTAAATTGTAACAAACTAAAGGAAGAGCGTATCTAATTCGCTGGTTAAGGAATGCCTGGTTTTGTCCAGGTAGGGAAAACATAATGATCCCGCACTCTCTCGGATGCACAGATCATCACTTTATCTCTACACTTCTTTATCTAGAAGTTCCATCAAGCTGAAAGAGGAAAGGTGTCTGTGCAATCAGCTTACAAAGTCTGGCAGCCGCCCCACCTGGGGAGTTTGTGTATGAAGTCTGTTGTCCGCTCCACCCCTCCTCGAGCTCCCGTGCCTCACCACATTTATCCATTACAGCCGGCAAAAATCTAATTAGCCCGTGCTTCTCTCCCAAGTCGGACTTCACAGTTTTGCAAGCTTAGCAGTGACAGCTGATTTCATTAGGTTTGATTGTCCTTGCCGAGATCCCACTAGTCGGGCTAAAAGCTTTTTGCGCTTTCTCAAGTTCCACCCCTGTGTTGGGCCATTACGATGACCCGTGCCTTTTCTGATTAATCAAGACAAGTGGCGCTAACAGAAAACTGCTGAACACAAAAGAAGGTGACATCATTTTACAAGCCGATTAAGAGAAGTGTGGAGTGGTGGGAGAGAGAGGGAGTGAAGAAGGGAGGCGAGGTGAAAATGTAATTAAGATGGAGCAAACCAGACTCAAACCGTTGCAGTCACACTCAATGGGCGTCGTACCGGAGAATTCCGTGCTTGTTCCAACAATCAACGCTGAAAGTGTGCAGATTCCGTATGGAATTCCGTAACTTCAGCACACCATCCATATCTAGAAGTTTTCAACCTATTAATTGGTATCATGCTGTGATATAACGAGCATGAATAATCAAGGATGAGTTTGTGGTTTTTTACGTTTCAAGAATAAATGAGTCCGGGGTTATATGGAGGGGAGCCGTGTGTTGTGGAGAAGGTCCCAGAGGAGGACCACCCTCACCTCCCCATCCATCTATTTACAGTATCCTACATGTGGGGCAAAAGAGCCAAAGATTCATAGGGTTGACCTCATCGCTGGCAAGTTATTTACTGAAATACCCATGTAAGGAGGAGAATGTGATGTTTTGTTGCCTTTGAATTTAACTTGGATGCTTTCTGTTTGGGCTACAAATTGACAAAATTGATGATTAAAATGTGAATACGAAAGTGGAAATTGCTAACAGCAAATACCATTTTATTGATAGTCTCCTTATATACAATATTTAAGGTACATTAATGTGTTTATTTATTCATTAATTTACATAAAATTCTGTGAATTTACTTTTGTTGAATTTTACAGCACATTGTAGTGAATTTGTCCAAATGTGGAATAATATTCTTCAATGGAGGAATTTAGTTTTGCATTTTATATTTAATTGAATGAATAATGAAAAAATACATAAAATAGTTGTTGCAAATTTAATTTTAAAATTGCCCTGTGTGACCAGATTTATTTTATGTAAAAATATTTTTACAATTAATATAAGGTTATAAAATCTAAAATAATGAGCAAAATGTTGCTAATTTAATTTTAAAGTTGCCCTGTGTGTGACAAGATTTTTTTTTAAAGATATTTACATTTAAAATGAGGTTATAAAATCCAAAAGAATGAGCAAAATCCAGAATTCTTTTTTTTTTTTATTTTTTTTTTATTTTGTAGCTAGAGTATGTGACATGGTGAAAACATTGAAATTCACAAAAGAGAAATGAATCTTGATGCATTGAATACTGGTATTTTGGCCCACCTCCTGCTTAACAAAACAGATCGTGTCCTGCTCTGTCAGGTCTCTGTATTAAGTGTATGAACTATTTGCTCCGGTGTCTCCTGGGTGCAGCTTCATCATGGCAGATTTAGTCTGCTGTCAGCCATAGGACTCAATTAATTGCACTTCAGGATATTACTCGTAACTCATATTTCAGAGCAAGTGAAATACCCGCCTTCTGTTTATCTCTTCTGGTATCTCTCCCTCCTTTCAGCACCAGCAGGCCTCAATGTGGCATTCATACATTTCAAATGGTTCATGTATAGTATGAATGTCACATGTAATATGGGTAACACTTTATTTTAAGGTCTCTTAACTAGTTGCTTATTAGCATGCATATTACTAGAATATTAGCCATTTATTAGTAGTAATTAAGCACATATTAATGCCTTATTCTACATGACCTTATTCTACATCCCTAATCCTACCCAATACCTAAACTTAACAACTACCTTACTAATTATTAATAAGCAGCAAATTAGGAATTTACTGAGGGGAAAGTCGTGGTTAATAGTGAATAAGTGTTCCCTATTCTAAAGTGTTACCGTAATATGTTATATGGCTCATTTAATATTCATGCTCTATGTGTGTTTATAAACAAAAAAGGGTTGAATGAGAATGCACTTCGGTTCACAGACAGTTTATCAGAAAATCCCTTTGCACAAATAGAGAGTACAAAAATAAGCCCTGAAATTGAGTCAAACGTTTCTGAAGGACAGTTTTTATTTATTTATTTTTTATTTTTTATGTATCATTTGCTGAAAACCTCTTGAAGTTAAAACAATGTTATATTAGCTGTTTTATGGTTGCAACCAATCTTGGCAAAATTTGGAAAATGTCTGAATACCATTTTAAAACTAATCCTAATTTGTGATTCTATTATTTATAGTAATAAACAAAAACAAAAAGTTTAATTTTATAAATAAAGTTAATTTAATTATTTTAAAAAGACGGCAGAATAGATTTACAAATGTGTATGTATTAGCAATGTAAATTAAGCTGTCACTCACTATGGGGCATACCTAGTTTTTAATCAAATTGCTGATTTGGATTTATTAATTAAGCTACTGATAATTTTTTTTGTAAATTGGATAAGTAGATGTTTTTTGACAATCGCAGTAAATGCAACAATTTGTGTGAAATTACCATCAAGTTAGAAAATGATCATTTGTACTGTGTCCCTGTTCAAAGAATGTTCCTTTTTTTTTTTTTTTTTCCTAATTGAGGTAAGATCATGCACTAACAAAATGTGAGAGAATTTTGGCAATTTAATGTAGTAATTATTATAATTTATCATTTTTAACATATTAATAAAAAAAATCAAATTAAATCATTTTTACACCAGTAAATGTATACCAGTTCAACAAATTATATCAAAATTGTTGAAGAGAGTCAAGATGCCCAATTTGTAGGCACCACACCAATCAACATGTGACTTTTTTACATAACCCCTGGGCATCTGGAATGTGATTTTCCATGTCCGCTTTCAAAGCTAACAGATTTGGGGTGACCTATAGATTATGCGTAGGGACATAAACGCGCTCAGTTTAATGTCCTGCTCTCCCTCTCTTACACTCTCTCCGTCCATGTACCTTGAGTGCCGTTTTGTTTACATCCTGCATACATATTAGCTCATCTGTTAGTGTTTGCAGAAACGAGCATGTTGAACATGTAAAAGCACTCGAGTCCTAATGAACTGCTTCCTGTGTGACGGTGCGCTGCGAGCTCTCCGATTAACATGCATCTGCAGCACTCCTGCCCCTCAACCACCAGCTGTTTCTCTCTGATCTAGAGCTTTACGGCCACCTCAAACATGATTCATTCTCTAAACTTGCTAAGTTTTGATGTTGGAAGACATTAATGTCTTTGTTTTTGTTCCTTTTTTAATTATGATTCTTGAATTACGAAGTCTTGTGATTCTCTTGTGGGTGGTGGAATATTAATTTAAACACTGTTGTGCTAAAATTTAATGTTTTCAAACTTATATTATGCCTCGTTTTCATATTATATAATGGATAGTTAAAGCTCTAAAATCTGATGAATATTTTATATAAATAAATGATTTTATATGTATAAATTAATACAAATGAACACACACAGACATATATATGTCTGTGTGTGTGTGTGTGTGTGTTCTGAATTACGTAATCAGATTACATTACAGTACTTGATTACATTACGTTTTAAAAAGGCTCAGATTACAGTTAATTTTTTATGGATTACATGATTAAAATTCTATATAAAATTCACTGGCTCTCATGCATTTTATCTTCTTCATTACAGAAAACAGACCCTACTCCAAACCTCCCATCATGTACTGAAGCCTCTGGCATCTTTAGTCCCACGACAGACAGCTCAGCTCAGCCCACAGACGGACGGGCCACGTGGAGAGGGGTTTGTGGGGCTTTTTCCCGGAGGAAAAGTGGTGTGGGTGCTGAAGACCAGGCACCTGAACCCGTGTACAGGACTTGAGTGTGTATGTACGTGTATGTGTGCGTTTGCGGTCCTCATAAGACGCGTGTGTGTGTGTCTGGAGCACTGCTTGTTGGCGACCTTTCAACATCACATGCACCGACTTGTAAAAAAAAATGTCTTTCTCTCTTGTTTTGACTACTTCTACATCCCACACTTTTTTGAGTGTTTTTTTTCCTGGATTAAAATCTCTTCTTTATGTGAAGCACACAGCATCACCCTAATCTAAACCTATCTTCAGTTTGTTATTATTATTAATATTATTATTGAGTGTTATCTGCTGATCCCCCATGATTCTGTGCACCAGTGATTCTGAACAGCACAACAGTCTTGACGAGTCTGTGGAGAACTTTGTCCACAGCACCTCTACATGAAAGAGACAAAAGAGACAAATATTATGTGGAGAGTCTCCAAATAAGACACGTGCTTCTTTAATAAACATTGTCTACATTTGTTGTTTTGCCTTTTAAGAAAGGGATTCTATATCAACATTTCCTTTTTTCCAATTTGTTGTATTTTTTTAGAAAGTGTAGAAATATTTTCCTCATGTTGTTGTTTCCCTGCCCTATGTTTATTATTCTGGTGTTTATTTTATTATCTGGTTTGTTGTTTTCCATTGTATTTTAATCAGCATTTCAAACAGATGCTCAAGTGATCTTGAAACAAACGTTCTTTGTACGTCTTTGCTGTCTTTGCTGTCTTTCTTTTCCCCGCGACAAAGTTTTCTCTATTGCTCCTTAACTTAAAAAGTAAAAAAAAAAAAAAAGTGTTCATTTGATGTTGCTATAAACACAGTATTACAGTACTCCCCCTTCTGTTTTTACCTGTTTATAAAGACTTGTAAAAATGCTTTAGCGTTTGCTATCCTGACGTTGTTATTACGTGGATACATTTTTAGTGACGAAAAAGAGACGAGAAGTACCCTTATGCACATCCAGAGCGAGCATGCTTGTAAATACAACGATGAAAAATGACAAATGATCGATTGAAAATAAAACGCTGCCTCTTCAAATCTATTTTTAAACATTTCTAGCACTCCATAGGTAATGCAATCACAAATCGGCAGCTATCAATGATGTTGAATCTTGTTTTAAAATGGCAACAGACACTTATCACAGCCTTGCACATGCCACAACGAATAAAACACCCCTATGGACATCTTGGTAGGTTTTGTTTTGTTTGTTTTTTTCCTTTGAGTAATAAAATTAAGATGGAAACATTTGCTTGTTTTGCTTCAGTTATTTTCAGAGATGTTTTCCCCAAGTTAACTGGTATTTGGCCATTTTTAAATTAATGTATAAATAACCACTTGTGTCAGTTCCAAATGTGACAATTATAGCACAAAGTTTATTATTGTTGCTATACAAACACATTACTGTTCAAAAGTTTGTATTTTTGTAACTTTTTTCTGTTTATTTGATCAAAAATACAGTTAAAACAGTAAGTTATGGGAAATATTATTACAATTTAAAATAAGAGTTTTCAATTTGAATATATTTTAAAATGTATTTTTTTCCTGTGATTAAAAGCTGAGTTTTCAGCATCATTATGCCAGTCTTCAGTGTCACATGATCCTTCAGAAATCATTCTAAAATGCTGATTTGCTGCTCAAGAAACACTTATTATTATTATTATTATTATGATTATTATCAATGTTGAAAACCATTGTGCTGCTTAATATTTTTGTGGAAACAATCTTTTTTTTCAGGATCGGTACAAATGGTACGTCTGAATGGTACGAACTCTGGTTCTTTATGACTTTCTTAATATCTTCACGTCATGGATGTTGTAGTACTTCTTTGAAGCGGAGCGTTTTCGTAAATATACACATGGGCCTCACATCACAGCCTGAAACTACCATCACCCCAGCAATCCATAAAAACCCACGGCTCTGAAGCTCCACCGTCCCTGAGGTGTTCAACACGAAGCAAACGCGAGCGAGCACCTCGCACCTGCAGCTGCCAAAGGAACTGACCTAATTAGTCACGTACCGTCAAGCCGTCGAGCAGCAGACTACATTTCCCACCGCGACCGCTGCACTTCATCTGTTGTCCGGAGTTGTGGGAAGAGAAGCAGGCCTCCTGACAGAGCCCTGAGAGCCACTGCCTGAATTGGCCCTACAAACAAAAAAAAAAAAGAAAGAGGGTCCCTTTTTGCACTTCAATTAAAGACGAGTCGTTTGATCTACTCTTGATTAGCCCCTCTCCTCCCTAACTGGCTTTATGTAAAGTAGTCAAAGTACTTCATTTATGATTAGTGATGTTTTTAGGGGTGGGATTGAGGTGAGTGTTTGAAACACAATCGCTCCGGTGGACTATTTGATCAGTGGAAATAAGATAAAAACAGAATCATTTGCATATGTTCCATTAAAAACATTGAATCTGATTAAGGCTAACAAGAAGGTAGGGATTAAAGGAGCGGACGAATATGGAGAGTCATACAAGCTTGACATCAGAGCCAGGTGTGCGTCTCTTTTCTCTAGCCTATAATCCATAAGAGCAGATCCACGTCAATTAAAAACGTTCATGGAGATGAAATACGACCGTGGCCGGGATCGATAACTCTCGACCTCTTTGGAACGGAGCTGTTTGGACAGATTATTGCCACCGTGACCATGAATGATTGACTGTCATGAAAACATTGCAACTTTGCAGGATGTCTCCCTCTTAGAGAGAAGTGCTGAGATACATTTCAATTAAACAACCACTATATGAACTGCATTTGAGTATTTTAACCAATCTTTTATGTTAAAATGAATAGGTCAAAGTGTATATCATAGATGCTTTTCATCATAATTATCAGTTTTTCACCATAATCCTTTAGTTTTGGCAGCTCACTTTAATAGTGATGAATTTCTAAATTATAAGAAATATTAGTCTCAGTTAATTTAAGGTAATAAAAAAGCTATTTATAATAATTACACAATTAAAAATGTGTTTTTTAGCTTATTATTTGTGATGAAGTATTAAACAACTGTAACATCCATGTCCTGTTGGCTTCAATATCTGTTAAATTTGTAATAATAATAATTAATTAATAATAATAATTCATTACGTTTATATAGCACTTTTCTGGGTACTCAAAGCGCTTTACATAGAAGGGGGGAATCTCCTCATCCACCACCAGTGTGCAGCATCCACCTGGATGATGCAACGGCAGCCATACTGCGCCAGAACGCCCTACACACACCAGCTTACTGGTGTTTTACATTATTATTATTATTATTATTATAAAAAATATTATATACGATAAAAAACAATGCTTTTAACAGTCTGTATCTCTGTATTTGAAAACTGCCAACCAAATTCTGTGAAATGCTATGTTTTAATGGTCTTCCTGTTTGTTGCTTTTCTTTTTGTTCCAAAATAGTGATTTCTTTTTACAAGAAAGCCAACACTTGGCATCCCACACCTTCAGTGTACATACACAATGTTACAAGCAAAACCCATGCGCGCACACACACACACACACACACACACACACTCCTTACCAGCACTAAAAGGCTAAATAAAACCCAAACACAGGTTGTTGTTGGCTGTTAAAGTTGGGAGTATGTTATTGTAAAATGAATGAATAGATGAGTAAAGGCAGTTGAAAGGGAGTTAAAGAGCTCACTAAAGTGGCTGTCTAGTGGGGAATCATGGGATATTACCTCCAGGCTGCATTAAAGACAATTCAAACAGCAGTAAATTTCATTGTTAAAAGATAATAGTGAATAATGGGTGTCTGGATGTGTGTTTGTGAAGACAAAGCAGTGTCTAGGAATGTTCTACTCTATTTTCCACTCCTCTCTCGCTGAACAACTGAAGTAATAAGTAGAAACAACTGCAACAAATTGCTGCGTTCGCGACTGTTAGTGGAAATGCACCGCAGAGATTTTCCTGTATGGCAAATGATGGGGGTTGATGCTGTTTACAGAAATGCTAATTAAGAATAATGAATTTCTGCAGAGACTGTAGTTTTGCAAAGGTAATACTGTATGCTAAATACTGCCTACTTATGTCTCTACTGTACTTTTCTGAGATCATAAGGTTCGTGGCAGATTAAAAAGCCCATTAAATCACTTGACAAGTGCAATTTTCTTTCCTGTGCTTACACAATTCCTACCAAATGAAGTTTAGCTGGGACACTTTTTAAATATATAGACTCTGACTACATCACAGCCACATGCCATGATTTGCTAGTAGGGTGCTAATGTACCAGTTTAAGTAGTCAGTAAGATGACTTTGAATTATTTATTTATTTATTTATTTTAAATGCACTGATGGGAACATGTTCACATGATTTTACGCTGCACGTTCTGTCCCTTAAAAAAAAAAAAAAAAAAAAAAAAACTGTACATTACCCTTATGACCAACTCTGCACAGTATAAAATTATAATTAAAACTATGAAAATAATGTTAAAAGCAGTGGTGGCTTGTGGCAGGCTTAAGGGAATGAGAATGCGTTGTTTTCCACAGACAACTTTTTGAACAGCTTTCTCTCCACTATTTAAAACTGTGCTATTCATTTATAACATTCAAATTTAATTGGTTATTTATTGTCATTTATTATATGTTGGGTGGTTGGGTCTGTCTGATTGTACTTCAGACATCAAGTGAAGAACCAACATTTTGGAGTATCTCCATAGGAGTCGATTCAAGCAGTGTCTACAGAAAATTTGAATGGATTAAAAAAAATTTACAGGATAAGTCTGTTTTTGTTTCAATCTGGAAGGGACTGTACATTTTCCATGATATAACAGATTTAACAGATATAACAGAAAATGGCAGGTTTTTTTTTTTTCATATAATAACTAAATAATTGGAGAAGGCTGGCAGAGAAGTCTGTCATTTCACCAAAAGATAAAGTTATTAAGTTTTGATTGAACATTTTGGAAAGAAAAAAAAGCAACATTTACTGGAATCGAAGGATATGATTTTATTATTAGCTGTTGTAGTAGTAGTGGTAAAAACAAAAGTGTATAGAGCACAGATATGCATCACCTAATTTTAGGCATTAGTCATATGACCTGTGCAAGTGGGTCGAGGGACATGAAAACACCCATAAATAAGAAATGATCTGCATCACGCCAAATGTCAACCATTTGTGCTCACAGATGTGATTGTTTACTTATTTATCAGTTTCCTTTATCTTACCAGGTAAGACTTTGAAAGTTGCTGTCAGCCGTGTGTGTGTATTTAAGGGTTGACTGGAGCAGTGGCATCATGGCCATATGGAAATTTTTGGGAAGGTGAGAATAGCAGAGCACAGTGAAGCCGCCCACCCCCGAGACAGATCCACACATGCTCATTCACTCATAGCTGAGGTGAGCAGGCTTATTTTTACTGGGTCGGGAATCGCGTGGGGAGGCTCACGTAATGAAGCATGGAGCCAGAACTAGGCTACGCCACAGCAGGAAAATGTCAAGTCGCATCTCGCTACACTGAAAATCATAAATCACCAACTGTACTATTTGCTTGAACCTGCACACACACACATCCACGTAAAAAAAAAAAAAAAAAAAAATTGAAGGTCACAGGAATGTGCCCTCTTTCCATAGTTCACCTCTACATGGAAAAAACTCCTGGAACATCCTCATGATGCATTTGAACCTCTATTTTCCCTTTCTCACACCTGATGATATGGTGTACCCCAGAGCATGTCCTGGGTCCTTTACACATTTCACCAAGACAACACAGAAAACAGCCAGACAGCATGTTCTTCAGGAAAAACATTAAATCAACACAAAATTTGTGTCATCGACTTGTGCGTACTTCTGAGTGTGGAGAATCTCCAGTGTTTTTCACCCTGGAAGTCCCACGGGCAAGGTACGCTAGTCGTTCTGCATCGTGACGTCTCGTTTATGCATTCTCCCAAAGAGCTGAGACGGTGGGACGGTGAGTTGAAGTGGACCGCGTAGCACAGCACTTCACAAACGGGCTGTCAGCGCATGATAAATGGCATCATCACAGAAAAACCAAACAGCACCAGCGGTCCCTCCAACCAGCCTTCCCAACATATTAACACATTTATTTATTTCTGTGCCGCCGCACCGTAAATAGGAATGTTTTAAAGCGGGGCAGACTCAGATGTCTGCAGGCGATAATGCTGGTCAGCAGCTCTCCAAGTTCTGTCCACTGCTGCCGTTTCTCGCTGGATGTGTGTTTCATTATTTAGAGCTGCAAGCGGTTGTTTGTTTTGTACATGAGTTTAAGATTTTTTTATAAGGTCTTCTAGTAGGAGAAGTTCTTGAATAAAGAACCTCTTTTATGAATTGCAAGGAAATACACGTTGTAATTAAATTATGTTAGCATTTGTATTTTCTATTGTAAACTGACTGTTTAGATATTAGATAAACAGAAAATAATTCTTAAACTATATACTGTACAATAATACCCTCAGAAGACAGGTTTTCAGTTAATTACGTACAATAAGAACATGCACTGAAAAAATGGTGTAGGATTTTTATTCAGAAATTGCTAGTAAATTTCAAACAGCTACGAAGAAATGGAATTAAATAGAATTAAATATAAAATTTTGGAAGAAAAAAAGGATTTTTTTTTAACTCCATGAATCTTTGTTTTGATATAGAACTTTGAAAAATAATTTATTACAGCGAACAGCTATAAACTGGAATGAAAACCTCAGATCATTTGGCCAGAAAAATATGATGAGAAATGTTTTACTTTATATTCAAATCTCTGACTTTTAACAGGAGACGCTGGCATCTTGAGAAATCTGAGAACAGATTTAGTCTAAAATTCTAGAAGAGACATGCGATTACTGTATGAGGGTCTGTTTCTGAAGGAAAAAATCTTCAATCTGCTCTCCATTTAATGTTTATAACAACTGAGACATGATTATTCTTTCCTATTGTGAAGCAGGATGCAAGTTGGATCACTTCTGTGAGTTCCATCTCCAAATATATGAGAGCACAAGTGCAGACTCAGGAAGACACACTGAAACATGAGGGAAGACTCCCAGACCCAGGATCCATTTAGTTCTCCCACAGTTGGTCCAGTGATCCTGACAACTGATGGATTGTTTTAGTTTTCCTTGTAAGTGGAGCAGAACTGGTGGAAAACATGTTGTTCTTTGTTACAAAAACAGAGACACCGAGAGAGGGAGTTCACACTTCTACAAACACATCTAGGAGTTAAATGAAGAGAGAGGGAAAAAAATAAAAATACACATACACAAACGGGCAACATTTGTTGGTGTCCAGTGCTAAGGAAAGCTGCTTTGTAAGTAGTTCAACATTAGTCAAGCTACAAAAAAAAAAAAATGACTAAGCTCCGCTACAATTTACTGACTACAGTATCAATGGGGCAATATCTTTTAAATTACACAAATGTTCAAATTAAACACCTCACAACAGCACATTTTATGCAAGTTAAAAGAAAACTAATGCATGTAGTGTTTAACTAAAAATTTTGCTACAAAAGACAAGATGCAGCGCAGGGTGCTCCAAGAACTAAGTGATGATTGAAGTGAATCAGTGAATCTGTATTTTGAAAGTTCATTACAGTCTGTTCAAATGAACGGACTCGTTTGACAATCAAACTTACTAATGGGTAATTTTAATAAAGTGTTATTAGGACAGAGATAGAGAAATTAGATTGGCATTTCATCAATGTTAACAGATAAAAGACAATATATAGTGTATTTTAACAAATGTCACTTGGAATGTACATTTTTGTAATAATTTACAGATGTTAAACCAGTATGACTTGAGTTGTGTCACTGGATGTAAATGTATTCTTTTCCAGAATTTATAATGGTTGAAATTTCATAGAAAATTTGTTATTTTTTAATTGTCAACTTCACCATTAATACTGTCCAAATAAAAAGTTTCAATGTATGTTGAAAAAGTGCAAAACTCTTCAAGGAAGTGATTACTAAAAGATTCCTGAATATATTGAGAAAAATGATTATGGTAAATCAGTTTTACCGCGGTACACAGACTGCAGGCTGTGTGTGGGTGCGAGTGAGTGGCATCTGCTGGTGTCGCCGTGGCGACCGAGGCTCAGTTCTCAGGACCATCTGCTAATGCTGCGTGTCTGGCAGATAGGTCCATACAGGCCTCATCTATTATTGATGCACCTCTCAAAAACATATACACACATACACATGCAGACACGCCGTTTCCTCAGTTAGGGAGTGTTTATGGGTACATTTGCCCCGTGCTTCAAATGCCATCAAAGCTGAACATGTAGATGAAAGCTGTATGTGTCATCTAAAATCATGCTGACATAAGTAAATCTCCTCTATGTCAGATATTAAAGGAATGTGGCAGGTTCAATACAAGTTGTGTCAATTATAACAAATTATTTTGATTCATTTGTATATAAGGAAAGAATAAGGAAACTTACCATATCCTTACCGTGTGGATCTATACGTAAAAGCACTGCACAGAAATACACAATGCCTGAAGGTCTGACTGAAATATTGATAATAAAGATTTTTAAACTATGACAATACTTCTATTCTTTCCAATGGGTTAAAAATAAACAGTTTTGAATATGCAGCCACAAAAGTTTAAGATTTTACACTACCATTCAAAAGTGTGAGGTGTGAAATCTTATTACAATGTAATATTACTTTTCTCAATTTTTAATTATATTTTTAAAATGTAATTTATTCCTGTGATCAAAGACTCATTACTCCAGCCTTCAGTGTCATGATCCTTCAGAAATCAGTTTAATTTGCTAAAATTTGTCAATGTTGATTTTTAAAATATATTTATATTTTAATGTTTTTAAGAAAACTGTAATTCTTTTTTTTCCCCTTTTTCTTTGATGAATAGAAAGTTCAAAAGATCAAAATATTATTTACTTGAAATATAAATCTTTTGTATCATTATAAATGTCTTTGCTGTTACTTCTGGTCAATTTAATGAATCTTTACTGAATAAAAGTATTAAATTCATTTTTAAAAAATGCTAACCTAAACCTTGAACCTAAACTTTTGGTAGTGCGTTTGGTCTTGCTATAAATTTACAATCAATATACTGTTTGTGTAATGTCAATATAAAGTCTGTCATGTCCATTTAAAGCTGATAAACCCATCAATACACACAAGGATACCAGAAAGCAAAATTACAACACTTTTGGAAAGTAAAAAATAATATAATCTCTTATTAATAATATATATATATATATATATATATATATATATATATATAAAAATACTTAATAAAAAAAAATAAAAACTACATGCTTCACATTTCTGCTTTTAAACCCTTGGCTGCTCCCTCAGACTTCCTTTGTAAGAGTATTTCTGTAATTGTTTTTTTTTTTTTTTTTTTTAATTGAGGAAAGAGTTTTAATTTTATATGACAATGACATACCACAAAGTGTGATAACTTAACATGCATTGAGCCCAGAATTCCTTTAACTTGCCCATCAGCTATGAAGGTTCTCCATAAGTATGACTTTATAATCATTGCATAAGGAGGACAAGAACTTTTTGGGACACATGCATCATCTGAACAGTAGTATACAAATATGAATGGTTGCTCACATACATATGAAATGTGAATATGTGCTTGTTTGTGGGAGGCAGTCCTTAAAGTGTGAGAATAAGACATTTCAGATCCAGAGATGAGAGCAATCGATGTGTGTTTGTGTGTGTGTGTGCGTGTGTGCGTGTGTGTATGTGTGTGTGTGTGTGTGTAAGTGTGCAGTGGCTCGTCAGGCTAATCCAGATAAAGCAGTGAAGGGTGAGTAAACAGCAGTGGGGGAGAACTGGCACTGTAATTAGCGGGTGGCATATGCCAAAGCTGTCAGAAAGCGTTTGAGCGCGGTGTTAACGTGTGCGTCGCTGCCGTCTGTCCCTGCAGAGGAAGAGGACACAGAGACACCACCACACCCAAACCACACACCTACTGACAGCCACAGACCACAGATACGCTGGATACTATGGTATTAGAACAGAGGACACTACATTTTATGCTATTCATTACATGCATTTAAAGTGCCAAATCATGTTTTTCTAGTGGTTTTATAAATTTACATGTCTGTACCTTCGTCCCATTTTCACAGAAGTTGATTCAGCTCATGCACCTATTAAAGGAGCAAAAGTGGCAGAAAGAAAAAGTGAAAAAAAATTACATTTATCTAACAGTTGTGCTTTTTGTGGAAACTGTAATACATGGACTCTTTCCAGATTTCCAGGTTTCTCAGACACAGAAGTCATCATAGTGCCTATAGCTGTGAACGGAGACAATAATCAAATATATCAAATATATTTTTTTGGCATTCCCATTATCTCAAATAGTAAAAGAAAAATCTCCACAATATTGTTTCCACAACTTCAAAAAAAAAAAAAAAAAAAAAAAAAAAAAAAAAAAAAAAAGAAGAAGAAGAATAAAAAGGGCAAAAACAGAGAGAGATTGATAACGGCAGTCAGAGAACAATGTCAAATTCACTCCCACAGGCGCTGTTTTAGAAACACCCTCACAACAGTGTTTTTATTTTTGTTTGTTTGTTTGTTTTTTTTTTTTTTTTGCAAGGTGACGTAAAGATAATATAATAGAAAGTATAGTGTTTTCAATGTACACAATTTTTATTTAAATAAAATATAGATATAAATCATATTTATAGAAAATATCAAAAATTTAGCAGGACATGCAATCAGTCTGTGAAAAGGGTCATTTTTTTCAGGATTCTTTAATTAATAAATTTCAAAAGAACAGCATTTATTTAATAGAAATGTTTTGCAGCTATAATAGTGTGCTATAACTGGCACTTCTGAAAAATTTATCTTACTGACCCCAAACTTTTGAATTATAGTGTATAAAACACACACACACACACACACACACACACACACACACGTAAAATGATCAAAAATACAAATGACTAATAATAATTTAAAAAAAAAAGAATTATTACACAATCGGATTCAAATGTAATATACACAGAATTTTCATTTACCATGAAACTTGGCTCAAATAATTTGAGGCAACATGTGATAGACTAATATTTAATCAAAGGCTGCATTTATCACAAAAATGTATTTATTTTTTCTTCCACTGACACCTGGCACAGATAATTGCTCATCTCGTTGCATGCATGTAAACAACAGAAAATCATACAATAATGAATTTTTAGCATTCAAATATGGTTCTAATACGGATACACATCTGATATCTAAACACTAATCTCCAATTCTTTTTTTAATTTAGGATTTATCAATATTGTTATGCAGCAGAGGGGTTATAGGAGATGTTACGTTAGGCCTGGTTTGAAATGATCACTTGGTGTAAATTCAATGCAGTTCCAAGCAGAAATGAACACTAGTGGCAGTAAAAATATTTAAGCATTGAAGCAACATGAAGCACAATAAAAGACATGTAGAAACAATCTAAAATGACACGGCTACTTCAGCAAATGAGAATGTGTCAATCAATCACTGTGATGACAAGATAAGAAATAAATGTACAACACTGATCAATGCGAATTTGAGATTTCACCAATCAGACAAGGAAGAACCATTCAAGTGTGCTTTAAATCTTGACAAAACCTTAGTGATCAGTGTTCAATAGATCTGCCTGATTACACACAGGAAACAATCCAGTCAAAGAGCACAGTGTTGCGGTACGGAAACAATTACAACTTCAGCTCAGCTCAGAAACACTGGAGGACTGTAACAGAGCAACACAGATGAAGATAACAAACAAACACAACACGGACGTTGTCCTTTTAAGCCAAAAGTCGGTCTTCGAAAATGTACGACAGATTTCCATAGCTAATTACCTCCTTTTTTTAGCTGTATGTCTTGTGTTTTTTTCCTTACCGCATTCCACCATTTATACACCAATTTATTTAGTTTGAGTTTCCTGCCATCAGCCTAATTATGGAAAAGGCATTACAACGCGGTAGCTTTCTCACGACATGGATAAACATAAAATCCGGTCCTGTAAGGGAGAAGGAAGTGCTTTTATTCGCTACAAAAAACACTTCCTCCCCCAAGGCAAAAGAAATGATCTCATAAGCAGCCATTCCAGGCATAGATATATAAATATAATACATATAAATATAAACATTTAGTGAAAGAGAGCACCAAGTACAGCAAGAGAGAAAAATACACGCCACCTCCAGTTCAGCTAATATGCCACAATGACCCTGCTGAGGTGAAAGAGAGGACAGGAGCAAAATAAAAAAAAGCCTACATTAATCAGTATCTTCTTTCCAATAGAACAAACAAGATTAATTTACCTGAAAAGTAATTGACACTATGGCTACGTTCACACTGGAGGTGAAATCAGACTCAAACGACAAGTTATATGTGGCCAGATCAATGGTCAATAACAATAAAATTCAGTTTTTTTCCACTGTCAAATTTGTTTAAATGACTCCACAAGTGTACTTTTTCCTATTTAAACAAGAAGTTGGGAAAAGACAAAGGGCTATTTGTTATTGGTAGTTGCTGGCAGGTGAAATTAGGGGGCAGGGCATTCTCATTCTAAAAGAGCATCTGATTGGACAATAATCTGTAGTTCAGGATGATTCATCAAAACTTTTGTAGTTTTCTTGCAAGACAATTTAAAATTTCTATAGCTACAACAATTGTGCCAAAATTTATATGAACTAAGGGTGTAACGGTACACATATTTGTACCGAAAAGTTTCAGTTTGGATCTTTTGGTTTGGTACGCATGTGTACCGAAATAATACAGCATTGTTTTAACCACTGCACGAGTGGAACTTCATTGGAAACTTCCAGTATTATATATTGTTACTTTTGGTAAGAAACATTAAAAACAATAAAAATTCAAACAATAAATGGCGTTTCGACGCTCTTTGATGTGGCGTGACAGATCGCTGTATACAGTGGGTACGGAAAGTATTCAGACCCCCTTAAATTTTTCACTCTTTGTTATATTGCAGCCATTTGCTAAAATCATTTAAGTTCATTTTTTTTCCTCATAAATGTACACACAGCACCCCATATTGACAGAAAAACACAGAATTGTTGACATTTTTGCAGATTTATTAAAAAAGAAAAACTGAAATATCACATGGTCCTAAGTATTCAGACCCTTTGCTCAGTATTTAGTAGAAGCACCCTTTTGATCTAATACAGCCATGAGTCTTTTTGGGAAAGATGCAACAAGTTTTTCACACCTGGATTTGGGGATCCTCTGCCATTCCTCCTTGCAGATCCTCTCCAGTTCTGTCAGGTTGGATGGTAAACGTTGGTGGACAGCCATTTTTAGGTCTCTCCAGAGATGCTCAATTGGGTTTAAGTCAGGGCTCTGGCTGGGCCATTCAAGAACAGTCACGGAGCTGTTGTGAAGCCACTCCTTCGTTATTTTAGCTGTGTGCTTAGGGTCATTGTCTTGTTGGAAGGTAAACCTTCGGCCCAGTCTGAGGTCCTGAGCACTCTGGAGAAGGTTTTCATCCAGGATATCCCTGTACTTGGCAGCATTCATCTTTCCCTCGATTGCAACCAGTCGTCCTGTCCCTGCAGCTGAAAAACACCCCCACAGCATGATGCTGCCACCACCATGCTTCACTGTTGGGACTGTATTGGACAGGTGATGAGCAGTGCCTGGTTTTCTCCACACATACCGCTTAGAATTAAGGCCAAAAAGTTCTATCTTGGTCTCATCAGACCAGAGAATCTTATTTCTCACCATCTTGGAGTCCTTCATGCGGGCTTTCATATGTCTTGCACTGAGGAGAGGCTTCCGTTGGGCCACTCTGCCATAAAGCCCCGACTGGTGGAGGGCTGCAGTGATTGTTGACTTTCTACAACTTTCTCCCATCTCCCGACTGCATCTCTGGAGCTCAGCCACAGTGATCTTTGGGTTCTTCTTTACCTCTCTCACCAAGGCTCTTCTCCCCCGATAGCTCAGTTTGGCCGGACGGCCAGCTCTAGGAAGGGTTCTGGTCGTCCCAAACGTCTTCCATTTAAGGATTATGGAGGCCACTGTGCTCTTAGGAACCTTAAGTGCAGCAGAAATTTTTTTGTAACCTTGGCCAGATCTGTGCCTTGCCACAATTCTGTTTCTGAGCTCTTCAGGCAGTTCCTTTGACCTCATGATTCTCTTTTGCTCTGACATGCACTGTCAGCTGTAAGGTCTTATATAGACAGGTGTGTGGCTTTCCTAATCAAGTCCAATCAGTATATTCAAACACAGCTGGACTCAAATGAAGGTGTAGAACCATCTCAAGGATGATCAGAAGAAATGGACAGCACCTGAGTTAAATATATGAGTGTCACAGCAAAGGGTCTGAATACTTAGGACCATGTGATATTTCAGTTTTTCTTTTTTAATAAATCTGCAAAAATGTCAACAATTCTGTGTTTTTCTGTCAATATGGGGTGCTGTGTGTACATTAATGAGGAAAAAAAATGAACTTAAATGATTTTAGCAAATGGCTGCAATATAACAAAGAGTGAAACATTTAAGGGGGTCTGAATACTTTCCGTACCCACTGTAAATGCCTCAGTTCAAGCAGTAGTGTGGAGTACAAGTGAGCGCGCTCTTTACTACTAGTTTTAACACAAAATAAACATGAATGAACATCTCGTGCCTCATGTAATCACTCAAAAGAGCAATTAGTTTAGTAATTTAGTTTTTTCGCCCTGCTGTACCGAAACCATACCAAACCGTGACGTCAAAACCGAGGTGTTTGTGTACTATTACACCCCTAATATGAACGCATGTAAACGTCCTCAAAACTACCTAAACTTGATGCTTGGTTTTAACAATAAAATTCACTTGATGTATCATTATATTTTGAGGTGATAAACACTGTGTACCATACTCAACCCCCCCCAAAAAAAAATGTTGTCCCAGACAACACAGAAGTCATAATGACTTTAGATCTTGAAGCCTTTTTTACTTTCACAATTCATACACGTTCAACAAGAGCTGCTGGTGAACATTTGCATGTTTATGACTTCAGTGTTTATTTCTTATCTCCCATTCTCTCAGAGCAAACAGAGTCTGAACAAATGGCAACAACACAACTGGACGATTTACAGATGGACATTTTGATGAACTTTACATGAAGATTAGCCGTAAGATCTTATGTTGTTTTTGTTAGTTGACTTTTTCTTTATCGTCAGACTAATTAAGATTTAGTGAGGTGCAGTGGAAATTAATAACCTAGAACAAGCCAGTAAAAACCCTTTCTGTGCTTTCGAGACAGTCAGCAGCATCGATGCTTTGAAGTGCCTCTTTTTTTCACATGGTTTTAACAAGACTCAGTAGGAAACTGTTCAGAGTTGAACTTTTTTCCTTTTTCTTTGAAGTAAGGTAGAAGTGAGCTCTGTCTGGCTGGCCGTAGAGGGGCTTCTGGGTAGAGGAGGACGTGTGCCACTGTTTACACTTCCTGAATACTCACTCGCTGTAAACAAAAGCAACAATAATGACCAAAACAATCACAAACCGTCACCATGGAAAGAAGAATAGAAGACTAAACGACCCCAGTGCCACAGTGCACATCGCAGCAGAATGCGGAAAGAATACATCAATCTAATGCGACTCATCGAGCTTTTAAGTGAATGAGTTAATAGTATTACCTAAAAAAAGCAATCTCTCGCACACCATGAAGAAAGATAAGGAAGGAATGTGACAGCAACAAATGAGCGCAGACGTTAATTTTGCTCCCAAACCCTTTAACATCAGCAAAGGTCATTCATTAATAATGGGGCAGCACTGGAGCTTTGGGGCCACATGCCTGTCCCGGCACCAGCGACGCATTAGACCACGGCTCAGCACCCTGCTCCTTTGTCATTGCCACTAATTATCCAGCGAGCCTGTGTGCCGTCTGCGCAACCTTTGCGTTCAGAAGCGCTCATTTATAGTGATAAAATATAAATATCTATGTCACAGATATTAAGAGTCACACAATAAATTGAATGAAATGGAAAAATAAATTCTTAATCTTAAACTTAAACATATACTCCCAGTTTCACAGACAAGGCTTAAACCTAGTCCCAGACTAAAGTGTAAATCTGAGCTGTTTTAACTGAAAGAAACTTGCACTGACTGATCTTAAAATATATCAGTGTCTCAATTGTAATTTATCATTGTTTTTTCTCAAGATGCACACCAGTAATGTTTTTTTTCTAAGGCATGTTAATAAAAATTACTTAAATTTCCTAATTGCACAATGGCCTAATCCTGGCTTAGTCTAAGCCCGGTCTGTGAAACCGGGCCATTATCACTTTGTGCTCATGCAGATAACACAGGTTTGACTCTGGGCTGTGACAAATACCCAAATGTCAGATTTTGAAAAGGATAAGGCTATGGAAACTTTTCCGTTTAAAAATATTAATACCGAAACCGAATGATGTTTGTTTCTGTTAAGAATTCTCACACATGCAGTTTTCTCCTGAGGCAACCAGAATACCATACTAAAATACTTTGAGAGCGTTTCCTGCATTATTCACTCTCACCATAACACTGCTAGTGATTCTAGAGAGCAAAACCGAGCACGATCAGTGTAGTCTGATTCCCAAATCAATCATACTTTTGAGTCAGTTCTTTTTAATGGATCAACACTCTTAAAAATAAAGGTGCTTAAAAGGTTCTTCACAGCGATGCCATAGAAGAACCATTTTTGGTTCCACAAAGAACCATTCAGTCAAAGGTTCTTTAAAGAACCATTTCTTTCTTACCTTTTTATAATCTGAAGAACCTTCTTTCGCCACAAAGAACCTTTTGTGAAACAGAAAGGCTCTTCAGATGTTAAAGGTTCTTTATGGAATCATTTAGGCAAAAAGGTTCTTCTATGGCATTGTGAAGTACCTTTATTTTTAAGAGTGAAAAATGGCACTTTATGGTGGTCAGTCTCAGCGGTCTAATGTCAAAATGATAGGAATGGCCAATCAAATTAAGTAAGGTGAAGTTACTGTTCACAGAAGCCACAATGCATCAGTTTAATGGTTAAAGAGTGCAAGGTAAGATGCCAGTAAATAAACATTTAATATTTGACAGCTGTTTCACCATAATAATGTTAAACTAAACTCAAATTATTACATTTTTATCAAATCTTTTAAAATGTTTGCATTTTAGACTGAAAATATCATGCACAATATTTGTAGTTTAATGAATATAATTTGTAATATCTGCATATTAGGCATACCGCATAAAATTTAAGAGTGAATATAGGTTTATTTTGCATAAATATGCATATTTTTATGCAAATATTGTTCAAATGCATGACTTTACAATAAACTCTAGTTTTTCCCAGCAGGCACCAGACGTCTATGTAACGTCAGGTTGACGTTGGACATGACGTCGGACAGACGTTGCATTTTGGTTGAAAATGAAAATCGGGTTGACGTCAATATTTGATGTCAATTTGACGTTGACTTAACGTTGGATTTTGGTTGCACAACCTAAAAACAACAAAATCTCAACGTCAGCTGACGTCGGTATTGGACATCAATTTAACATTGACATTAGACGTTGAATTTACGTTGAATTTTGGTCACCCGACGTCGCAACCAAAATTTAACCAAATATCAACGTCTTATGACGTTGTGTGCCTGTTTTGTGCCAGCTGGGTTAGTTCAAAAATTAAAAGTACATTTACAAATACAAATGTGTCACAAAACTAAATTCAATATTGAAATTCTCTTATTTGGCACATTGAAAATTTTTTCCTAATACCTACTTCTTTAAAAGTACAAAAACAATCCATAATTGAACCTTTGCAAACCAGAATGGTTAAATTCTTTAAGATTCCCATCCCTAAATATGAGTCAATACTATGATCTGAGAATGGTGCATGCAGTAATAGCCTATGACACAAACTTTTTTTACAGCCTGTGAAAAAGGGGCTTGATACATACTCGGCCCCTTATGAAATATTAATCTCTGGCTCTTCCAAATAAAGAGTTTTATATCTGCTTGTTTATTTTTCCATTCACTTTCTCCTTTCACTCTCAAAATCATTTGTAATGCCATAGTCTCTCTACTTCAGTCCATTACAGTAAATTGGTGAACCTGGCAATCGTAAAGGCGAAAGTGGCCATGAGATCTGTTAAAAAATTCACCAGCTAGCATGACAAAAGTGTCTGTTCAGCAAAGAGTTGGGGACAGGATAAAAGCTGTATAAACACGTGTCAGAGCAGCACTCAGAGGAGGGGCCGACTAAATCCAAACGCCAATGATGAATTTGCTTTAAATAACTTATTTTCACAGTGACAGAAAAGAAATGGCAAAGTGACCTGTATCCATAAATGGAGAAACATATTGCGAGGGAAAAAACAGTAATGGATAAAGTGAATACAAGTGAGAGAAAGAGAGTGTGCTGCAAATAACTGACAACTGTTAACATTTTAAATCATATTCGACTTATTCTTCTCTCCTATATACTGTAAAATTCAAATCATATAAACACACACACACACACATTATATAGCCTATATATATATATATATATATATATATATATATATATATATATATATATATATATATATATTAGTGCTGTCAAACGATTAATCGCGATTAATCGCATCCGAAATAAATGTTTCTGTTTACATAATATGTGTGTGTACTGTGTATATTTATTATGTATATATAAAGACATAGACATTTACATACATGTTTATGTAATTATTAATTTATAAATTTTTAATGCATTTTTTTCATGTGGGACACCTGGAGACCTTCAGGGGCATTTAAAAATTGCATAGGATACACACATATATTTCCACAGATTATTCCATCTTCCTCCTATGCCAGACCACAGCGACGTCAGGGAAGAAATGGACTGTTTGACCGATGGGTACGTACAGTGATTCTGAGAGCTTTCATTTGGCCCCCACTGTCCATCGTCTGGTTCAGGAGCTTTTTTTTTCTTCCCCGCGTTCATTTGGTGCGGCTCCAGCAAATGCCGAGGTGTTTCGATATCACAGGCATAAGGCAGATTTGGAGCGTGTAAGCACAATGTGCTGCGAATCAAATTACGCTGGTGCTGTGCTACACGTTCTGTGGTCAGATTAGCATGGTGTTTGCAGAAGCCAGTGGATGTCACAAAAGCTGTCTGTTATTACAGTGAAAGCAAATCAGCAAAGTGTCATTAAAAGCAATCCCATGAGCACCTAATGGGGGGAAAGATACATCCGTAGTTTCTGGAGCACAAATGCAATTTAACAGCACATCAAGGTGACCAAGCATGCACTCGGTAGGGATTTTATTGCAGTATTAGAGTGTTATAAGTGAGGCAACTTAGATAAAGAGGAACACTAAACAAAGATGGGCGGCAATGTCAAGCGCACAATGGTGCCGAAGGGAAACTAGCTTAACTGCTGTTCAGAAATTTGCATGTTTTACTAAATACCCATTGACAAATATGTTTAAAACTCCCTTAGAGAAAATTTGCAATGTTTTACAGAACAAATAACACAAGAATAGCTCACCACCAGGGGTTTAAAACCATAAAACTAGCAAAAGCAAGCATGGTTATAATGGAGGAAGGCTGTAATGTCTGTAGCCTAATTTTGATCTCGTTCTCCAATCCACTGCTTCTGAAAGCAATGAAAGTTTGTGATTTAATACACAACAAGACTTAAAGTTATGTTCATCTGCACTTATTGTGCTTACAGTATATGATAATTTCCAGATCAAGAATGTAACCAAGATTAGGGGGAGGCTCAATGGCATATAAGAGTGTCTACATGTTGGTTTTCTTATGAAAACCATTTTCCCATTTTCAATTTAATGATTTGAAAAATTTTCAAAATACCATGCAGTGCAACCAAGTAAAAGTTAATAAATTACTTGTACCTTGTATACATGTGCGTGTGCACATTTCTAGTTATACTTTTGAAAATTTAAATAAAAAATTATATTTATGAATTAATAATTCATGAAATATTACATTTTTAGATAGTCATACCACATGACATTTTACAATCTTGGTTAACCTTGCCTTGTCATCAAAGGTTAAATTATCTGATTTTTTATTTTTATTTTTAATAACAACGTAAAATGTATGAATGTAACGATGACTATATTTTTTTGATCACATTAATATTTGTTATTGAAGAACCCTTACTGATCAGCAGCCACTATTCTCAATAAATGTCTATGGTGGTTACAGGCCATACGCATTTATTTGATGTCAAAGCTTAAAGCATTGCAGTAATACTAAAAATGGCATTGTATGCTGATCACTTGAAGAATCATCTTACCTTTCATGGTCCATCACATCCTCTTCAGGATCTCTGCTGGAGAGCACAGGACGGGCCAGCACGATCTCATCATCAGAGAGCAGCTCACAACCTGCCAATAAAGACAAGATGACATGAAAAAGTGGAAAGGAGATGCACTTTGTAATGGACGACATCGAGATATGAAAGACTACGTGTGAGCCAAGCGTTCTTCCCTGGATCAATTTACATATTTTTACAGTGGCTTTTTTTTAAAAAACTTGAATAGTTTATTTATATAAAGGGGAGCTTTTAATGTCCACCTCTGACAAACGGTATTCAATAAAAGGAGCACACGCCCGTGTGGGGCGAGATGGGCTGCTGCCAAATATTTTTGAAATGGCTTGTGCCGGAGCAATCTGAAGATTAAAAACATCTCTTGAATTACAATGACACATCACAAAATAAAATTAATGCAGTATTTTCATTATAAGGATTGAGTTCCGGAGTGTTTGACCATCCATTAGTTGAAGGGGGAAGGGACGACACCAGATACTACAATGATTCTGGTGTCAAAGACCTTTTAGGCAAATATGCAGCATTTCTCCATGTCCTTAGCCAACGGAGAGAATCCGCAGCACTACCAGAAAAACAAAATCAATTATACTGCTAAAAAACATTATCATTAATTCTTATTAATGTCAAAAGAATAATAATCTTTACAGTACACTAAAAAAAAAAAAAAACTAAATTGGCGTAGAAACAATTTCCACTGAGAAACTGCTACAAACAATTATAAAGAAAAGCAAGCAACACATTTAATTAAATGTGAAATTGTACAAAAACTGAAATAGCATTTTATTATAAAACATACTCCAAAAATCTTTGTTTTATTTACAACTTCAAAGCTTATTTTTTAACAATGTCTGTCACCAGATTGGGGAGTCCGGGTCTAGTTGTTGACTATTGATCATTTTCATCATTAATAAATGGCAAGAAATTAATTAATAAATTGTATATGATATATATATATATATATATATATATATATATATATATATATATATATATATATATATATATATATATATATACATATATACAGTGGGTACGGAAAGTATTCAGACCCCCTTCACTTTTTTCAATTTTGTTATGTTGCAACCTGATACTACAATTGTTTAAATTCATTTTTTTTCTCATTAATCTACACTCTGTACCTCATAATGATGAAGTGAAAACAGAATTTTAGAAATGTCTGTAAATTTATTAAAAAGAAAAAACTGAAATATCACATTTACATAAGTATTCAGACCCTTTGCAACAACACTTGAAATTTCGCTCAGGTGCCTCCCATGTCTCTTGATCATTGCAGAGATGTTTCTACACCTTGATTGGAGTCCGCCTGTGGTAAATTAAATTGATTGGACATGATTTGGAAAGGTACACACCTCTCTGTAAAAGGCCTCACAGCTGATAATGCATATCAGAGCGAAAACCAAGCCACGAGGTCAAAGGAACTGCCTGCAGAGCTCAGACACAGGATTATATTGAGGCACAGATCTGAGGAAGGCTACAAAAAAAAATTCTGCTGCACTGAAGGTTCCCAAGAGCACAGTGGCTTCCATAATTCTCAAATGGAAGAAGTTTGGCACAACCAGGACTCTTCCAAGAGCTGGTCCCCAGCCAAACTGAGCAATTGATGGAGAAGGGGCTTGTCTAGACTGGTGACCAAGAACCTGGTGGTCACTCTAGTTGAGCTCCATGATCATATATGGAGATGGGAGAAACCTACAGAAGGACAAACATCACTGCAACACTCCACCGATCTGGGCTTTATGGCAGTGTGGCCAAACTCAATCATCTCCTCAGTGAAGACACATGAAAACACACTTGAAATTTGCAATAAAGCACCTAAAGGACCCTCAGACTCTGAGAAACAAGATTACCTGGTCTGATGAACCTCAATTCAAAGCATCATGTTTGAAGGAAACCGGCTCTTCTCATCACCTGCAGAGTACCATCCCAAAAGTAAAGTGTGGTGGTAGTAGCCTCATGCTGCTGGGCTGTTTTTCAGCGGCAGGGACTGAGGAACTCATCAGAGTAGAAGAAAAGCTCAATGCACCAAAATATTGAGATAGCCTTAATGAAAACCCAGTCCAGGGCATTCAAAACCTCAGACTGGGCCGAAGGTTCACCTTCTTACATGACAATGACCCTAAGCACACAGCCAAGGCAACACAGGAGTGGCTTAGGGACAACTCTGTGAATGTCCTAGAGTGACCCAGCCAGAGCCCTGACTTGAACCCTATCGAACATCTCTGGAGAGACCTGAAAAAGGCTGTCAACAGACGGTCCCCATCCAACCTGACCGAGCTTGAGAGGATTTGCAAAGAAGAATGGCAGAAATTCCCCCAATCCAGTTGTGCAAAGCTTGTTGCGTCATACCCAAAAAGACTCGAGGCTGTAATTGCTGCCAAAGGTGCTTCAACTAAGTACTGAGTAAAGGGTCTGAATACTTATGTAAATGTGATATTTCAGTTTTTTTCTTTTTAATAAATTTACAAACATTTCTAAAATTCTGTTTTCACTTTGTCATTATAAAGGACAGAGTGTAGAGTAATGAGAAAAAAAAAGAATTTAAACAGTTGTAGTATCAGACTGCAACATAACAAAATTGAAAAAAGTGAAGGGGGTCTGAATACTTTCCGTACCCACTGTATATATTTAATGCAGACACTTTATATTTTTATCCTATAGGTTATGTAAAGTCTTCAAACTTGAGAACATACAATCCCTACCAAATGTCTGTCAAACATTTTAGTGTTGTCTATGAGCACTTTAATAATGATTAATGTTAGTTTTGGTTTATCTAACGAACCATTTAAAAGAGAAAAGCCACTTAACCTGTACTATATTTGGATCAGAAATTCTTAAGAGTGTGATGTTTTTAAGGGTGAAAATAATTGATTATTTTATACATTGTTTTGTAGACATTCAAGTACTGAGACTGCAGGACAATGCAGTAGAGTAACCACAAATGTAGTAACTAAATCAAGTGATTTTTGACAAATATTTAAACGAATCATCCTGCCATGCTTTTTTATCACTTTACGTTTTTCATGTATAAAGGTATTATAATACAGATAGATGCGACGCTACAGAAGTAATATTAACAAAAACATATATGCATATACTGATAGCAATTTTTAACGGGACTGAGATCTCGTCTCTCATCGCGAGCTTTGGCTCCATCGTGTGGATACTCCGAAGAGCAGCACTTTAAATAAAGTCACAACATGCAGTAAAAGTGGAATTTAAAAGTGCATTTAGGTGTGAAATTCAATACATTATTTTGTTGGTACCGATATATGTGTAGGGAGAATTATTTTTCAGGTCAACTTTTATTTCAAACAAGCAAAAAAGAGAAAGTTCAAATATATATTGGCAACATAGGCATATATGTAATCTTTACAAAAAAAAAACAAACAACTTCAACAGAATCGTTGAAACTAATTGGTTAGATTAGTTGTTGTTATTTTGGTGTCTTGTGTTATGCCTCATAATAAATATAGATAGTTAAAACTACATTTTTTGACTTTACAAATTTTAAACATAAGACATAAAAACACCAAAATAATGTTAGGCTAACTAATCAATAAGAGAAACAAATATTTAAATGAAAGTTTGCTTGTACTAATCTGAACAATGTCTGAAACTTTGTATTGCAAGCACTTCCTGTTTTTATTTGATGAATCACTTGTTTATTCATAAAGGAATGGGCATCCCTGTATTTCCATTCATGAACTATCACTTTTACATTTATTCATTTAGCAGACACTTTTATCCAAAGCAACTTACCATTGAGGAATACACTCAATGGTAAGTTGCTTTGGATAAAAGTGTCTGCTAAATGAATAAATGTAAATTTAAAAGTGATAGTTCATGAATGGAAATACAGGGATGCCCATTCCTTTATGAATAAGGTTAATTAATTTAATGTTTACATACATGCATGTATACATACATAACATAGTTTAATATTTTACTGTAGAGACATTAAATATGTTAGCAAAAAGTAAGTTTGTTTGTGGAAAAGTACTTGTTTAGTCAAAAATTTGTTTCAGTTTAGCTCAATTTTATAAGACATTTCAAAAGTTAAAAACTTGTGTGAAAAGAGCTTACTGTCTGAATCATATGCAAGCACACCTGTCTAAAACTATATTGTAACCTTGTAATCACATTTCACACCTTTAAACATAACCAGATTGTCAAGACAAACGTTATGTAGTAGTTTTAAATGCTCTAAGTTTGAAGATTTTAAGGCCATTTTTAGGCCATCTATCTATAGCATTGGCGTCACAAGGGGGCTTTGATGTTTTGTCAAAAGCCCCTGAACTTTTTGAAAATGGAACATGTTTGACTTCCCAAATAAAATATGTTTAATAACTTAATTTGTTCCACAAGTAGTAGAAATCCATTATAAAGCTATGCGCTGCTGGCTGTAGTAGACAAAATTCAGTCTGTGCGATGAATGTATTTAGCAGCAACCGTACGATACAGTTTTGCAATGTGTGAGAGCCTGTTTACATATGATGTCAAACAAAGAGAACATTTAATGACATGTTTTTACTCCAGATTCACTTAATATCATCAGTCGAGTGTTTGAAATAACTTCCTTTTGTGATCTAGCATGGTTTCATATCAGAGAATGAGGCTGAAATCATACTATTTATAGTATTCTATACAGTGATAGAAGGCTGTATCGATTAACATTGCAATAAATAAATATACTTTCTTCTTATAAAAATACCCGAGATGGCTTGAAGAACAAATATGAATGATTGTCACAATCGTATGTTTATTGTATTGATGTTTCATCAGGTATTTCCTGTGTTTCAAGGGATTTCCTGGAACATCATAAGTTCTATTATTTCTGTGAGTCTCACTTGTGCAGTTTCTGTGTGAAGGCGCCCTCTGGCGACCAGTATAAATGACACAGACATGACATTGCATGAGTGTGTTCTCACTGATTCTCACAGCACCCCATGTTGGGTAAAAACAACAACAACACTTATCTCTAAAGAACTTGTAAGTAGACATCCATATCCAGTTTCTTGTCCAGTGTGGAGAAGTGTACAGCAGTTTTTTGTTTTTTTTTCTCTCAGTGGATGCATAAGATTTCCTGACAAAAATTAAGGAATCACTATTTTTTTTTTCATAATTTCATATTTTATAATAAAACCTTCAACATTTCTAATGAATGGTTTCCTGTATGTTAACAGATCAGCCTGCAGTTTTCTGTAAAATGCAATGATATAATAATTATATTTATTCTTAAATACTCTGTTTTGTATATTAAAGTGAAACAGTGTTATTACAACATTTCTTATTCTGTTTAATTTTTTATATAGTAATAATATTAGAACATTAATGTCCTGTTTAAGTGATGAACTGCAATACTTGTGGTTGTTTTTAAAGATGGTAACATGTTTTATTCGTGTGCTACAATTGTGTGGCCTGCCCTAATAATCTTTTACCCTCTGTAGCACCAGTGCCCCTTATCTCTTCCTAGCAACGCCCCTGGTCTATAGGTTGTTCTGGCTGGTTGCTAGGGTGTTGCTAGGGCGTTCTGGGTGGTTGCTAGAGTGCTGCTCTGCAACTGCTATATGTTTTTAATGTTGTTAGCTTACTTTAGCATGTTGCTAGCATGTTTGTAGCATGACTCAGATAGATATACTGAAGATATTAGATGGAATGGACGCTAACATGAGTTTAAAAAGGCATAAGTTTAAATTTGACAGTTGGAGTTTGAATAGTCTTTTGCTCATTAAACATTCCCTCCGAATTTTGATCGTCAATTTTAAGAAAAACCGTAAGTTCGATCAGTTAGGCCAGTAAAGTTAGACAATATAGCAACTACGGGTTGGAAATATCGATTTCTCAATTTTGATCGATTGTCATTTGATTAATCGATTTCGATTCTTATATCCCGAGAACCGGTCTGTGCTGTTTTCAGTTGATGAAGAACTTATTGAAATAGCATTTTATTTGTAGAGCGCCTCCCATGCAATCAATCATGATCATTATTTTTGTTACTTCTGATATGAAAGTAAATTGCGTTTTGATTCTCTTTAATGTTGCACCGCCTCAGTACAAGCGACCGATCCACTTTCTACACGAACATGAATGGACATCAGAAGAGATGCTGAAAGAAAGAAACGGTACAACTTACTGAAATGTACAGTACATAGGCCTCATGTAATCGCTCAAAGTGTTTCAAGACGTCAATGAATCCTGTAAACAACCTGTCACACAATGTCACATTTACCAGAGGAAAGCCATTCATTCATTCAAAGTCCAAAAGTCGGGCCTTTTGCTAGTTCGTTATATTTTTATTTAGCTTAACCAATATTTAGACTAACGTATGTTTAAATAAATGCGTCATGAAAAAAAGTTTATTTCCACAACAAACTGGAAACGTTATTATTAGAAAGGTATTATCATAGGCTATATTTTTATTATATAATAAATTGTTGCTAAAACACTGCTTTATGTGTTTGTTTACAAATCGCTTTAATAAGGTAATGTAGCCTACCAACTGCCAGGATTCACTGTAGTTTAATTACTACTTTAATTTAGCCTACTGTCTGTAACTGATTCTCTATATTACATAGGCCTATAGAAATTTTAGTCTCCGAATAATCATTTAAATGGAACTGAATTTAATTAAATCGAATTGAAACTGACGAGCAGAGCACTTATCTGTATATGAATGCTGAGGGAGTGGCACCAACTCCAATGAAATAAATATGAATCATATTTTTGAAAGGGTTAACAGACACCCCCTGTGTGATAAATCTACTTTACTATTAGCTAAAAATTCTGCAATAGCGTTGTCATAGAAAACATCACGTCAATGTACTAACAGATTTGAGTTGTAAAGTCGCGCCAAAAGACAGTGATGCGCTTCAATTAGGCTTAATTTGCAGCACCTGTGTCTCTCTCAAGCCCGAAAGGAAACTTTCGACCTTCACAGTTTTTTCCCGCTTATATTCGGAAAGCCGTGAAGTTCTGTTTGTGTATTGTTTTTTATTTATTATTTCTTGAAGATGCAGAAAGCCTTGAAGAAGTACTTTGTAAACATGGACGAGTATCTGGCCAGCATCGGGCTTTACCGAAAAATGATGGCTAGAGACGCGTCCTGTCTGTTTCGAGCTGTTTCTGAGCAGGTAAATTTTATAGATATATACCTCAAAGTAATCTCAAACTGTACGTGTATCTCTGACATTCAGAAGTTTTGAAAGTATGAATTCTTGAAAGTGGTGTATGCTATAGCATAGCTGATAAAATTAGTAGCTTGACGACATTTTTATGATTATACCTCTCCATTGAAGCACCTGTCCAGGTGTTTTGATATATGCTGCTAAACTGATGTTTTATTTTGTTCTAAGCTTTATTACTCCCAGAATTACCATCAGAGGATAAGGAAAGAGTGTGTCAACTTCATTAAGGCAAACAGATGCAACTTTGAGCCTGTGAGTGAATTCAAACTACATAAACAGAAACCTTTGTACAAACTATCATTGTTTAAACATGTGTTATGGTTTTACCATGTCTTTCAGTTTGTTCAAGGATCTTTTGAGAAGTATTTGGAACGTTTGGAAGATCCCCAGGTTTGTATTCAGGGCGTTTCATCTTACTGCTGTCACTAAAATATTGTTTTATTTTTTGTATCTTAATGATTAGGCTATTTAATGCTTCAAGAATCAGAATAACTAAAAAACTGGTTATCAGACATGTAAATGTGGGTATTCATATGAATGTGCTGTCCTTTAATATCCCAAATTCAATAGGAAACCACAGGTCAAGTGGAAATAAAAGCTCTGTCTTTACTGTACAGGTATGCTTTGCATCTCTCTCTTTCTTTAATCTTGAGTCTTTTTGTTAAACGTTATTAGTCTGTTAAAGTAACCATATAAAAGGAATGGTTCACTCAAAAAAGAAACGCATCATTTACTAATTTTCATGTCGTTTCAAACCCATACGTCTTTTTCTTGTCACACAAAAGTTTGATTTCTGAAGGACAATCCTAGCTGCTCTCTTCAATATGCTGTGAGGTGTCAAATTGACACAAAGGGGACTCCTGTGCTGTATCCCATGTTGCATTGATAGTTTTATGTGATAAACAGACCAAAACTCATAAACTGTTAATCTTCTCATTCACCAAATGTCTAAAATGGACTACAAAAGTGTATTATTACCAAGTCGGTGGTGCTACAATGAATATTTTTAGTGAATAATGCCTTTTGGTTTGTTTCCCACACAAAGCTATCATGAGGCTTTGAAAGACTTGGAATAAAGTGCTCAAGTTTTGTGGAGTGTTTTTATGAGAAACGTATTTTGTCATTTTAGTGCTTGACTGTTCCAGTTCTCATTCACTTTCATTATATTTAAAAGAAGTGCATTCTTAAATTCACCTTTTGTGTTCCATGGAAGAAAAGCAGTCAAATGGCTTTAAAATAAAAAATAAATACATTCAGATTTAAAATGTGGAATTTTGGACCCATGTTCTCATGTGAATGGTCTTCGGCGCAGGCGGTGCTTTGTCATTTACAGGTATCCAGGTAAGCCGCCAACTGAGATTGCAGAGGAGGACAACTTGCCTAAGGTGAGGAATTGGTTAATCTCCATCAGTTCACATTCAAAAGTTCAAATTCAAGTTAAGTTCTAATTCGGTTTCACTATTCTGACCATGAACTAACCGCAGCTGCTATTTCACAGAAATAACTCTAAACCAAAGCAGTATATACAGCTGCTTGAGGATTTTTTGCTTGCTTACCACTATATGAAAGATTTCTATCCATCTATGAAAGATTTGACACCATGAGTCTGAGCAGGAAGTTGTTCCATTGATGCCCAGGAAGCTGGACCCCTGACTCCAGAAGTTACATAGTGGCCATCAAATGAGAGCGGATCTAGTGGAATCCATCAGCTCTAGATGTTTTAGTGCACAAAATGTATATCATGCGGGTGGGATGTCTGAGGCTGAGATCAGTTTTTGGTTGGCAGCATTCACACAGTTTTCTGTTCTGTTTCCATCCATCATCTGATTCTCTTTTGAAATGTGAAGAAATAAGATGACAAAGTTTTTCATTTTTTTCTTTGCTTAAGCATTGTTGATCAAGTACTGTGTAATTTGTGCAGCATTCATTTTATTTCCTAGCACATTTACCATCTTGAATTCCACCCCACAGATTTTGCTGTGTTGCTCAAACAACGGCCACTATGACATTGTTTACCCCAAGAACTATCCAGTGGATGCTGCAATATGTCAGGGTGAGTTAGCAGTTCATCAAGCCCGAATCGTGTTTAATGCATCCTGAACAATCCCAAACTGTAAACATTTTGAATCTTTATTATAACATCACAGTACTGGAATGGTGTATGTGCTGCTTTTGTTTTTTTCAGCGCTTTTGTATGAACTGTTGTACACTCGTGTTCTGGGAGTTGAGGAAGAAGAGCTGCAGGTGGCGCTGGAGGGATTCAAAGGAGGAGGACGGCGATACCGAAACAGCCAGTCTATGTGCAGTGAGGACGCAGGATACGATACCCCAGAAGACCGCCTTCAGAGGTCTTCTCTTGTTTCCTGTCTTTATTGTAGTCTCTGTCTTCCTTAATGTTTCTCTTTGTTGTTCTTGCTATCTCTAAGATACAAAGTGTTGTTTCATCATGGAGAAATGTTGAAAGCTCACATGCCTTGAGAGTATAGATTGCAAGTCGTAATTGTCATTTACACCTGCAGAAGTAGTCTATACAGCTTCTGCAATTATATTCCAAGGCATATGATTACTTCATGTTAGGGAAATACATTTATTAAAAAAAAAAAAAAAAAAAATTTAAATTGATCAAAAGACTGGCAGTAAAGACTTTTTACACTTGCAAAAATTAAATTTTAAACAATTTTTAAATGATTATATTTCACAAATTACTGTTTTTACTGTATTGATCAAATAAATGCAGCTTTTATATATTACAGATTCTAAAACTTTGAATGATATTGTACTTTCAAAAATAGTAGCTTGATTTACATTTACTCATTTACCAGATGCTTTTATCCAAAGCGACTTACAAATGAGGACAATAGAAGCAATCAAAACCAACAACAGAGCAATAAAATGCAAGTGCTATGACAAGTCTTGGTTAGCCTAATGCAGTACACGTAGCAAGGAATTTTGACGTGCGTTTTTTATTTATTTATTTTTTTTCCGGCTCATTAAAGATTAATCTTGCAGCCACATTCTGGATTAATTATAGAGGTTTGATAGTACTGGCTGGAAGACCTGCCAAGAGAGCATTACAATAGTCCAGTCTGGACAGAACAAGAGCTTGAACAAGGAGTTGTGTAGCATGTTCCAAAAGAAAGGGCCTGATCTTCCTAATGTTGTATAAAGCAAATCTGCAGGATGATATTTAATGGTAGTTAAACTTAGAAATTGAGTAGTTTGTAGCTTGACAAGTTACGGGCAGGAGCAAGTAGCTTTTCCAACACTGCTGGTCACTTTATGCTTCCATTCTTTAGAATTCCATTTGTTTCACCAAAGAATGTCAAAGTTTATGTACATAGCATGACTTTGTTCCAGAGAAGAATGGGAGTTGAGTGGTCACAGCCGCTCGGAAGACAAAACCAAAGCTGGAGCTGAAGACCAGAAGGTGACTAAAACCATAAATTAACAGATTAAGATGTTAAACCTTCATTAGTATTTGACAGGATCTCTCTGCTCCAGGCCACAGAAGGGTCAGGAAGACTTGCTCTGCCATACAAGGTACTGAAGGCCTTAGAGCCAGAGCTGTACCGCAACGTGGAGTTTGATGTGTGGCAAGACGGCCGCAAAGGTCGGTATACTTTTACCTCAGTTACTTTTTAAAAGCTTAAATGATTCTTACCCTAAATGAGGAGTATAATATTTGGATAATTTTAATGTGATGTGCTTTGTGATAATCCTGTGTTATAGAACTACAGAAGACCGATTACATGGTGTTTGCAGGCAGACAGTATTTTTTAGGAGATAAGTGTCAGGTGGGATAAAACCTTGCTTCAGGTTTAAATGTTAACATATTGCAAATTGGCATGTCACTTTTAATTGTCACACCTCTTTTGATAAAACAGACTCTTGTTATGGGTTTTTCCATAATAATGAATCCTATTTCTGAAGCATTTCATGTCCGTGCAGCCTCTGTCATGCTCATGGTTTTGTTTCCCAGGTCCGCTTGGATCCAAAAGGGAAGTACTACAATGCCTTCATTCAAGAAGTAGGGACTCAGACCACTGCAGTGACCGTGTTCATTGAGGAACTTGGGGAAAAGTAAGCTTTGTCCTTCTGTACTTTCTCACAGGCAGACATCCCTGAGAATCTTTAAACATCCTCTTTGATGTTTTAGACACCTGGTTCCCTTGACCAATCTGAAGCCAGTGAATCCTGTGCCAGCCTGGAACATCACACCAAGCAGAAAAGGAAATTCCTACAACCATCCAGAGCATTACCCTGGAGAAATAGGTTTGCCTCGTCAACTTCATTTGTATTGGGATGTACAGCCTTAATTTTTCTTTAATTTAGTGGGTGATTACTTGTTTTGTGTAATTAAATGTGTATGTATATAAAACTGCTGAACTTTTAAAATGCTAAAACATTAATTTGAATATGCATGCATTGTTGGTGTTAATCTTAAAATGAACTGTATAATTATGCTTGAAATAATGCTTATATTGTTTATATTATATTTCAGACAATGGTCAAATATTGGCCTGTCATATACTTTGTGCGTCTATAGTCTGATCAGCCACAACATTAAAACCACTGACAGGTGAAGTGAATAACATTTGATTACATCATTACAGTGGTACCTGTAAAGGGGTGGGATATATTAGCCGGGAAGTTACGAGTTCTTGAATTTCATGTGTTGGAAGCAGAAGAAATGGCCAAGCAAAAAGATCAGAGTGACTGAGTGATAAGGGCCAAATAGTGATGGCTAGACTGGGCCAGAGCTTCTCCAAAATGCCAAGTCTTGTGAGGTTTTCCCAGTATGAAGTGGTTGGTACCTACTGAAAATGATGCAAATAAGGACAAGCCAGCATCAGGGTCATGAGCACCCAAGGCTCTGATCACACAGAGAAGCTACTGTAGCTCAGATAGCTAAAAAACAACTTACAGGTGCTGGTCATATAATTAGAATATCATCAAAAAAGTTGATTTATTTCACTAATTCCATTCAAAAAGTGAAACTTGTATATTGTATTCACTCATTACACACAGACTGATATATTTCAAATGTTTATTTCTTTTAATTTTGATGATTATAACTGACAACTAAGGAAAATCCCAAATTCAGTGTCTCAGAAAATTAGAATATTGTGAAAAGGTTCAATATTGAAGACACCTGGTGCCACACTCTAATCAGCTAATTAACTCAAAACACCTGCAAAGGCCTTTAAATGGTCTCTCAGTCTAGTTCTGTAGGCTACACAATCATGGGGAAGACTGCTGACTTGACAGTTGTCCAAAAGACGACCATTGACACGTTGCACAAGGAGGGCAAGACACAAAAGGTCATTGCAAAAGAGGCTGGCTGTTCACAGAGCTCTGTGTCCAAGCACATTAATAGAGAGGCGAAGGGAAGGAAAAGATGTGGTAGAAAAAAAGTGTACAAGCAATAGGGATAACCGCACCCTGGAGAGGATTGTGAAACAAAACCCATTCAAAAATGTGGGGGAGATTCACAAAGAGTGGACTGCAGCTGGAGTCAGTGCTTCAAGAACCACTATGCACAGACGTATGCAAGACATGGGTTTCAGCTGTCGCATTCCTTGTGTCAAGCCACTCTTGAACAACAGACAGCGTCAGAAGCGTCTCGCCTGGGCTAAAGACAAAAAGGACTGGACTGCTGCTAAGTGGTCCAAAGTTATGTTCTCTGATGAAAGTAAATTTTGCATTTTCTTTGGAAATCAGGGTTCCAGAGTCTGGAGGAAGAGAGGAGAGGCACACAATCCACGTTGCTTGAGGTCCAGTGTAAAGTTTCCACAGTCAGTTATGGTTTGGGGTGCCATGTCATCTGCTGGTGTTGGTCCACTGTGTTTTCTGAGGTGCAAGGTCAACACAGCCGTATACCAGGAAGTTTTAGAGCACTTCATGCTTCCTGCTGCTGACCAACTTTATGGAGATGCAGATTTCATTTTCCAACAGGACTTGGCACCTGCACACAGTGCCAAAGCAACCAGTATCTGGTTTAAGGACCATGGTATCCCTGTTCTTAATTGGCCAGCAAACTTGCCTGACCTTAACCCCATAGAAAATCTATGGGGTATTGTGAAGAGGAAGATGCGATTATGCCATACCCAACAATGCACAAGAGCTGAAGGCCACTATCAGAGCAACCTGGGCTCTCATAACACCTGAGCAGTGCCACAGACTGATCGACTCCACGCCACGCCGCATTGCTGTTGTAATTCAGGCAAAAGGAGCCCCAACTAAGTATTGAGTGCTGTACATGCTCATACTTTTCATGTTCATACTTTTCAGTTGGCCAAGATTTCTAAAAATCCTTTCTTTGTATTGGTCTTAAGTAATATTCTAATTTTCTTAGATACTGAATTTGGGATTTTCCTTAGTTGTCAGTTATAATCATCAAAATGAAAAGAAATAAACATTTTAAATATATCAGTCTGTGTGTAATGAATGAATGAATATAATATACAAGTTTCACTTTTTGAATGGAATTAGTGAAATAAATCAACTTTTTGATGATATTCTAATTATATGACCAGCACCTGTATTGCCAGCCATGATAGAAAGGTGTCAGAGCACAGTGCACGGCAGTTTTCTGCATATGGGGCTGTGTAGCTGCTGACCAATTGGAGTGCCCATGATGACTTCTGTCCACCACCGAAAGCACCTACAATGGACACATGAGCATCATGATGCACCTTGCCACACTGCAAAACTTGTTCAGGAGTGGTTTTAGTTCAATGTGTTGTCTTGGCCTCCAAATTTCCCCAGATCTCAATTCCTGGGCCAACAAAGCTGATCCATGGAGGTCTGCCTCAAAACTTGCAGGACTTAAAGGATCTGTTATAAATGTTTTCGTGCTAGATACCACATACTGTATGTTCAGAGGTCTTGTAGAGCAAATGCATTTGACTGTTTAGCAGCATAAGGGGGACAGACAGAATATTAGGCAGGTGGTTTTAATGTTGTTGCTGATCAGTGTGTAGGTCTGTTACTGGTAGATACCAGAGTTATCAGCAGGGCACATGAACGGATCAGATTGCATATTATTGAGTCATGAAAGTTTTCCTCTTTAAAGACCCAGAGCTGCGCGGACGGCGACGGTACTTCAAGAAACCCCGTGGTAAGGAGATGTTGATGGCAGTGTCTTTCAGTCGTCCTCAACCTGGCTTACCTCCCCGTCTGCAGCCCGGGCAAGGAAACATTCACCCTGTCCGTTCTCCAGGGGTACACGGTCCCGCTCCACCTCCTGCAGGTCTGGCCTATGAACACTACCGACCCCACCATCCACCTAGACCACCACGTGGCTACGCCCCACCCAGGTTAGACACAAAATTCTTTACAGATGCTTATTCATTGTTCTATCTTCTAAACATATGTCCTGTCCTGACTCATTGGATCTGTGTAATATTATTTTTATTTTATTTATTTATTTATTTTTTTCACCACAACTTTTGGTCAGAAGTTCGACCCGATTCCTGAACAGGCACCATCTTATTGGACCAGACCTAGCCTATTATCCCAGTCCCAGCAAGCGCTGCTACCAGAGTTTTGATAACTACTCGTTCAGGTCTCGGTAAGAAAACATTTACTTTTACATCTACATCAGAAATGGATAATGCTAGAAATGGCACAAACTATAATGAACCTGTGATGGATACAGTCTCTTTAATATAATGTTTTAATATATTTTGTAACTGGGTATTTTATTTTATTTTTTTTTTTTCAACTTTAGAAAAATGGGTTGTGTAAATTAGGAATTATGACTTGGACTTTATGAAATTCTTGTACAAGTTCACTTTTGCTTGTTTACAGATTTCCTGTTGAAACAAGTATTTGGAAAAAATGTTTTGAAGTCGTTACCCTTTTGTTTACTTTCCATTTGAAAGCTTGTTGCACAGAAAATGGCAATGAAGACATTTTCCAAATTATTTCCAGTTTCTTCCTCTCTTTTTTTTTTTTTTTTTTTTTTAAATCAATTGATTCTGGAAAAAAGCAAATAAATATGAATGTTTATGCTATCAAAGACTGTCCGTGTACTTGGGCTGCCTAGTAAGAATAGTCATTACAATACTAATTTCTCACTAAAAAAAAGTTGGAAGGTTTGGCAAAACCAGTGGTGTAGTGGTGCCTGGAGAAGTGGGTATACTCTTAATTTATGCCCCCAAATTTTTTTTTTTTAAGTGGCCTGTCAAAGGATGAACTATCTGTGTCATAAACAGTGACGTGTAAAATGGTCTTGCATATTTAGTTCACTCCAAAATGGGCCAGTAATTTTTGCACACTGTTACTTAACTTCTGCTGCTTAAGGATCATTATGAAAATAATATTATCCATAGAAGAGGTGCAGATTTTGCAATAATTAAAATAAATATATAAATGGACTGCAGCAACTGACATTTTGTCAGAACCTCTAGTAAATTACATGCTATTTTTAGTTGTCTGTTCAGAATTGTGGGAGAATTGTGATCTCTATTTGAAACAAAAAATCGTGATTTTTTTTTTTTTTTTTTCAATCATTTCAGAAGTGTCAAATATAATTTTATTTTTTTTTTGCCTAATTGACAGGTTTTATTATTATTATTATTATTATTATTATTATTATTATGTTGTTGTTGTTGTTGTTGTTGTTGTTGTTAATTATTACCTCTTGCTTTTAATTGGCTGAGAAATCCATTATCTTTACTGGATGTTTTTAGAGAATATTTGCATTTATTCACATGCGATTGGATTAGTTACTCATGCTGGACTGTCATGATTTGGCTAATGCAGGACACTACTGAATGGTGCACATCAGAGGGGATTTAGTAGTGGGTATACGGAATGCCGACTGATAAAGTGGGTATACACCGTATACCCTCCACTACACCACTGGGCAAAACAACGCATTTATACAAAACTTTTCATGTTCAGAACGTTTCAAAATCATGTTCCTTCTTGTAAAATTGTTTTCTGTGAATCCATTGCATCATTTTCAATATTGCATGAAATTTCAGTTGAATCTTTTCTCAGCAAACCTCTTTTATTCAGCTGCTGACAAAGTGAGTTAAATTGTGTATGTATAGGAATCGTCGTCGGCAGATGCACTCTCTGAATAAAGAGTGTCTGAGCTGTGTTCCTGAGCCAGGAGAGGAAACCCAAGGCATAGAGGGAAGTATCACCTTCTTTGAAATTGAGGAGACTGATGAGAGTGCCTTCCCGCCAATGCCAGTGAGACACCCAGTTCTACTTCAGTAATCGTTGGGAGTAATAAGGCCTGTTCACACCAAGAACGATAACTACGTATATTAGCGTCTGCATTAGCGATACTACTATGTTTGTTAAACGCACAAATTGCAGTTATGTCATGCTGCTTGAAATGCTCAAGCTCTTTAAAGTCAGGTGGATTCCCTATTCACATAAAATTAGAACCATCATTAAAACTTTTGTCCTTTTAGGCTTTGACGCCAAGATCACTGTTCTGTCTGTCTCACTGTGTATCTGAAGGGTCAAGCAGTCTCCAGCCCCATGGTTCCAGGGGCCACTGCTTACTGGGTGCCAAGAGTTCCCAGTCCAATTCCTCCCTCAGGCAAACAGCCCATGACATCATCAGAGGAGGACCCTGATGAGAGGAGTAATGCTGGCGACCAAGGTACAGCCAAAATGTTCCATGGCTCTGTGTCAAAACCAGATGAGCTGACAGCTACCCGCATGGTCAGTTATCTTTATCAGGAGTTCTCAAAGTGGGGTCCATGGACACCTGCGGGGGTCTGTGATCCATAGCCAGGGGGTCCGTAAAATAATTTTAGTGCCCTATTATTTGGTAAATCACAGAATCCAGTCAAAAAAATAAAAAGTTATTTACTCTATAGCATGTAATTTCATGCAAATTTGGGATGAATTAATCCAAATTATGGCTGTACATTTGATCAAATTGCAATATGGACTACTGCCTGTCTGTGAATGTTAAACCGCTAAAAGACTGCTATGTTAATATAAAGTCTTCATGTGAATAAATGGCACAGTTTTCACTACTATACAAACTCAAGCACAGTTTGGTTTTCACAAGAATAGTTTTCATTTGATTTACATTTTTAGAGGTTTATTTTTTAAGTTTATGATTTATGCTTTCATTTGATTACCACCAGTTTTGGTAATAAATTTGTACATAAATCCAGAAAAATTAAAAGACAAACACAGATTTCAAAATAAATAAATAAAATGGAAAACACTGAATTTGGGAACAACAAAAGAGAATTTGAGGAAAAAATAAAATGATTTCATAGGGCCCTAAAAATTTAATTCTTGTTAAACTTTTAAAGAAACTGTTAAATTGTATAATTAGACATGCTTTTTGATCACTACAGTTTAATTTAACCATTTAAAAAAAACTTTACAGAAATATTAAAATGGAAGTTCCAGTGGCATCTAAGAGTACAAATTGTAGTGAGCTTCTGCTTAATCAGTTATATTTACAATGTGGTCTTTGGAAAATTGTCTCCCCTCATCTACGTAAATGGCATTGTTGGATTGTTAGTACTCCACATCATTAATACTGGTATATTGTGACACCTCTAGTCATCAATATTTGTGGTATAATATTTTGAATTGGATGGAACTATGAATCATAGACTCTTTCAGTGCCCTTTGTTCAGGTATTGCTTTTTTGCTCATCTATGTAGTAAAATCTGGCTCTGATAATTGCGTAAACAAATTTCCTCCTCTATTCTTATTAATAGACCTTGCACAGTGTCATAAGTCAATGAAGAAAAAGAATTAAACACTCTTCAGGTCCCCCAAGCTGAAACTCATGCTTGCAATTGATCTTATCATATACATTTGTTAAATACTGATGGTAATGATTTGCACATTAAAACCAACAATAATTCAATGCAGCAGAATTTTTTTTTAACGCTAAAGCTGAAAAGTGGAAGTGTGCAACCATTTTAAAAGTGCTGTCTTGGTAGGCAGCTCACCAGGCTTTGACACAGCCCATATGTGATTATGATGGATGACGGTTAATTTTAACTGTTTGTCTTGACTAGGTGAATTCTCTGAGGAGTACATCTACTCTGCTGCAGGTCAGTTCATTAACCGCTACATTGTTAGTGAAATTTCAGCTTTATACTCTTGTCATGATATCCTGTGTGCACTGATATTGAAAACATATTTCTGTATTGCAGAGGCAGGATATCAGAATCCATCGGTGTATGCTGCAGCAGCAGAGTCTACCACCAATCTGGTACTGTCTTCCAAACTTCATTTGTCAAAAATGTCCACCAAAATGCTAATACTGTAGTTGACGAGTTCCAGTGGGAGAACGTATAGTAAATGTGCTCTGACAGCGCTGCACAAGCTCTTCTAAACCAACTTCTATTTTTCCCTTTATTTGAGAATATGGAAAATGTGACTACACTCATTATGAGTGGTTGTGGAAATGTTTAAAAGTACTTTCATAATAAATAGAGATTGCTAATCAGATTGAATTTTGACATGTTTTGCAGACCATTCAGGAAGGAGGTTCTCGTGCCGGGTCACCACAAGAGGGTGTCGCTACCTACAGTTACTCACAACAGGCATGCATTGTTCACAGTATTCATAAATTTGTTACACACAGTTTTGCCCTGCCTTGGAGGGGACATGTGTAACTCAATCTTTTCAGGTGGTTGTGAAGTCATCTGTCCTCTCCTCTTCTCAAACAATCAACTCTGCCCCGGCTGCAATCTTCACATCAAACTCTTCCTCCTCATCCACTGGGAGCTCCCAGACCCCCCCGAACCCACTGCAGCCCAACAACATCTTAACGCCTGGACAGCCACCACCCCAGAATGTTCTGGGCAGGCCTGGTATACGGTTATGGCTTTTTAAATTAATGTAGTGATTGTCATGTAGAGTCATCAAATACTAATGTTAGCGAAGGAGATGACTCTAGACACTGTTCCTCATTTAGTCGTTGTGTAGTTTTATCCATTTTTCTTGAGCAGTTCCGTGGTTTGTCAATGAGCTGGGAGAACCTGTCACCATGGCGCCGCCTCCACCCTACTCTTATGACCCCAATGGCAGTGACCTTCCAAGAGGTCAGAGGGAACCACCTCGCTGTCTAATATTTGTGCATAATATTTTCTGCATATTTGTTTGTAAATTTTTTTTTTTATTTTTTTTTTCTCTCTCCACAGATTGCAAAGTGCTCCAGTACTACTATAATTTGGGGGTTCAGGTAAGTGGGTGTTTTGCTTTTGATCTCCATATTGAGATTTACCTCTAGAGACTTACGGCATATGTAATGTCCTGGACTTACATTTAGGCATAACTCACGCAAACTTTGCCTCATTTATAAGTAATCTGTGGCCTCTTGTGTCTTTTATTAAAAGCAGCATGGGAAGTCATAAGGAATTAAAATATTAATACTGATTTGATAAAAATCATAATGTGCATCTATAACTATTAAATGCAGTGACGTCTTATGAGTGCACAGAAAAAAAATGAAAATTCTGTACATCAGTATTAATACTGACAAAAGTCATAAAGTATTACTTCATGAAACCATTAAATTATTTTATAATTTTTCCTTTGGTGCACTTATCTTAGTATCCCCCCCCCCCCTTAAATATAAACCCCCACTCCTATGACTGGCTAACATCTTTGCATATGAAATGATGAGATGAACTAATCATGAAAAGTGTTGATCATAGCATTATATTTAGATACTAATACTGCTACTCCAGTTGCATCAAAGGTCGCAGCGACGTACTATAGTCATATCTGCTGAGCATATGATGCAACGATCGAATACTTTCATCATAACTAACACGGTGAAAATATGATGTAAATAAGACTGGTTAAACAATGTAAACTGTCGTTGGCTACATTTACATGGACACTTTTTGTTTCAAATAAAATTAAATGATTCTGATTGATTGAATCTGAACATACTTTTTACATGTATGCTAAATAAAGTGTTCAAGTTTGTGCGCATTTACAGTATGTCACAAGCTTCAAAATCGCCCATTGCTGTGGCCAAAACAAGCCCTCTGTGGATGAGTATGAAGTGAGGATTTATGGGACATTGTTCTGCTCCACTTCACAGACGATGAGTGGAAGGAGAATTTTAGAATAACAGGAGTCATTTACAGTATTACACTAAATTCTACAAAAACAACAGCTCGTTCCATGCATCATACATCATTACACCATTTCTATATCATTGCACAGTACTTTCTAGTTTTGGTTTTCAATCCAATCAATTTTTGCAAGTCCTCCTAATCAGATTAGAAAAGGTCTACACCACCCCATCCGATCAATTTTATTCGGATCGAGTTCAACTGGATCAATTAAGGTGTTTACTTGAAGGCTTTTCAATCCAATTGAACTATCAATCTGATTTCTAACAGATTATTTGTTGTATGTAAACGTAGCCACCGATTAGAATGAGCATTTTGGTAAAAATCCAGAAATCAAATCACTGTTCTTGAATTGATCCAGCGATTATAAATAGAATGACCTTTTGATCGCTTTCTGTATACAAAGAATTATAATATAGAACAGTTTCACGTTACTATCAGGAACAGTGTTGTGAAGTTGATTTAGTCACTGGCTTGATTCACCAATGCATAAACAGAATTGAACCGCTTGTGACAGTGTTTGTATATGAGCCCTTACATATTACAGGTCAAATAATACTAAAGTAACTAACAGTTGTCAGCAGAAACCAAATAATGTAGCTTACTGTCAAATAATACTAAATGTATGTGTCCTCAATGTACATATACATTTAATTGCTTTCTATGTGACACTGATGTTTTTGTATTTGTTCCAGTGGTATCAGCAGAGTTACTGGCACTCTATGGTGCACATGCAGCAGGTCGCAGAGGCTCAGTTCCAGCCGTACCAGAGCACCGTTCCCACTGCTGACCCCACGGTCCCCCAAGCCTACCATGATCCTGTCCGCATGTACCCGCATCCACAAGGAGACGTGGCCAGCAATGGTAAGTCATCATTACCGCAAACCTCCAAATTTTCAAACTCTTATTCGACCAAAATTTTATTAGTCTCTTAGACAGACAGATTAAGAGCTTGTCATTGAGGTAATTACAGTATATTGGGCAGGAAATCCAAACGTTCACCTATCTTTCATCAACCTCAAATATGGCTTATCATTTGAAATTGAAACATGCAAGTAGTAGGAACTTTACATGGCCAGTCCCTCTAACATTAACTTAGATAAATGTGCACTATTGGGTGCATATCCAAGTAGGGATGCAACTATACCATTTTTTTTTCAGAACCGATCCGGTACCGAAAACTCTGAGTATCTGCTGATTCTGATCCCAGCGCTGTTTTTTTTTTTTTTTTTTTTTTTTTTTTTTTTTTTTTAAATAAATGTAGAATTTCTATACTTCTATGTATTGACCTGATCATCACTCTTTTGTGTGTTAAACACAATCTACTAAATATAGTCAACTTCATTTTAATTAAAAATAACAAATGAAAAAATATATAATCATAATCTATGACAAAAATACTATTACAAACTAGATTATTGGATAATTCAGTAGCAAAAGGTACTCTAGAAAAATTATGGGTGCACAATTTTATAAAATCTAAGCATTTAGTGAAACAACATTTTGTGGGGAACAAGTTAGTGTACACTTACACATTGCTCTTTGTATTGTTGTAAAATATATTCATGAAAAACAAGTAAATATATATTTATTTATGTACATAAATATATACTATAAAATTAAGACATTTCTTTTAAATGTATTGCACAGTAATGAAGGCAGCAACATATGATAGATAAGACGGAACAAGAAAGACTAATAATCTTTCATTGTGCAAATGTATTATAACACAAAAGGGTATGGCTCCAATACAGAGCGGCGCAAAGCGTTTGTGCACATCCCGTGTGCAGAATGATGTGTTTTAAGCAACACTGAGTCACAGCGCGCAGCGCTCCGCATAGAAAAGATCAAAGTAGAAAGGCAAGAGATATTGATGCGTAGTGTATTGTCTGTGCGATAGTTTAAGTTGTGCGCTCTTGAAGAGGGTTTCATAGTTTTGTCTGTAGTAACCGAACGCGACATGCAGTTTGAATGCTAAATGGAGGATGACAGACAGCCACAGTGGAGAGAAGAGTTTGTGAACTTGACTAAGCTAAATATTCATCTGTACCTCACATTAAACTATGGAACGGCTTCAGAACACTTGAAATATAGTGCACGGAAACTTTATAGTGCTTTATAATGGTTTTTGTACCTTTCGTGGGGCTTAACAATAACAGAATCGTATTTGCACAATATCGGATTTGGATCGGTCTCGTCTGACCGATACCGGATCTGGTAAAAATGCCATTATCGGATCGATGCATCCCTATATCCAAGTGTTTGTGTGGAGTGTGGAAGCTATTAGCACAGAAAATGGAGGTGCCTTAGAACAGTGTTTCCCAACCACTGTGCCGTGGCACACTAGTGTGCTGTGACAGGTTGTCAGGTGTGCCGTGGAAAATTATCAAACACTTCCTCATCTCAGTTTCATTATTATTATTATTATTATTATTATTATTATTATTATTATTATTTTAAATCAGTGCTATTGGTAATCATTATGTCTGTTTGTGGGTTTTACAAATATTTAACCAATGAAAAGCATTCAAAAGAGCTTGACTAAACCTCGTAACGCCATTGGATCCTCAAATTGTCAGTCAAACCTCATAACTCCGCCCTGCCTCATTCAGAATAAAGTGCCGAGACGCGCTGTTTGAAGACGAACGTCTACTTCACAATGCAAGGGTAAATGTTTACCCTTGCTCTTACTCAAACTTATGTTTGAGTAAGTTACTCAAACTTATGTTTGAGTAAGAGCAGCGTTTCCTTTACTCAAGAAACACCATCTATAAAAGCTAATGTTTTTGTGTGTTTAAAGAGCAGAGAAGAGTCTTGTCATTTGCTGTCTAGTTGTAGCCAATACACTTTTGTACGATTCAAATATTCTGTTCATAGCGGTTCGTGTTTTATATAGTGAGATTTTGGCCAAATGTATTAAACAATATGAGAAACCGAGTGCCCATATAGCTACAATAAACTTTAAACCTGCAAACTGATGGAAAAACGTGATGCTATTTATTTACTGCCTCAGATGCGTCCGTTCTAATGATGATAAAGGACAAAGCACAGATCTGTCATTCGGTCGTCAAAAACCTTGTTAACTGCATTTGAGTATGCTTTTCAGAAATTAAATGCAAGTGTCTGATCATATATACACCGTGTGCATAATTAAGCACGTTGATATTCTGAAGATATTTTTTTTCCAAGCACATATACCAATTCCAAGCCATATCAATCTTAATAACTACTATTAATTTTGTATTTAATCATTTATAATTGATAAATAATTGTCCATGAAGTCTAGAAGTGAAAAACTCTTTATATTCAGGTGTGCAGAATTATTAGGCATGTTTTCTTTTACTGACAAAATGAGCCAAAAAAAGAGGTTTAACTAAATTATTAAATCCCCAATGTAAATATTCAAAACTAATGCAATACAGAAATTGAATAATTAAGACACAACCATTGGACAGCGGGGTCAGAAAAAAACAGGTGAAGACACGTTAACTGCAAAATAATTAAGAATTAATTTGAAGAATTAGGTGTAAAACCATCAGGAAACATTTAGTCTCCAGCACCATCATTCCAGAACTGCAACCTTCCCAGAGTCTCCAGAATTACAAGGTGTCAGATACTTTGTTTGGGTAAAAAATCCTAAAAAATTACCCTCACTTAATAAGAATAACATGCTGAAGTGTTGTGAAATGCATGAAGACTGAGTTTTTATAGGCTTTATGGACAGATAAGTTGAGAGTGACTCTTGAAGGACCAGCACCACATCCTCTTGTACCACTGTTTGAAGAATTTATCTTTCAGAATCTGGCAATAAGTTTTAGGAGCTCATTTTTATTCCATCTCCTCTCCTGAAAAGTCAGTCTCGCAGGATTGACTAAAAATTAGCTCCTAAAACTTACTGCTAGATTCTGGAAGATAAATTCTTCAAACAGTGGTACAAGAGGATGTGGTGCTAGTCCTTCAAGATCATTTTTGACATCTCAGTCTCATTTTATCTGTAAAAGAAAACATGCCTAATAATTCTGCACACCTGAATAAAAGGAGTTTTTCACTTCCAGCCTTCATGGACTATTATATATCACTTATAAATGATTAAATACAAAATCAATAGTAGTTATAAAGATTGATGTGGTTTGGAATTGGTAAAATGTGCTTGGGGAAAAAAATATATATATAATCAGAATATCAACGTGCTTAATAATTATGCACTCAGTGTAAAGCCAAAATACCAACTCTGAAGACGCAATGTTTAATTATTGGGGGGAAAAAAACCTTTTCCCCTTTCTGTGTGTATATATATGTGTGTGTGTGTGTGTGTGTATAATAAAAAAATATTATTTTATTTATTTATTTTTTTACATATCTCAACTGTGCTGCGGCAGAAAAAAGGTTGGGAAACACTGCCTTAGAAAATGGTCTAATAATGCTTTTCATGGATTTTCATCTGTGGAATGCACCACTTCTGGTATTTTGTCAGTTAATTGACATAGGCAACATGCAATCGAGAATTGTTTAGAATAGAGTACTTAAATTTAATCGTGGAATCGTGAAAGGCCTACTACATTTTAAAACCTCATTATGATATATATTTAAGTAATGTGTATAACCGTGCAATTAGTTGACTAATGGCTTAAATGAACGACTGCTAGTTGACTAGAAAAATCTTTAGTCAGGGCAGCCCTAGTACACTCTCACCCATGCCCTCCTCTCCTCAGGCACTCCTCTGGCCATGGAAAGCCCTCCTGCGGTGGTCCCCGGCACGGTGTTCTACCCCCTGGTGCAGGAGCAGTGCGGCCAGCAGCCCCTTCACCCCTCCTATGATCCCTACATGCCTGTGCTCTCCACAACATACCACTACCTCACGCCATGGACGCCCGGTGCCGGCCCACACCCCCGCATCCACCACGCCACATACTGCCCCTCGTCCTCTCACCCCCCCGTCAACTACATCACCACCCCCACCCACCCCACACATCTGCCACACTCACAGTTTGTCTAAGTCTCGTTTACCAGCAGAAATGTTCCTGTTTATGTTCAGTTCAGTTCAGTTGAGTTCAGTTAGTTCTGCATTGTTTTTCACAGACGAATGGTTATTTAGGGATCCTGCAGTGTTACTTGGCACTTAAACAGAAAGGCAGGACAGAGTAGGTGTGCTTTTACCACCCCGCACATTCTCTCCCCAATCAACATCGTTTAACATTTAATAAGCATATATTGGATTTTTTCCCTAATTATTTAAGGATTTTAAAAGGTGACATGATTCTAAATGTAATTAGAGTTCTCTTCTCATTTGCTTTTACAAATGTTTGCACACTTCTAGAATGTAGTCGTTTAGCAACACACCAGGAGTTCAAGCCTTAGGAAACCATTGTCTGTTGTTTTTGTCAAAAAATCACATTATAGCTGCACAAATAAAAAAAAATAAGAAACCAAATCAAGTTGTTTCCAAATCCATTTTAAGGTTACAAGCTCAAACCTATTTATATGAGAAATTAACTTTCTAACCTGAAATATAGCAAATTATATTATAAGATGCTGTAAGAATATGAGTAATGATGCTGAAAATTCAGCTTTGACCACAGGATTAAATTTCATTTTACAATATAAAAATAGATGTTATTTTAAATTGTGATGTAATATTGTTTTTTTTTTTTTTTTTTTTTTTTTTTAAACTGTCTTTGCTAAAATAAATGCAGCCTTCACTCTTATAAAAAAAAATAAAAAAAAGTCAGTCGCGGCGATGACATAGAGGAACCATTTTTGGTTCCTTGAAGAACCATTTTGTGAAAGGTTCTTTAAAGAACTGGTGTTTTTCTTGGTGCCATAAAGCACCTTTTCTGGTACTACAACCCTTTTTAAAGGTTCTTCAAAGAGCCACTGATGAATAGGTTCTTTATGGCCCCATTTCTTCCAGATCAATATCCTTACATTTATCATACTATAAATTCTTTAATAGGATTGTTCATAAAATATTCAAAAAAGAAAATCCAGAAGTAACAAGACTTGACGAGATGTATGATTAAAATTGTTTTTTGCATTTACAGTATACATCAATGAAGTATCATCATACCTCAATACTGTGTATATGTGTTTAATAGGGATGTGCACAAGTACTAGAGTACTCAGACTTGACAGCAATGATTGGTCATTTTTTTAAAGTCACTGCAATCATCGTTTTCATGATCAATCATCGCTGTCATGTCTCGATCACCTGACTTTATATATTTCTCTTTTTCTGATTGGTTATGGCAGCATTTTGGGTGGTACCTGAGCTCTGACCAGTTAGTGTTAGGACAGCATGCCATCCAGACAAAATCAAAACCACCAGTACTTGAAATGGAAAAACTGACAAAAATGCCCATCCCTAGTGTGTAATACAGTGAATACATCTGGTTAATGTCAGTACCCCCCATCATCCACTAGTATGCCCTTTTTCATCCCGTGGAAACTGCCACTGGTGGATCAAAGAGTTCCCTTTCAAGAGTTTCACAGTCCTTTTGATGAATGGTTGAGGCTGGGTACATAGGATCCTGTAACAAAAAAAAAGTTTCTTAATTTGCATAGGTTTAGCACAGGTATAATAATGAAAAATGACAAACAAAGATAATGGAAAGGTATTTTTAAGATGAATAGCAGTAAGAATAGAAACAATCAAAGCAAGTCAAAGAATTTTGGAAGTTCATCCATCCATCTATTCACCCTCCAAACCACTTATCCTCTCTAGAGTCGTGGGGGCTGAAGCCTATCCCAGCGTCTTTGGCCACAAATGCATCCAATTAATGGTATTTAAGCAATATAAGCACCAGGTAACAATGTTATACAGTACCTGCCCCCCCCCCCCCCCCCCCCCCCCCCCCAAAGAATTTTACATTTCTTATTCTTAAAACAGTTGAAAACAATTTTTGCTTTTTAACATTTTTTGTGGAAATGGTGATACCTTTTTCAGGATCGATTGATGAATAGAAAGAAGAATGAACAGCATTTATTAATTTTTTTTAAACAATTTAGTAAATATAAATCTTTTCCAACATTATAAATGTCTTCACTGTTACTTCTGATAAATGTAATGCACCCTTGATTAATAAAAATATTAATTTCTCTTTTCTTTCCACAAATGTTTGAATGGTATTATTTCCATAAAAATGTTAAGCAGCAAAAACTCTTTTCAACATTGGTAATAATCAGAAATGTTTCTTGAGCTGCAAATCAGCATATTAGAATGATTTCTGAAGGATAGTGTGACACTGAAGACTGGAGTAATGATGCTGAAAATTCATATTTGATCACAGCAATCAATTACATTTTAAAATATATTCACATAGAAAAGAGGTATTTTAAATTGTAATATTTCACAATATTTCTGAGGTATTTTAAATTGTAGTAATATTTTACAATATTTTTTACTGTATTTTTAATCAAATGCAGTGAGCAGAAGACCTACATTTAAAAAAAAAAAAAAAAAAAAAAACATGCTCAAAAAAAAAAAACATTTAAAAAAAAATCATACTAATCTCTAACTTTTGAACAGTAGTGTATGTTTGAGGATTTGCTTACTAAATCCTCATATGGTTCATAGCACCTTAGAGACGTCCGACAGGAGGTCTGCTCCAACTCTGCTGCGCGGCCATCAGCATAGAAGAATCTAGAAACATAACATGCCATTTATCACAGAGCCAACAATATTTAGTATACAGGCAGGTTTATTTAAAGGAAGCAAGCTAGAGCAGAAGTGAAATGCAGAAAATGAAATGTTTTTTTTTATATATATATATATATATATATATATATATATATATATATATATATATATATAATATAACACACACAAACCAGTTTCTTAAAATAACAGAATTAACATCAGTGTTTTTAGGTTTGTGTCACTCAGGTTTGGATGTCAAAACCTTCCTAAAATAACTAATATAACAGATGCATGGTGATATAAGAAAATGATGTGAGAAATTGCATATGAATGTATTTAAAGTGCTTCCTCAGCTCACCTGTGTTTCTTGCATTTGTCAGCAGCTCCCTTCAGAAACTTTGAAATTTTGGAGCTTATCTTCTGTTGTAGAGAGATTATATTATTATTAGAATTTTTTTTTTTTTTTTTATCAATATTTGTTTACCATGAAAGATAAAAACACGTTTGAACTAACGTTAGATTCAGTTAATTCCCGCTCCTTGTAAGTGACGTCACCGATTAACAGTACAGCGCATATTTTAGGCTAAAGTTAGACAACTTTCAATAAACCACTTTATAAATCTATCAAAACCTCTCATCTACACGTAAAGATGTGATTAAAAGCCCAAACTCTCATAAACAAGAGCTCAAACTAGAGTTAGCTTACATTTGAGATGCTAACTGACTTTTTCAAAGTTTTCTGTGAAGTAAATATTCAACAGAAACGTGTCAGTTACATGTAAGAAAGTGTCTGGAACAGTTGTATGTGATATTTGTGAGATTTTTAGGGACTAAACTCACCTGAAAGCAGTGAAAACAGCAGCGAGATGGAGATTTACGGGTTTGTCAGTTGTTGTCGCCCCGTTTCCATGGCAACTCCCTCCGCTGCAGTGTTTGAATGAGACTCCAGGATTCAGCGCACACGCCCATTAAAACACGTCAAAGTTACGCAGTATTTGCATAAATAAACCTCTAGAATTAGAACACTACATTAACAACTTAAAAATCACAAATCTTTATTAAATCGTGAATTTGAAACTCATTTTGTAGTTCTACAACCAATTCATATGTGCAAAATGGATAGTGGGACAAAGTGACACTTTTTTATATTTTAAGATTTTGTATCACTCAGCCTTTTTATTTCATTTTAAAACATGATTGCAGTATTTTTTTTATACTAAACTTAACTAGCCTAATAATTTTTTTTTTTTTTGAGTCATGCAAAACAGCATTATAATCTAAAAGGCTCTACTGGTCTCTTAATTAATAAACACCACAACACTATTTATATAACTCAGAATTAATACTTTTTATTACACTATAATTCAATGCAACTAATAGAAAATGAGTCTGGAATGAGTTCTGGACCAAACAGGACAATTTAGCTCACTTGATCTCACTTTCCAGAAACAAAAATAATTTCAACATGAGTGTGAAGAACCATTAAATAGTCTAAATAATATTTCTGTGCTACAAAGAACCTTTTGTGCAATGGAAAGGTTCTTCATGGAACCATATACCCTGCCAAAGAACCATTTAAGAACCTTTTTTTTTTTTTTTTTTTTGTTCTTGTGTTGGTGAATGTAGGAGACTTCTTTCAAAAACAAAAATCTTACTGTCTCCAGATTTCTGAATGGTTGTGTTTGTATGTATGTGAATCTTTAAAGCTACATTAAGCAGTTAATTATTATTTGACTATTTGTGATTAATACTATGCAAGACGGACTGGTTACGATTTATTTTCTGGATAATCATGCAGTTGATTGGCAACTTGATGAATGACTCCTACTTTCACAATCCGATCTTTGAAGCTGCCCATTTTACTTGAAAATATGACCCAATTCCACATAAAACAGGATATTAACACGTGGAACACTTATTTATTGGGAATTGATTTAATTGTGATAATTGGGCATTTTATTTCAGAAGACAGGCCAGATTAGTTCACCCCTTTTCTTTGCTTGATGCTTTTTTTTTAACCAGTTAGAGCTGAGCTAAGCTGTTAGCTTTTTAGCTAATGTCTAATGAAAAACACAAAAAGGGACGTTTAACTGTTTTTAACTTCAGTATGTGGAGAGACTTTTTTTAACTGGTTTCATCCTGTCTTTATTTAAACTTTTCACTGTTAGCTTCTTTGAGTGCATCTCACTGTCCCAATTGTTGTCATAGCAATTTTTTTTTCTACAATAATAGCCTAAAAACTGCCTTAATGTTAACCAAAAGCTTGTGTGGCCTTTGTGACATCATCTGAAAAGTAAAGTCTTTGAGAGGCAGAGCAAGTTATTACATTTCAAAGAAAGATTACATTATTAATTTTATCACTAACATGCACAGTAACACCAGAAAAATGTAGGCAGGGTCTATATCATGTTGACTTTAAGAGCAGCAAAAAGTGCAGTTAGCGATGTTAACCCAGATATGTTTTTAATTCATGTGACCACAAAAAAAAAAAAAAAAAAAAAAAAAATGAAATAGAAAACCTCTGAAGCCTCTATTTGAAATCAAGGTATAAAAATCTTTACCCATAAATTCTACATGAAGTGTAACAAAAACATACCCCTTATGTCAAAAAAAAAAAATAGAAAAATAATTTGTTAGAAAATTTTACAAAAAAGACATTTAAAATCTACTGTAGATAACTTACAGCTTAAATTAAAACCATAATGAGGCTGCACAAATGAGAGGTTACTAATCCACAAATGGATCTGATATATTATTTGTGACTGGTACAGTGTCTAGAGCAGGGGTGGGTAACGTTGATCCTGCAGAATTTAGCTCCAACCCTGAAAAAAAAAATACCTTACTGCATCCTGAAGGCCTTGATTAGCTGGTTCAGGTGCGTTTGATTAGGGTTGGAGCTAAACTCTGCAGGGACTCCGGCCCTCCAGGATCAACGTTCCCCACCCCTGGTCTAGAGACCAGTCATGACAGAAACTAACTCTACTAAGCTCCTGGTATTGAGCAAACTCTAAATATTAGATCATGCGTTGTGTTTTTAGGAGCCAATTCTCTATTTAACACCATTTGCTATAAAACATCTGTGAAAAACAAATGAAAAGATATTACCAGTCATATAGATGCATATTTTTGTAGCATATTTTTAAGCTTCATTTGAAACCATTTGGTGCCCTTTATAAACATTTGTTAAGTGTAAACACAAGTGTATTACAAAGATTCATATATCTTTAGGTCCACATTGTGTTATCTGTATCTTCTGATACAATAATATCACTTCAAGGTCTGTAAATAATTTACATTGTATCAGACATATTTCTTATATTGGTTCTACTTCAACTTTCTGAGCTCTAAAAAGGACTTTCTATAGTACACACGTGTTCAAGTCTGCAGTTTAAGCTTGTTTTCAAAAATATTGCACTAGCGTTGACAATGAAGGACGTTACAGCACCAGAACTTAGCATGTGGTGCAGATGGTATGTAATTTAAAAGTAAATGCATCTCGTTTAAAACATTAACTCATGGCCTTGCAAAATAAACAAAGGTTTTTACATTGGATGGAGCTGTGCAGGAGGGTTGCTACATTTGTTAAGGGTGCATCTGAACCTTCCCATATAACAAATACTTGAAATACATATTGCAAGTACACATACTTAAGGGTGCATCCAAGCAACTCATAGAATATTTTAAAGAGCTCAGAAGTGTATAAAGTTTTTCTTTCTTTGGGATTTTTGATGGTTGTAATATTGACATAATTTTGCCAAAAAAAATAAAAAATCAAGCAAAAATATAAAAATCAAAGCTACAGGAGGTGGAAACAGCCCATGTTCATTACTATTGCCGGGGGGGGGGGATTCCGAAAGGCGTATTTAAATGTTCTGTGCCATGAAAATGCAGCTTACGACATTCATAAGCTGATTTCCTGAAAAGTGTAATGCAGTCCCTGTATCGGAACATGCCTACTTCCCTGCTAATAGTATGCGAAAGGTAGTAAGTCAAATCAGCACTATGTCCGAATTCACAGTATTCATAAAACGTGAAAATTACTTGGATGACCTACTACTTCTGCCAATGCTTTGACATGTGCAAAGATGGACATTTTACTAACCCATAAGGCCAGGTGAGAGGATTTGTTAATTATGGGGAAGTGACATGACTGATGATTGTAGGTCACATGTTAATACCAACATGGTAAATGTAGTATGTATTTATACTACACGTATGCATAGATCATGGCTATGTCCAAAGTCAATTAATTTCAAACTATAAACTTTTTGTAAGAAAAGGGGTTATGAATCAAAATGATGGATATGAATCAAAACCCTTTCTATTTGTAATAGTATTTTACCTGCTCTGTTAATATTTCTAGATACTTTATTATCCAAACTGTTTAGATTTTTAGAATGCACATTAGCTTATTTTCCATCAACCGGTTAAACTTTACAACAGTGCATGATTTTTGCATGGGCTTGAACAAAAATAGCAGATGGGCTGAATGAATATGCAAATCCACTGTCTGACAGCAGGTGGAGCTTATGGAACAGCAGAAATAAAACTGTTTTCCTGGTGGCCGCTGTAAACAAAGCAGCATTGCAATGAAAAGGAAAATTCAGATGACGAAAATGCCATGGAAATTTGTCTTAAGACAGTTGGTTCCCTTCAAAGATACATTCATTCAATTCATTTATGCTATGTCTGCATGAGACTGTAACAAACTTTGCTTACTGTTGGAGAGCGTTTACTGTGAGTTTTTCCAAATTGCGGTAAGTTAATCAAACATGGTTTTAATGATAATTAAAATATTAAACGGTAATATTACACATTTAAATTTTATTGTGGTTTGTTCAAACTGCAACCACTTCTGTTTGAAACCCTCAAACTGGAATGAGCTCTGTGACACTTTGCAAATCTTCAGTGACCCTGGGGTTGGGAACCACTTTTCTATATAGTATGAATGTGTGTAGTATGAATGTAATCCGGACATATTCATGCAACCTACCAGCATCAGTTGCGTCACTTCACTGGTATATTCTGCTATTTTCCTATTCACAAATCCTTTCCCGAGGCCTCATGGGATAGTAAAGTGTCCACTGGGTGCATACTTCTGAACCTTTTGCGAACTGTTTTATGAATACTGTGAACTTGGACATACTACTCAGTCTTTTCACATACTGTTTTTTTTTTTTTTTTTTTTTTTTTGTCTACTATATAGTAGGAAATTATGTGATTTCAGATGCAGCCCACAATTTCGCTTTACTTCGGAGTATCCAACCAATGTGAGAAAGAGGGAGGGGGGAGGGAGGGTGTTAGGCATTATTGTAAAAAAAAAAAAAAAAAAAAAATTACATACATACTTTCGAATATAAATTCCCAGTGGCCTCAATCAAGAAACACAAGTTGAACAAATTTTCCTAATTGTTAGGATAGGCGATATTTAAATGGTCGCACTGACACTTGTTTTTACACAATTCGTTCTGCTCGTGTTTTGTGAATAAGGCCTGATGTGTGCAAAGCATAAAGATGCTAAAGTAAGAGTGTCTCAGTCCCTTGAGAGTTGTTGAAGCTTTGAACCAGTCACCTTCAGCCAGGGATCTTCAACCCTGCTGCTGGAGAACTACCATCCAGCCAACGTCAGTTCCAACACGCCTGCCTATAATTATCAAGTAACCCCGAACACCTTGAATAGCTGGTTCAGGTGTGTTTGATTGGGGTTGGAGCTGAAATCGATAGGACTGTAGCTCTCCAGGAGCAGGGTTGGAGACTCCTGCATTAAGCTGTGAAACATTACGTTAATGAGCTGACTTCGCCTCTACAGCTGTGTCGTAACCGACTCCTCTTGTTCCCAGCTGGAGGAGCCCAAACTGTCACAGGGTCCCACCCAGCCATGGCACAGATCATCACTGGAGGCCAAGAGCTGAGCGCTGGAGGCGTTCAGGCTGGAAGCACAGTGCAGCGGGGGCAGTGAGTTACTGGGCGGTCGGAGGACGAGACTGTCCCTGCCGTTTGCCCGTTGAGATGTGTCCTGCATTTGGTTCTGTTCAGTCTCAGCCTCCAGTCCCAGCGTGTGCAGGTGCATCTCGCTCCGTGTTACCTTCGACAGCATCTGGGGACCATGCCAAGACGTTTGCGGTACTTGGTCTGAGATGCTATATGCGGACTGCTGATCCCCCTGGGTCTCTGCATGTTGGTCCGGGATGTGTCCGTTCATACGAGACATTAGCATTCCCAAACGTTGCAAAGAGTTTTTCTTGGAGCGAGAAAAGCGCTGCAGGCGGCTGCTGTTCCGCACAAATGCAGACGAGTGGGATATGTTGTTCCTCAAACCATTGCTTTCCAGTCTTTCTCTGGCCGGTCCCGACATGGACTTGAAGAGAGCCGATACGCTGAACTGGGACTCTCGGTTTCTTCTGTAACACTGGGAGAAGGACGTAGATGCTCTGGATCTGGACGACTCTCCCCCATCCCCACATCTGGGTCCTCCGAGCCTATCGCCCTCCTCGTCCTCTTCTTCCTCAGGCTCAGCTGTCTCGTCCTGCTGAGTGGCCTCGCTACTAGAAGAATACGTGCGCCGTGGTGGTTTACGGTTGCCCAGCAGGTCAAGAACCTCGTAGCGGAAGCTGGAGATGTCCTGCTTAAGTTCCTGAATGCAGAGAAACGGAATGCAATTACCGGAGCGTAAACTGCACCACCTAATTACAGGAAATATTCTAACGTTATGACATTATCTTCATGACTTCTGGTTCTTATGGTTTTCCTTGCAGACTTTAGGGATGAATCATATCTGGAGTTTATCATCTTCCATAATCAGTCTCTCCCCAAATGTCTGAGGTTTAATATACAGGAGATAATGGCATCAAAAATAGAAATCAAGCAACCAATAAAATGTAGTTTTGTCATGTTGTGCCTAGTTAGGTGGTTAAGAGTTCACTTTGCACTGAAAGGTCCTAAAAGGAAATCGCTATTTAGGCTATGAATTTCATAGCAAGCAAAATGGATTTTATAAGATAAAGTTTCCCACTCTGAAATTTGATTGGATGAGCCATGTTTGAACCCACGTCTGTGATCACACATCAACCAAACTTTATATTTATAGAAGTTGCTGTACTGCACTTTAAACAGTGTACAGTTGGGCTAATGAACTCTTAATTTAATAATTAACAATAAAAAATAATTACGGTAAATATTTACTAAACACTATAGTCTTTTATAGCAATTTGGCTTAATAGGCAGTAAATAATTATGAATTAAATAATTTGCAGCTGTAATTCAAAGTTCATTTATTCTATAAAAATTTAAATTGTTCATATTGTGTATCTACTCAACGTTATTGATTTCATTAGTATTCATTTCTAAAGTGTATTTCTACCACATATAACAGTCAAACCTGCATGACTGACTACTACATTTGGATAAAAATGTACACTTTACAAATACAAATGAGATCATCGTGGCCTCTTTAAGTGCTTATACAGAGAATAAGATGACCAAAAAAAAAATCCTCATACCTTGAAGTTCTCCTCTGTCAGCCCTTCGTCTGTTTTGGCGCTGCGGATCATGGCTGCAACATATCGCTTTACCAAGTTTCTGATCACCTCCTAAAAACAGCCACAAACAGGATGGACTTCAATACATTTTTCTTGACATATTACATTCTGATCTACAAATAACCCTGTTTTCCTCTTCAATATGAATCACAAGAACTTTCCACATCCCCAAAGGAGGTGATGATTTATTCTCGGATGGGATGAGATAGGGTGATGGGCTCTGAATGTGATTGGCATGCGCATATTTTGTGAATCCAGTTTAATAAGTGGTGAAATTCAGTTTTGGGCATATTCATGACATATGTATTAGCTGGAGGTGAAAATCTGGATGTGCATTCATTAGCATTTATTTGCATATCCAATAAAGAATGAGCCAGCGGTGGCTCTCTAAACACGCTTACGCACAACAACAAAATAACAGCTAGTGCAATATCCGCTACTGCAGCTCTTGATTGTTGGGAGAAACATTTGTCTGTAGCAATTATATACAACCTCACACTCACGAAAGACCCTGCTTAATAGAATAGTTCACCCAAAAATGACAAATCTGTTATTATTCATTCATTCTTATGTAAGTCTGTATGATACCATTTTATTTTCACACAACATGAGATTCTGAACAATCATTACACAGCTCTCGCCATACAACAACAACATAAAGAGCACAGCTGTCAACCTAAAAAAAAAAAAAAAAAAGTATCAAAAAAATGTCATATGACTCAGTATTCTACTATATCTTGTGAATCCATACAGTAGATTTGAAATTTAACGGGGGTTTTACGCAACACTGTGTTTAACTAAAAATGGAAATATTTTAATTTGTTTTGGCCGTTCATTTACACGACAATAGCGTTTTCAGGCCCCCAAACGCTATTGTCGTGTAAACAAACGGCCAAAACGAACTTTTGAAAACGGGTTTCAAAATGCAATTTTTTGAAAACGATATGTTATCAACTCCATATAAGCTATAAAATGTCTGCAGGTGTGTAGTGTTTCTTTACAAAGTGACATCGCCATCTACTGGCCTGGCATGCATAATGCGTAGTATTTGTATTCGTAGTTCCTTTGTGAATAGGGGTCATTTTGACTACTTTGTTGTCAAGTTTAACAACTTTTCAAAAGAGCAAAAGGAAAAACTTTTCAGTTTTTAGTACAATCATTGCTGTGTAAATGTACCCTGACTTGTCATTCTCTGATCATGTTGCATCGTCATCATTTATGGTGTTTTGACACCCTTTTCACTATGAATTACCATTATATAGTGCATAACTATTTAAATTTCCTCAAATGTCTGTGTTCCCACAGACAAAAAACAGCAGCATACAAATGAGAGAAGTGTGATTACTGCTTTAAGTTCCTCCCTGCGTTCACATACGTTACATTGTTTAGTGGCAGCTGTGTTGTTTCATAATGGATGTTCATTACAGTGTCGCGACCTGCACCAGAGGTTGCTGGAGTCTGGATGGCTATGTATTAATGCATTAGCAATCAGCAGGGATTCAGTTGTTATAAAGTTCAAAGCAGGACAGGGTGTAATGCAATTAGAACAAGTAATGAATATGTACTGATTAACAATTTAACATAATATTTATTTTCAGTGTGATCATGCACTATTTATTTTAAACAGATTTAAAATCCCTTCTACATGATTTTTCTCTTTGTAAGCACCTAGAACTATCACTGACGAAAAGACATGCAAATTATACAATGTGCAATGCTCTAATAACTCATTAATATGCATGATGCCCATAGGCTAATGTTTGTTTTCTCATTTAAATAAACTGTTGGAATTGTTAACATGAACAGCAAGGTTCTGATCCAACAGCATGCTGGGAAACGGATTAATGACACGGATGCCAAAGTGTGATGGGTACGGCCAAATGTCATTACCTGGTAGTGCTGGTTCTGAATGAGGTTATCGGCATGCCTTTCCTGAAACAAACAATAGCAAATTTCAACAATACATATGTGCATTATGTAATACTTATGATCCAAAGGTGAATAGTTTGAACTATCAGTTACTGTTATTTTAGTGTCGTTGATATACTAATATAGATTTTATTAATATGTTGAATTTATTTATATTTTCACTTTGATTTTAAAGTGTGTTTTTGTCATTCATTATCTTTTAAATGTTTATATATGGTTTTTATTTATTTAGTTTGTTTTAATTATTTTAGTACTTCGTTAAACTAAACAAAAATTGAAATGTATGTCATTGTATAGCTAAAATAAAATATATATTTTAAAAATATTTTTTGTTTGCATTTATTTTTAAGACTTTTTTTAATGGTGTTAGTAAATAGATAAACCTAAAAATTAAAACTGTTGTCATTTCGACACCATCATATTGTTCCAATCCAGCATGACTCCGTGGAACACAAAATATAGTGTTAGAAGTTAATTTTTTGTGACAATGAAAAGGATATAAGATTTGAAGCTTTAAAGGGGGTATCATAAAAGAGGTCCATGTGACTTCTGAAGGTCTTCTGAAACCATATAACATGTAACTTCTTACTTTTAAAAGGCATGCCAGCTCCAGTCCCCATTCATTGTAACTGTGTATAAAAAAAAAAAAGCGACCAGCACTTTCTTTTAAAATCTACTGGCTTTGTATTCCATGCATGGAAGAAAGTCATACAGGTTTGAAACAACATGAGGTTGAGTAAATGATGGCAGATGTTTCATTTTCACACAAACTGTTCTTTGAAATGACCTGAAACCCTCAGAAAGCATTTGACATGCCTATTCTTCACCGAAACGCCAGCTACAAATTCAAAACTAAATGATAGCAGTCTTACATAATGATTGTTAACCCAAAACTGTGCACTCCATGTGCTGTGTGTGGAAGAACGTGGGTGAGCGCGCTTGCAGAAACAGTAGAGCCCACCTCACAGAGGAGAGAAGTTCAACTGATAGAAAGATATCTCGGGAATTGGTATGGTTGAAGCGGGGTTGCCTAGCAACCAACATCGGCCTAGGGCAAATACTGTAGACAAGCACTGGCAGGTTCAATTCAAACATTATTTAATGGCAGGACAGCCTTAAAATAATTTCAAAGGCAGTTTAGGATTTATGAAGGTTTATTTGCATCCTTAATGTTAAAATTATTATTATTTTTATTATTACATTAAATTATTATTAAAATATGCAAAAATAATTTTTTGGAAGTTTTTTTTTTTTTTTTTTTGTTAGATGCTAGTAGGCCATTCTAAGAGGTCACACTTTGATTTTATTTTGTAAAGCAGTAAAAACAAAATCTACTGTAATAAAAAAAAAAAACTATTGTAAAAAACTATAAACTCATTTTATTTCACTTAGTTTATTTTTAGTAACAAAAATACCTTTACATTTAAATGAGCCTGTTTGTATAGAGAATTAACATGTAGGCCTACATGATTTTTTTTTTTTTAATTAATTTATTTTTTTTATGGGCCAAAGAAGCACTAATTATGATGAAATAGTTGTTTTGAAATAGATTATAGTTCTGATTTGAAATATGTTATAGTTAATGTATGTAATTCTTAGAAAAACTTGTTGATTTTGGTCTTCTTTCACTATAATATATCTCCTCTTGCATGAGTAGAAATAGCCACCCAAGAGCATTATGAATATGGCTGCCATGTGAACGGACTTGCCTTAAAGGAACCTTAAAGGAACTCCAGGGTGGTTGCAATGGTGTTCTGAATGGTTGCTTACTGGCTGAAGTCGAAATAGCTACAGTATATTCAAGGTTTGTAAATGGCTTGGTCCCTTCTCTCTTTTTTTGTTTTTGCCTATTTAATCATCCACCGGGCTAAAATCAGATTTTTTAGAAAAAGATTAGCAAAACTTTCCTCAATAAACCGCATGCTTTGAGATATAAATCATGTGCACAGCACAAACAAAATATAATACTCGGGGAAACAAAGTTAACAAAGTATGAGTAATGATGAGTAGCTTGCCTTCCCTAATTCTAGTGATTCTTCAAAAATCACAGTTTTATAATGACAATTATGCTGTTTTGTTTGCTTCGTTAAGGACTGTGTTAGATTTATTGAGTGAAAGCTATAATGTGCCACCCACGCTGCATACACAATGAAAGCGCTCAGTGCGTTACCGTGAACTCTTTGAGGTTTTCGTGTTTACACTTCTCCTCATGTCTAGGCTCTCCATGTCCACACAGACGGCAGTGCAGCCACACACACAGGTACCACACAGACTTTGGACTAGGTATGATGTTGAAGGGTGGTGGTAACGTCCCTCCCTCATCAAAGTAGCTCATCCACAGCTTGGTACGAGCAAATTTCCACTCAATGTCCGCGTGATCCTACAGCAGAGAAACAGACAGCCAGTTGGTCAGTGGAGAGTGCTGAAACTGCCAAATGGGACGGTGTCCCAGACTGGCATTTGTTGCTGCAAAAATCATCTTGTGATTGGATGATGTGCGTTTACTCAGAATTGTGTTTACTTGAATAACAGCTCCCATTGTGAGACACATGCAGGGGTGAAAATGCCTCTAAATGTAGTTTATATAAGCACAAAACTAATATCCAGAAAAAATGCTTAGATAAAAGCCCATGTGACTGTAAAAAAAGAAATGTAAAGAAATATGATGGTTTGTTAGTAAGATACCAATGGCTTTAATGTTCAGAATACATACATAAAACCATTATGTAATTTAAGGATATTAAACGTTTTGAGGTGAAGTCATGTTGATAAAACGTAGAAACATATAACAGGCCATTATATCACCCTAAAGACCCTCATGATTGTCAGAGGTCAGCAAGATTCTTAATATCAAATAATTTGACCTTTTTTATACCAAGACATATGTACAAGATTAAAAATGTCATGTGGTGCAACTTTTAAAAACTGATTTAAAAAAAAATAACTAATCAATAAAAAATAATGAAAATATGAGAAAATATATTTAAAAGCTTTTCTGCACGTTTTATTTGATGGTTACACCACATGACATTTTTAGTCATTAAATTTCATGTTTTTTGGAAAAAGCTAAAGTTTTTCAAAACCATAACCACATGAATACAAAGAGTACTAATAATACCAAAAGCTTGGCACACGTGTTTTAAAATATAGATTTTGATCATGGACACTCTTATTTTCCATTGACCCAGATGGTAAATGTTTTAATTGCACAAATGCAATACAAATAGCAGTTCACTTGATTCACTTTCAATCAATAATGCACATTATTATGTTCTTCATTCTTAAAGGTTTTATTTAGTCACCTAGCCTGGTCAGACTGGTCTTTTGACTGATTTTAGCAACTTTTTACAAATTAAAATTTTAGTGAATTTGGCCCTTTTTTGGCCACATGATTACAACTGATTTTAAACATTAAGGGCCAGATTTACTAAACAGGGCAAATTAGTGTGAGAGCGCAATCTCAAATACCAGTAAATTGACTAGTGCATAGTAAATCTTGCTGCGTGATTCATTTAAATACTCTCCTCCCATAAATTTTGTGTCTGAAACGAAACCTCCTACAAATGCATATGTAATAAGGTCAGTTGCAAACATGACTGTGGCCATGCCTTTTCATCGCTAATTTTTTGTCTTTAGTGAATCCTGACAGTAGTTTTTTAACGCCAAAAGAGGGTTTGTGCTGGTGCAAGCTGTTGGTACATCTGGCCCTTATTTGCGCTACCGCTCTCAAACTTACTTTCAATACCAAATGATTTACCTTACACTATATATAAAAAAAAATCAGCAGTATCAGATGGCACTTACAGCAATGAGTTGGTAAGAGTTGTTCATCATAGCGATGAGCATGTTCAGCAGCACCACCAGTGAGATGACATTATAAGTGCCGAACATGGTGGCCCCCACAAACTCGGTAAACTCATGACGAGCCTTCACATTGGTAACATACAGATTCAGCAGCCCAAACACGGACCAGAAGAGAGACTGAAGAGTTTCAAACAGCCTGAAAAGTCAAAGAGAGAGAGAGAAATAAAGAAAGAAGCAAAGCAAGAATATACATCAAACACACATATACACACTAAGGGAAAGTTAGAATTGAATTGGGCACTGAATTTGAATGGGTTTAAGCCTGCACTCTTATCAGCAATACTGTTTTTATCAATATTAGCTAAGAAGGAAACACACAAACTGAAAGCATCAACTTTTCAATGATAATTTACTATCCCAGTTTAATAAGCAGAAACAAACATAAAATTTTAAGGCTGAGTTCCCTGAAAACATTTGGACACTGTAACTTACTTTAAGTGACCAAATACTTTAGAGAGTACAATTAAAGGGATAGTTCACCCAAAAAGTCAGCAGCACCACATGCATGTGTTGCAGTACTCTCATGAACACGCGGTGGAGACTGACACGGAAGAGAAGAAATTGTTGAATAAAGTCGTTATTTTTGTTTTCTTTGCACACAGAAAAGTATTCTCGCAGCTTAAAGGTTGAAGGCATGGATTATTTTAATGATGTCCTTACTACCTTTCTGGGCCTTGACCATGGTAGTTCCCTTGCTGTCTACACAGGGTCAGAAAGCTCTCGGATTTCATCACAACTATCTTAATTTGTTTTCCGAAGATGAACGAAGGTCTTAGTGTTTGGAACGACACGAGGGTGAGCATTTTAATTTTTAAGTGAAGCATCCCTTTAAGAAAGAACATATAAATAAATATTATAACTAACTAAGTGCAAAGTTTCTCAAGACAAACTTAACAAACCCTTGTTTGAATGTTTTAAAGGAAAGTTAAAAAAAACTTTTAAAATGGATGGAAGGATGTATGGAAAGATAGAATGGTAGACAGACAGGATAGATAGATAGATAGATAGATAGATAGATAGATAGATAGATAGATAGATAGATAGATAGATAGATAGACTTCCCATTTCTGAACACATTATTACTGCACAGACTTGAGCAACAGATTCTCGTCATTACACACAACAGATGATGGATGATGTGCTGCTCTATAATTTTGTCTTCATCCTCTGAGATTAAATGATTCTGCAAGGCTCATGCTATGATGTGAAAATTCAGGAAGATCATAACCAGTTCCACTCTCGTTTCCTTTCTCATTTCTTTCTCATTTTGACCTCTGCAGGAGGTTAGCATTAAGCTGCATGTGGCATCTTGGCCACATTATATTCATTGATCAAGTTGACCGAAGTGTCTGTGTGGGTTTTGTAATATGTGCATCACAGTTAATTTATTCTGATTATTAGCAAAGCTATAAGACCTCTGTTACTGCAAAGCCCAGCAGGGAGCTCAACTGTTGAGCTGTGTCTTTATCATCTAATGTCTGATGTCCTCGACACACAGGACATTTTTTTACGTCTGACTCTAGAAGAACAAAAAGGATGTTCAAGCCAAAAAAGCTAAGCTGGTTAGCTGGTATAAGATGGTCTCTGTGCCTAGTCCGGCTGGTGCTCAGCTAGTTTAGCCAGACCTCCCAGACTGACTAGGTAAAAAGTGACCAAAACCTTTCTAAAACCAGTCAACAGACCAGTCCAACCAACCTCAGCCTCAGGTCAGGCTCAGATATCAACTAGGTCAGCTTAAACCAGCTAAGACAACTACTTTAATGTAGTTAGCATTGTTTTAGTGAGCCCCATTCAGTCTAGAAATAAATTTATCTTGGCTTCAGAAAACTTGGAATTTAATTCTCAAGTTGGACTGCTTTAATTAGACATTCCTCTGAAAAAACAATGGCCAGGCTGATTTTGTAATTTTGTACCATCAATTTTGTACCGTGACAGCCATTGGTCACCATCTTTTTTCAATGTATGGATAATAAGTGAACTTAACTGTATTGAAGGTGCACTTGTAGTGTACATCAAGCTTAAAACTGTATATGGAATATAGTCTCCGTACTATAGTCTCACAGAGCCAAATCTACATAGTCTATAGTCTCAAATACACTTTATAATCAAGCTATCATAACAATGTAATTTTAAATACCTCATCTGTCGACATGATGGTGGTGAATTGCAGAGCTTATGTAAACATATCCACGTTCCTATGATCAGATGCTTTCTTAACTGCTGTTTTCTCGCTGCTGTCATTTTTGTTGTGTTTATTTTGTTATTGAGAGGACAGCATGCAGCACATATGTGACCCTGGGGGCGTACTACAGAAAAAATCCTAACTTTAAAATCTTATCTTATCTGTTTGGTAACCATGGTAATTTCAGTTAGGACCACATTTAGGACAAAAGCTATTACAGAACAATATTTCCTAAGTGCATTATCTTATCTTAACTACAGATAGGAAGATGGTATTACAGAAACCTCCTAACTTGACAAAAAATCCTAAAAACTGTCTTAACTTTAAGACAACCCCACAGCTGTCCTAACTTCAAAATTATTTGAAAGCTAACAGAAAAGCCGCTTACACTTGCGCTGTCCAACAATGGAATTACATTTATTAATAATTGAAACTGAAGAACGGAGATGTTTAATGGTAGAAAGACATTTTCAGCAACTCTTGCCCACTCCCTGTCTTTGTGTTCGTGTGTGAGCGAAGGTGAAAACTTACCAAATAGTATCGGTTTTGCCTTTTCTACCGAACTTAAAACCAGTCATAAGGGTCAATTTTTTGAAATTGAGATTTATATGTCATCTAAAAGCTAAATAAATAAGCTTTCCATTGATGTAGCCTATGGTTTGTTAGGATAGGACAATTATTGGCCGTGATACAACTATTTGAAAATCTGGAATCTGAGGGTGCAAAAAAATCAAAATATTGAGAAAATTGCCTTTAAAGTTGTCCAAATTAAGTTCTTATCAATGCAAATTACTAATCAAAAATTAAGTTTTGATACATTTACGGTAGGAAATTTATAAAATATCTTCATGAAAATATGATATAATAATTTTTGGCATAAAAGAAAAATTGATAATTATGACCCATACAATGTATTGTTGGCTATTGCTACAAATATTACGTTGCTGGCTGCAGTTCACTTAACGGCCACCGGTGTCGCTAATAACAAAGTTTTATGAATTCTACATATAGCTTCTTTAAAAGTATGCTAAAGTATGCTTCTTTTTAGTCTTGACATTCGACTAAAGAACTTCACGATGTGTTTCACTCACGTTGAGAAGGCATTGTTCTGCTTCTCACAACGGATCCCTTTGCAGTGGTTGGGCTCTTCGGACGCCTTCGTCTCATAGTAGAAGTAGAGCTGGTTGAGGCCGTTGGCGAAAGCCAGCAGCACCAGACAGTAGATGAAAAGGAACTTGAGGATGTCCAGCAGCATGCGGCCAAGAGAGATCTGCAGTGGGCCCAGGTGAGAGTTGGCGGTGAACAGAGAGATGAGACGCAGAGAGCTGAAGATGTTGGCGATGGCGAATAGAGCCTCGGCGATGAGCGTAGGGTGCCACATCTCCCACTCCACACGAGGACGAGAGCTGTTGTACTGATGGAGAGAGAAGATATGAGAGATAAATGGAGACAGTTCTAGTTCCTACTACAAGCTGAAATTATTTGCAAGTGGTTTTCTGTAATAGTTTCTGTAATACTGTAGCTTGCATTAAAATGCTAGTATCAACCTTAAAGTAGGCCACCATTTTAAGAGATATAGTGGCCAGGTAGAGAGAGTTCATTGCAAAATCCATCAGGTTCCACCAGTCATGGATGTACTCTGTGAAACCGCCATCCCACATCTCTTTAATCTCTGCCCAGATGAAGCCTGCAAGGGCCAAAACGAGAAAATTAAAAACAAAACATTACAATAACTGCAAAACAGTACAAAAAGTGCAGTTCCTCCACTTTCACTACATAAGCCCTTTAGGGCAAAATGAACAAAAAAATATTTTAATTACTAAATTAAAGTTATTCTTCTGCATAATTTATTTCTTTTTTCTGTATTTTCTGTCTTTTTTAATTTAATTTTTTGTTTAATTTTTGTTTCGTTAAGATCAAAAGACAAAAATAAATAAATAAATAAATAATACTGGAAAACATGTACTTAAAAACTAAACTGGCGCACACTGCCCCGCAGGGCCTCTGTAACATGTCCCCAAAATTAATTAATTGAAATAAACAAAACAGAAAACAAACAAATGCTGTTAAGCTAACATAAATATATTTTCATTTCTCCACTGCCTAGCGCTCATATTCACAAAAGTAAAGCAAACTCTGTTCTCGTTGACTGCACCTGTCCTCCAGACTACAGATAATTTGTTTCAAGCCTCCACTTGTGTCTACTTCTGGGCTTGTGTGTGCTTTCAGAGAAAACCTCAAGCCATTATGATTGAGCCCTGGTGTAATCAATCCTGAACTGGGACACGAGATATGATTTCCTCTGCTTTTGTCTTGAGGTCAATAAATTATGATATCAATATTTCATGAGTATTCATTTACTTCATGAGCGGGATAAAACCATAGCCGTATCTATTTCCTGTGCAGGCCACCAGTTTTACTGCTTGAGAAATGAGCCAGCTAAGTGAATGTTCCAGATCAGCGTTTCTTCATTATTTGAGCTAAATGGATATTTGAGACTAGATTTTCACATTTTGGATTTCAGCACAACAGTGTCCACCCACTTTACTTTAGTGCAAACTGAATGAATGTTATTTATTGCACTCAAATGTCCCAAAGAAGCCTTACCTAGAACCCAGGGTAAGATCATCCACTCCACGATGGTGGGTGGAGGTCCCTGTACATGCAGGTCAGTTTGCACGATATGCTGTGAGGCGAGGAGGAGGAAGAAGAGGAAGGTCAGGTAGGAGGCAGTGTGGCAGATGAACTTGATGAAAGGTTTCTTGATGAAGGTTCCCAGGGTGCTCTTTGGAGCCAGAAGGTATATGAGGGAGAAGACAGGGAAGAGCAGGCCAATGATGAAGCAAGTGACAAGCTTCACTGCCCAGTGACGTCGTCTCCATCCTGGGAACCCATCATACCACAGTGTTGCCAGGAGCTGCTGGCAGTTGGGCTGAGCTACAAACTGTGAGAATATAATAATAGTTGAATGATCTAATAAGCCAGTGAAATTCATGACAAATACAGATAAAGACAGTATTCAGTATCTGGCATAATATTTTAACTACCTGATATTTAAGCATTAAATGCTCTGACAAGATGAAACAAAAATTTGTTTCACTTACGATTCTTCTGTAATTCTGTGGGGCTAATTATTATTATACTATTTATTTTCATGCAGTATCAATACTTTTAGTAAATATTTAGGTCAGGTACATTTTAGGACTTCTATCATAAATTATGGAACACTAGTTTAGTAAGTTTTGTACTATTTGTCTATGTTTTTTTTGTTTTTTTTTTTAAGATATTTTGTTTTTGCATGGATCGGAACTTTAACATTCTGTAATATTCTATAATATTCTAGTGCTTTCTGGAACATTCCAGAACATTGTGGGACTAGTCATAAAAGACAAAACATCCAACATATATTTTTAAGTTTTGGACAACTCATTTTTGAGAACCGTTTATACTAAACTGTTGTTAACAGAGTATTATGCATGTATCGTGTCATTTTTATGTATTAGTAAAAACAGATTAGTTCTTATAAGTTGTCAATATATTGTTTTTTACTTTTCATGAGCACTGTGACACAAAAAATAATGTGATTTTCATATTCAGCATGTCACACTTTAAAAAGAAACATTAAATACAAAGGTGAAACAAAAGTTTTATAAGAATTTGTTTCATGGTGTTATATAGATATTAAGATTATACAGATGTTTTATACATATGAAACTTCGTATATGATTGATAATAATATGAATTTATGTGAAAATTGAATAAAGGGGAATCTCACAAAAAACTGTCAAGAAACATCTAAAATAAATGTAGTGATTAATAGAATTCTTTGTATTATGCTATTACATTAATTGTTATTTGCTTTGGTACTATTTTCACAAGTAATGTGCATATTTTTAAAACTATTAGTACAAAAATCCAAACTGATCTCACTTGTAACACCATTCTTTCAAACTCTCATCTCATGCTTTCATTGCAATTACACATATTTTCATCCACTCAATCATTGTTTCCAAACATAAGATTATTGTAATATATATTGAGAACAATTGATTTAATCACCAAAACACATTGTGATCTTCTTTCAATTTAGTACTTTTAACAATCTGTTCATTCAAGAGCAAACAATGCAAGATACGCTTCAATTCACATTTGCTGCTGAAATAATTACAGTAATACAGGCAATAATTGTCATGTTAGAAAATACACTTACATTACCTAACTTGCATAACTCACATAAAATCCATAATGTTTGTAAAAGTATTTATACAATGTGTTACTGTATCAAAAAGAACAACGATGAAGGTATGACATCTCCATAAGGTTTTGTGCTAGAACAGAGATTACTGTCAATGCAGTATGACATATGACTGAATCTATACTGTAACTGAATGTTTCAGATGTAAGGTGAGTTATAGTACTATATATGGTAAAGACTATACAGTATCACATGGCATAATGCAATGTAAAATGCTGTATTTGATGCCATCTGTCTTCCTTCGTCTGATACTTCTCTGATCAGTTCCTCTCACTTGTATACTGCTGTATGTTCACAAATTGCAAAACACACAGTTTTACAAGTGAGGATGTTCTCAAAGGGAGGTTTTTGGTGATTTTGTCAGGTTTTGCTCACTTCTGGGTACCAATTTGTCCCCAAAATATGATTAGGCACGCACACGCACATGTTTCGCTATCCTTGTGGGGACTTCCATAGGCGTAATGGTTTTTCTACTGTACAGACCGTATATTCTATTGCCCTACACCAACCCTACACCTAAACTTAGCCCTCACAGGAGACTTTTTGCATTTTTAGATTTTCAAAAAACTTCATTCTGTGTGATTTATAAGCTTCTTTACACGTGGGGACCTCAATTTAGGTCCCCACCGTGACACGAGTCCCCATGAGTCTGTGTGTATTCAGGTTTAAGTCCCCACCTGAATAGAAAAACAGGTACACTCACACACACACACACACACACACACACAGGTATTCCTACAGTTTTTTATAATCATTTTGTCATCAATTTCAGAACCCTGATGTCCTTTTTACAAAACTCTAGACTCAAAACTCAAAACAGTCATTATTTGTAACAGGCTGTCCAATGTTCAAAATGTTGCATATTGCATTCATATTTTTAAAGAACACTTGCATTTTGCATTTGTAGAAGCATTGGTTCAAATAACTCATTTATCATGAAATACCATAGGACATTACTTTAGATCACCCACACATAAGATATCCATAGTTTCACTGTTAGTACAATCGTTAAATATAGTTGTACAAAATGCGTGATGCAGGTTTCATTATGGTTCTACACATTCATACATCATTAAAGTAGACCAGAGAGAAAAGTACAGACACTGGAATCATTGTACAAGATCTGAAAATTATTGATGAAATAATCAACTCACAACATAGGTTTTTCAAAAACTTAGATAAGAAAAATTTAGATAACAACAAATGGGGATGGGGCTGAAACCATGACTGCACTGTGCCGTTACTAGGAACACTGGGCCCATTGCACCTCAAAATTACATTCAGAGGAGGGTGGTCAGAACCCCCAGAGAATATCGTTCTGGGCCCCTCTCAACCACTGGGCTCTCAACCTCTCCTCCATGTCTTGCCTCATCCAAAAATATGAACGGTTTTCATCACCATCCAGCTCTTTCACCCTCTAAAAAGACATTTTTTTTTCTCCCAACAACAGGCATCTTGAAATTGATCATACCTGAACATACTCAGTCCTCACACTCAGCTTTACTTTCATAATCTAAACTTGCAATATTGTTAATCATTAAAAAGTATGCATTAAGAGTAATGCAACAGTTATTTAGCATTTTGAGCAGATGTATCAACTGATAGTTAGATCATTGTAATCAAATGTATAGACACTCAACTCAGATGTAATGTGTGAGTTGCATTTTGAAATAGTAATACTTTGATGTTAAGTTGTGTCATTTTGAACCGGTGATTTTAGTTCAATGAACAAATGATCTTAGGTGTATGTGTATTTTATACAAGCATTTGGAAAAAGTGTTAAGCATTTTGAAAAATGTGCATTTTGATCATCGGTTGTGAAATATTTGTCTAGAGTTTTGAAAAATGACATGAAGGTTCCGATATTAGTGCAAAAATGATTGTAAAAACTGTATCATTATGGTGACATTCCATAGGAGCAATGGGTCTTATATTGTACAAATATTCTATCTCCCTACACTAACCCTACTCTTAAACCTATCCTAATGAAAATTACGTTTCTTTAGAAACTATATCTATTGAATCTACTGTATATCTACAGATATTTATAGATGCACCTAATGATTCACTGATTAACCATTAAGATGAGCTAGATTAAATAATAATGTATTAAACTGAATGAGAAGACATGAAAATGAAAAGTTTGATAGTAAGAGCTTAATGAAAGGCAGTTTCTGTGAATGAAACATTTATATACATGAACCAATTATTTTGTGTAGTGAAAAAAATACTTTGTGATTGTGTGTATTGTACTAAGACAATTGACAATAAGCTGAAATGTTTGAAAAAACCTGCACTTTTGATGATCTGTTGTGATATTAGTACTAACAGTTTTGAAAATATAACAGTTGCTTGTGAAAATAGTGCCAAAGCGAATAAAAAAAAAAACGAATTTGATGAAAATTAAGTACATTTCCTCCCAAAATTTTAAAAATCTCTCATAGATTATTATACAAATGTATTGCAAAAACAAACAAACAAATAAATATTAGTAAATTTGTAAAAATTGTATATTGTTGCCACTGTGAGTGTTTATGTTCCTCCATTGTAAGTTGCTGTTTGTTTGTTTTTTTTTTTTTTTTGTTTTTTTTGTTTTGTTTTGTTTTGTTTTGTTTTGTTTTGCCATTCTTTGTGACGTGCTCATATATTAACACTGTATTTTTTTAACTACTATATATTAATCATCCTAAGAAAAAAGCAGCCAAGTGCACATATGACAACAAACGTCAGATGTTATGCAACAGCATAAATGTTGAACATTTTTTTAAGTGAGTGAACATCAGTGAGGTTTGACATTCATGTCATTACGTAATATTTTTTCCCACATGCATTTGAGGTGAAATCAGTTATTAAATCAAACTGTCAGACTTTGAGTAAGAAGTCATTTAGTTTTACTTTTATCAGTGGAAAACATTTATCTAAAAATTACATTACACTTATTGCAAGATATATTGCCTTGGAGTAACCTAGAATGAATTGCTAAAGAGCCCAGTGTTGATGATTCACAAATCAGCCTTTGTGAGGTTTAAAACCTGCAAACTTTCATCTACCAGTCCATTATATTATGCCACACCACTCCAACCCTTCATGTTCTCAAAAAACGAGGTTTATATTTTAGCACTGCAGAAAAAAATAAAATAAAATAAAAAATAAAAAATTCAAACACCCAGAAATGGCTCCCTTTTACACAATTCAGGTGTAAAATGATGTGCCTCTCCATAATAATTGTATAAATAATGTTTCTCAAATCACATTTTTCTCTTGCTGCCTGACCCACATTGCTCTGCATGGTATTATGTTTTATGAAAGGAGTCATTTCTACTGTGGACTCCTATTAAACAGACGAATGATTCAAACTGCAGGGGCAACTTGAACTGTCACCTCTCATGAAAACATTTTGCAATGATTCCATCAGGATTAGAAAACAACAGTTCTTATGGAAGCCCTTCATCTGAAGATAACATTTCTAGAGAAATAAGAAACGTTCTAATTTACTTTAAGATATATATTTTTTAAGATCCTGGTTTAATTATTTTTTTCATATTTTTATTTGTTAATTCGTTTTTTGTCTTTCATTTCTGTTGAAATGAAAGATTTTACTAATTTATCAGCAAGAGATGTATAGTTGATGAAAAAGGAGAGAAAAAAAGGACTTCCTCAAAATCGATAAAAAGATTGCATGAGAAGGACTTAACATGATTCCCACTGCATTTGATGCACAGCCAAAATATGATACACTTATAGGGCAACATCATGTAGTGAAACTTAATTTGATGCCTGAGGACAAGACAAAAGTTTAGCAGTAGACATGCCTAACTGATATTAAGGTTGATAAAAACACTGCATTTTAATTTATATTTATCTCATAAGCTGCTTATAAAATGCCACAAGGAGAATGAGCTTGCACTATGACTAAACCAATCCCTGTTTTTGATGATAATAGTAAAAGCTTTCAAGCTTAAGGTTAACTTACACATCCATGCACTGGAGACTATCATAAGCTGTGAGCAAAAAAATAAAAATAAATAAAATAAAATAAAAATTAATAATAATAATGAAATAAATAATAATAATAATAAAATACATAAAAAATAATAAAATAAAATAAATAATTGCACAAATAAAAATCCACAAAATTCACTTTCAAAGAAAAAAAAACCTAATATAATGAAATACTTGTGAGAAAGATGCATTTTTTTGGTAGTGTAATTGTAGTTAAAGTATCTATCAGCAGGGGTTTCTACCAGGGAAAAAAAAAAAAACACCAAACCCTTGACAGCTTGGATTCAAACCTACAACCTTTTAATTACCTAACAAGATAATTAACCGAAGTACCACACCGCCCCAAATCCACATTATTATGGTTGTAAAGGATCACTTATTTTCTGGATGTAACAAAGATATTAAATAATAAAAAATAATAAAAATAAAAAAATCTGCCAATTTATATGCACTGATAATGAAATATGATTCTTAAACATTAATTGGTTACAATGATGATAATAATAATAATAATAATAATAATAATAATAATAATAATAATGATAACAATTAGTAGTAGTAGTAGTAGTAGTAGTATTGTTGTTGTTGTTGTTTTGATCAAAAATTGTTGATGAATCATGATTCGGTAAAGTAGCACATTTCAGAATATATAATAAAAATTAAATTAGTTACATGAATTAATTGAGACATTGTGCACTGTTTTCTTCTACTTTTGGGCCACAGTCAAAATTAAACTTTTTCGTTGTATGGAAACTTTGGAATTCATAGATTGGAACTCTACCTTTGGACCAATGCTGACTCAGGGTTTTTATGGTCATGGAAAAGTTACTTTTTTGTGCATTGAACAAGCTAAAGTAGATTGTCTTTCATCTCTTTCTTGCATCAGACACATTAGTAGAAGTATTTAAAGAATCTTATACATTTTTAAATACAGATTCGAATCATCAACTGAATCAAACTTTATGATGAATCAATTCATTATGAATTTGCAAGAATCGCTTTTGAACTGAATCAAAAACCTATGAAACGATTTGCTGTCTAACCAAGATTCACACCCCTGCAAACTGTGGATAGTGGAGAAGTGATACCCAATCCCTTCTTAAAATCTGTCAGTCTAGGATACTCACCTCTTTCTGGTGGTACTTGATGGCTAGCTTGAGCTTGGCCAGGTCTCTGCACTCATGGGGGTCCAGCTCCTCGCTGTGGTCATCCCGATGGTTGAGGATGGTCTCCAGCTCACAGGAGCTACGGGCCTGATCCAGCAAGTCTTTAGCAAAAAGTTTGCACTGCTGCGACAGCTCCTCATACTCCTGCCGGAACTCGTTCTCCACTTTACTGAGCTCCTTCAGCTCCCAGCCCAGCCTGAACGCAGTGAGGATGGGATCTTCACTGGAAAGGGCGATGAGAGAGGGGCTGGCAAGAGTTTTGTAGATGTTTAGACGTGAACGAGAGTGCCGCAGGCTGTCCACTTCGGAGCTCGATACACACTCCACGCAGTCACAGCGGATCTGGTGTGGCCGCGGGACGGTGACTTTTCGTTGAACTAGGAGCTTGATTATCTCATAGTTGTTAGTGTGGGCAGCCAACATGATTGGTGTGATATCAGGTGTAAACTCCGAAAATTGTGTGTCCATCATGTGAGAAGGTACCTAGAAGAGTGAAATAAAAAGAGCAATAAATAAAAGTAAATGTACACTATTAAGGAAGTTGTCAATCTTTACAGTTCAGTCCAATGTACTGTGCATAATATTAAAGAGAAACACAATCGCCATCCAACACCAACAGACAAAACCCGACGAATGTGTCTGTTGCCATTTGTTGGCGTATGTCTGTGCAGTGTGAACTGGCCTTTAAAATGATTAGAGACCTTAAGGACTCTTGACCCTTCAGAGCTGCTTATTGCACCATCAGCCCATTTCGCCTCCCTTTAAAGGTGCATTAAAATGGATTCATACAATGGTTATGGCTCTAACAAAATCAATATTTTCATCAGTTTTTACTGTACTGTGATCTTTTTTATGGACACTTGAACTTGGCATATTTGACAATACACAGAGCCTCCTATACCATCACCCATTTCGTACGATTATTCTCTTTGGGTGCATTAAAGCAAAAATAAGTACATCATATTAGAAATAAAAATCCAAATTTTGAGCTGATTTTACTCCACCAATCTTACATGTAAATATGGACGGACGTGCTGATGAATACATCTCACAAAGTTAAGGAAGAATGATTTGTTTTGATGCTCGATTTCAATAAATAGCCTACTCTTTTTGGACTGTAGTGAAAATTTTGAGTTCTGAATGTTACATGGTGTTCATAGTACATCAAGCATTTTGATCAAGGACAAACTGATTCCTCTGAGGCATTTTATGAGCCGCTTCAGATCTGAAATGAGTCATATACCTTTCACTTAAAAAAGGCCAGTGATTGAATTCAGAGGTGTTTCCTAAAGGCACCTCACATTTACATGGTGCGAAACGCTGTGGGAAAAGAAAGAATGCAAAATGATTTCAATCTGTGCTGTCCATAACTTCCAGCAGGAGAAAAGAATAGAAAAATAAATAGAAAATTACAGCAAGGGCTGAAACTCTGCATTAGGACTGGATATTGACACAGATTTCACAAATCCATTAGATTCAGATTTGCAAGCTCTTGATTCGATTCATGTGCAATTTTGATTCAGTATTGATTCGTTTGGTACATGTCAGTCAGCCTATTGAAAATAATATCTGAACTCAAGCTAAAAATAATCTCTCAACTAATGCACACAAATTCAAATACTATTTATTTTAGATATAATAATCACCACTCAAAAGGTTAAATACAAACATTTAAATTGCACATAAGTCAGTTTTATACAAACTTTTTAATTATATAGTTATGCTTCTACTGAAATATAAAATGGTGTAAATATTTAAATGGTGGCTTGTTGCTACGACAGATTTATTCAAAGAAATTAGATATTGCTAAGTTAAGTAAAAATATGATGATCTTTCTGGGATTATATTTTTCTAGTTGACTAACAAACTTGGATTGCTTAATTTGTGTAATAGCGGATGGCCTACACGACATTGTTTACTAAACTCTTTCATTTTTCATCGTGGTTGGAACACTGATTGAAAGATTACATGAGACTGAGACAATTCAGTAAGTTGCCCTATTTTTTTTTCAGCATACCTTGTGATGTTCATTTGTTGTTTGAATTTCGTGATAAAATTTACAGAATTTGAAAGCTGAGACTTTCATTTCATTTCAGTCTCATTTCAAAGGTAACAAAGCACAAATTCCTTGTGATTGTTATATGAGAGGCACACTAATATTGTTCAGTGACAGTGTGTTCACGCATAAAATAGACCTAATCATACCCATCTGGGTTTTAAGAATCAATACTGATTGATCAAAATAAGAGCGTTTAAACAGTATAACCACCCCAGCACTGAAACACATATTATTTTTTCAGTTTTTTTTTTTTTGTTCTCCTCAAAATCAGCAGTGTTGGTGTGTTTATGTTGGAAATATTTGCAAGTTGAACGCACGTGAACTACAAAGTCGTAATTACGAGTAGGAAACTCTGAACTTCTTTTAGCCCCAGGTTTCCGAGTTGATGTTGTACAGTGAGAAATGAATTAAATTATTATTATTTTGTTCATTTACACTGTATATCTAACGTAATTTTACAATACTGCCATATTTTGTACATGCAACTTATGTTGCATCTATTTACTATAGATGTATTGTAAATTTTACAACTATACAAGTTGCATGTACAAAATACGCTAGTATTGTAAAATTACGGTAGATGTAACCATTCAGTTTACAATTCCACCTTCATAAATTGAATACTAATAAAAATAATATACATACAACTTCATGTCGTAATTTCAACTTCCCAACTCATAAATACGAAATTTCCAGGAGGACTTAAATGCACTGTCATATCAGTACAGCTACATGCTATCTAATCAGAAAAGTTGGATGTGACTGTCCCTTTAAAGGAAGTCACGCCCTCACACACCTGTTTCTCGCCACTTGGCTTCTTGTAGGATAGCAGTAACTCCACCGCTCCCACCACCTCCTTACGGATGGCGTAGAGGAGTGCATCGCCCATGTGCACGCCATGACTCAACAGCAGTTCCATCACCTCCAGGTTCTCATTCTCAATAGCGATGAGGAGTGCGCTGCGGCCCAATGGGTCCAGGCAGTTCACGTTGATGTTGTAATAGATCTCGGCCTCCTCAAGGGCCTGTTTAACTCCAGCATAGTCTCCCTTCTCCACCGCCGTCAGGTAGGCTCGTTCCTTGGCAGACAGCTCAACCTCCGCCCTCACGATCTGCAGCGGGATGCGATCGCGGTACGGGGAGTTACGGGCCTTGTTGTAGTACAGCTGCGCCATGGGGTTCATGTGGATTCGGTGACATAAAATGACACAAGTCCAGACAAAGCTGTGCAGAGATTGAGCAAACAATCAGTTAGTCATTTCAAAATGACACTACATTTCTTTCATAATTGACATGCTAAATCATAACAAATCCAGATGTAGGAGTGAGGCAAGACACTTTTTACTCCAGTGAAAATTTCAATTTAACCTCTCTAATATTTCTCAGGAGGAAGATATTTTTGAAAGCCAGTTTCAGTATAGACACAAATGACTGATTTTAAAACAATCATTAAACATTTCTACCATAAATGTCCTTAAAAAGATACAGCATATATTTTAATTAGGCTACATGAAAAAAAAAGAAAAGTTTGAAATAAAAACATTTATAAAACACGTGGCAAACTTGCTCTGCCCTGATATTTTTATATAAAAATACATGCATTTTAATGATGATCTTTGACTTAAGTGATAGTTTACCCAAAAATGAAAATGTTGTCATCATTTAATCACCCTCATGTCACTCCAAAAGACACAAAATATATTTTAAACAACGTTGGTAACCAAACAAATTTGGCAACCATTTACTTCCATTTTATGGACCAAAATAAGCATATTTCTCAAAACATCTTCTTTTATGTTCCACAGAAGAAAGAAAGTGATAGCCTATGGTTAGGAATGACATGAGTGTGAGATTTTTGGGTGATTTATCCCTATATGTACAGTAAGGTTTTAAAATAATAAAACACATGCTTAAACAAATGATTGTCAATGTCCCTGAAGTCTACTTTTCTTAAAATCTAATGTAGCTACAACTCAATCTGTGTTCACTGATGAGTTTTACTCAGGCTCTATGTAAGAGATGGTGGAACATATCTTGTTAAACTAACCTAAATTCTACCATTTTGATCAGCACTAATGCAGATGAAACCTCAGAGCTAAAGTCTATATTCTTCAGTTTTCTGAAGACGTGTATTAATCAGATGTTGAAATGCATAATGATATTATCTGTCCAGCACATATTTGCAGATGGAACATGGAATATTATATATACTTGTGCTACATCCAGATGACCCACGATGGCTCCACCCAGGTTTCCAGGAGAGTCAACTGGCCAAGGGTGTCAAACTGTGATATGAAGAGGATTTTTTCCTCAGTTTGTACACGCTTGATTAAGCCCTGCTTTCCAAAGAGAGCTATTCACTACAAGTGACTGAAACTTTTTGAAATCATCAATCTGAAGAGATCCCTCTAAACATCTGGGGTTAACATATTTAGTAAGAAACTAGAAGAAGGTTACAGGGGATTCTGTAATTTTTTAGGCTTTTTATCTGTTTAGAATTATTTACATTTTAGTCATTTTTCCAAATATATTTTAGTCCTTTTAGGTGCACAAAATTGTTCTTTAGATGTGTTTTTTGTTTTAACTTGGAATAGTGTCTTAATAGACTGACAACAAGATGCGTGCAGTTTAGTGCATATTTACATAAACCAACAGATTTTAAAAACTTACACAGATGTCTTGTGTGAATGGCCCCTTTGAAAAATTCCAAACGTAGTTAATCATTACTTTTTATGGCTTACTCAATATTGTAATTTGTTACATTTAAAAGTATTATTTCCCAACAATGCTCAGCATGAAACATTTGGTGGAAAAAAAATCAGTATACAAGCTGTTGTTTAGAAGCATAACATATGCGAATGGGACTTCATGTTTTTCTATGTGAAACATGAGAAAGAATCCATGTAGATCTTCAGCCATGAAATCATGCAGTAATGAGGGTGATGGAAAGTTTAGAACCGGGACTGACGTCACATTATTTGTCTATTGGGAATCATGTAGTTTAGAAAGAACAGAGGGCCAATAACAGATCCCTGGGGGATGCCCTGGGTAATAGTTGCAGCAGACAAACTGCCGCCTGTCATTGCGATAATTAGGAGCTGAACCACATCAATGAAGGTGAGATGGGAATATAATTTGTTGATGTATTATTGATGTAAGCATAAATTCCACTGTTTTTTTTTTTTTCAATCAATAGGGTCGATTCTAATGGGTCTATCCTTTGCTCTAAGGTAAGTGTTAGAGCTGAAATGTCCATTTTAGTTTGAAAATTAATTAATATTTAAGCCTTTTAAATAATACGTTATGTTAAGAAAACTTTTCTGAATATATAAGATTGCATACTTTTGAATATTAAGATTTTTTTTTTTCCTCCATTATTATTTCAGGGCCATCTCCCATTTTTATCAGGGGACTCTCTCTTCCATCTTCCTTCATGCATTACCAGTATATTTGGTGTGACATGAAAAGTAAACATCTCTAAACATGATCACACACTATTACCAGTCCATAACACCCCTTCGATTTTTCTAAACATGGCAGGTAACAGATGCGTAAAATTATGTGAGCAACTGCCAAGATAGCTGGCTTGTGTTGCTTTGCTTCACCCTGTCTAGAGATGCAAGACTTTAGTAAGCAATCCCTATTAATAAATAACTGATGCAATTGTGTTGTAGATAAATAGAGCCAAGTGGGTACACCAAGAGAAGTAATTAGCATCCTTGTCCACAATTTAATAGTAAAATAATGTAAATCATCTCAATTTAAATGTTAAATAATTTAAATTGCATGTACAATAATGTAAACTTCTTAAATGAAATGTAAAATAATGTAAAACCTCACAAATGAAATGTAAATTAATGTGAAATCTCTCAAATTAAACCAAATTAATCTTCACAAACTGCATGTAAAATAATTTAAAATCTTGAAAATTAAAATTTAACATTTTTTTAAAGAGCATCATTAATTCATAATTTTAAAGAGTTGTGATAGCCAATCCATAGGAAATAGGAAATCCATAGGAAATTCCGCTTTTAAGCTCAGGCCTTTTTTCTCACTCGATCAAATATTAGCACTCTGAGTTTGTTGCAGCAATTCAACCATCCTGGCATGAGGATTTGTGGACCTTGCCAAAAGCAAGACAGCTGTCCAGTTTTACTGTGATCCAGTCAATTTGAATATCATAAAATTTTATTTGATGCACTTTATACTCATGTCTGTGAGCATTTCATTATTTCATTATGGTAGAACAGAGGCCGTGCATTTTCCCGTTTGCTGTTGTACTTCACACCTCACTGCTTCATAAAAGCTAAACAAGGCTTCCACAGGGAATCGACCCATGTTTTATTCAGCATGTTTGTAGACCTGGACGGACACCTTAGTTCATTAGAGTGGTTTGGCAGTGAATGTACACAGACCCAATACTATCGCTAACATATACATATACAACAGCACAAAAACTGTCTCTCTGGGTTGCATAAAACATTAATCAAGCTCATTTTAAAGGCCAATTTCCTTTTACGATGTTCCAGTGATGATAAGGCAATGTTTATTGATAAGCACCCTGTTTGTGTCCAGCTTATTAATGAAGATGATCAAATGCACATTATGGAATGATGTGGATCACACACTTATATTGATGACTGTAATTGTCATGAATGTGATTTTTGTGATGTTTGTAAATTATGTTTGATCTCTCTAGATATTTTTCATGTGTTTCAAATGTATTTCAATTAAATTTAAGTGTCTTGTTTTTGATTTCTATTAAATTTAACCATATTGTTTTTTATTTAATTTGATTTCATAACGAAGGACGTTCTTGAAAGTAAAGGTTTATTGTCATCTGTTGAATGCTCCACAATCTAAAGTAAGTTTAATTGAACTAAATGTTCACTTACTGTCAACAGTAAGTTCAGTTTAAGTAACAATGATTTTGTGAAAACAGAGAGCACTAACAATGTGTGTGTATATAGAGGGAGTAAGAGATGGATGTTATTGCTGCATGTTTCAACAACAGGAATTACTCATTTGAAACAAACAGAAAAAGCAGAAATCTCTGGTGGGCCGTACAGACCTCTGCCTCCAACTATAAACAGAAGCTGAGCTGTTTTTAAAAGATGAACTAGCCTAGCACTTAGATTCTGACATTGCGATGGAATGGCAGAACTTGACAGAGAAGAGAAAACTAGAGAAGCAACGTCATACCCTCTGCAAGCTCAAAGAAACATCCCGGAGCGACTGGATTCCATGAGCATCTGCTGGCATTTAGTGTGAACACACATATTTAAGTTCACACTGATCTCCCACAGCAGCTGTGTGTTTTCCCCTCTATCTCGCTTCTTGCTAGTTTAATGCAGTGGAGCAGTGATTTGGAGATTATAAATGTTAAGGTTTCTGGTCGGGTTTCCTTCACTGGCCTGAATCATATACTCCTGACAAGAGATTGAAGAATGGGTATACACAGATAAGCTCGCATTTATTTTTATTTTAATTTTTTTTTCATATCATTTTGGCTCAGATGTAGTGGGAACACAAGATGCTTTTTCGAATATCGACCTCAAAATACCAAGCTATGACAGGAATCATCATGGTCCACCAGAAACGATAACTTTAACTTATTTAATCAAGCTGGCTCTACAAGAGCAATCTTATTTACAAGGGTAAGATGGGAAGATAAAAGAGTTTTTAGAAAGAAATGAAAAGAAATTGAATCTGAGTTACAGTGAAACACTTACAATTAAAGTGAATGAGGCCATTTCATAAAAATGTGTTGAAATATGTTTTAATAGTAATGAGTAATCGCTCACTAACATTTAATGTTAAATACAATTTTACAATTTCATTGCCTTGACAACACTATAAACATTAAAACCCTAAAATAAAAATAACTTAAACAGCTTTACATCTCATATAATACACGTTTTAGCAGAAGAATAAATTAGGAATAAATAAGCGCTTTTATAAAATCATAGCCTTCACATTTCTGCTTTTTTTTTAAATTATTTTTATTTTTTGCCACAAATGCCATCATACTAAATTTGTATTAAACACAGAATATATCTTTAAGGGAAAAGCAATGATTAAAAGGGGGGAAAAAAGTTGTTAAAAAATGTCCATACTTGAGCATGTGAAAGCTTTTAGGGCGACAGGTTTCAAAGCTTTTTGCACCTGATTTAAGTCATTGGGTGCAGGAGAGCATGCAAGTGAACGAGGGTATATGATAAAATCCTTCATATTAACAGTACACCGGGCCCTATTTTTTATAGACTTAGAGAATATAACCATTTAAATGATGTAAAAATGTTGTCCCTTTAAGAGCACATACAGTATAGCTAATTGTAAAACTTATAATTTAATAGTTTGTCGTATAGATGTGGCTTAGTTTGGGATGGGTAAGAGAGAGTGATTGACATATAGTTTAAGGAAAAAGTAGCTTGGTTTTACTCTTTTCATGCGGTTTGATTGCCACATAAATTGGATCACATTTACACATGAATCATGATCAGTCATCTATGTATAACTGTAACTGTATAAATAATATAATTATGTGCATTGTGCACAAGTAGTACTCCAAATAGTTATATATCAGTAAGTCTCGAGCGATATGTCAGTAAATATGTTAATAGATTTCAACTATGCTTAGTATAGCATAAAATTTTAAATATAGTACTTTTTTTTTTACTAGGGCATTACTAGCTGTTTATTAGTAGTAATAAAGCACTTATTAATGCTTTGTTCTGCATGACCATATTTTAGATCCTTTAATTCTTCCCCATAACTAAACTTAACAACTACCTCACTAACTATTAATATGCAGCAAATAAGGAGTTCATTGAGGCAAAACTAGTTAATAGTTAATACTGAGAATTGGAGAAAAGTGTGACCATGGAAGGTCTATTGCTGAAAGCTTGTGGAATGATATTGAATTGACCTAGTATAGACTGAGAAAAAAAAAAAAAAGATAACGCTAGGACTGTTCTTGATACATGACAGTCAGAAGTTAGATGTTCTGCTTTTATATAACTCTGTGAGAACATAGTTAGTGAACCATGACAGAGATCTGAACATCATGTATTGGATACTATGGGTGTCAAGTTTTTTCCAGCACTTTTTGGATACATAGTACCATAGAGCGAGGCCTACATGAGTTAAATTCTATCATATCACAGCCTTTAAATAAGGGCTGCACAGTTAATAGTTTCCAAACCGTGGCTATTTCAGCAGTGAAGTGAAACTGATTGGAAATGTGAGTGGGGGCTGCTGCAGTGATAGAGATCTTGAGGAGAACTGGCCAAGACCATAACACGCAGCAGGTTTTTCAAAATTCTGCTCACAATGTTCCTTTAGAAGCTGGGAAATGGAAAGGACAACTGGCAAACTTGGGAATGTGAGATCCTTTGGGTATCTTAAGCAGTCGCGACGGTGATACGCAATGAGTGACAAGGGACTCTATTTTTGGAATAGTTTCTATTTCTGCGACGTCACAAACAGTTGAGAACAAGAACATCCAATGGGTCCAATAAAATCTAAGGTACTGAATTTGTACAAAGTATAAAGTTTTAATCAGGTTTACTGACTTTAATAACCACAATGAAAGCGACAATGGATAATTTACCTCATATCTTTAAAATAAATGAAACTAAACAAGAAATTTAAGCACGTGATATACAAACAAGTATACAAACAAGTGCATTCAATGACAAAAATTGTCACAGAGATTTTTAATAATGATTAAATTTATTGAAATTTGATTATGCAGTTTTCGAATTTGTCAGTGTGAGGCAACGTTTGCAGAGAGAGAAGCTCTTCTGATTGGCTGTGATTGGTGATAAAGTTTGTCGCATTTTGTAGCCGTGTAACATCTGATTTGGAAAGACAAATTACATGCCAGAACCGTATTGCATTGTGATTGGTTAGGACACAGTGTAAGGGTACACAAGATGACCAGATAGGCATGATTTGGACAATTCCATTTTAATATGTAAAGCCATTCGTAGGCTGGTTCTGTTGTACGTTCAAATCAACAGTTTTGAATAGCAACTGGGCTGGTTTTGTTTCGTAGACCTGGCAACCCTATAGTGGACCTTCCTTTTGAAGCGGTCAAATACCTCACATATGTGTTTTTGTCCACTGACAAGCCACACACATAAAAATCACGCTGATTTGAGCACTTGAAACTAAAGATCCACTAGAGTGCATCAATGGAGTGTACTTTGAAAGGTCTTGTGTGCTCAACAGAGTAGACCGTGGAAAATGAAGTATACCTGGGCCTTTACTTAAGGAATCGTGGGGCTTGCAGAGAAAAGAAAGATAGCCACAGTCACACAGACAGCATCAGGGCAGTCGATATTTGGTAAAAGCGTCAGCGGGCCATAACAGTGAGAGAGTTTTTGAGACTGGAGCCCACACACAGTGCAGACATTCAGTTCGAAACGCTAATTAGGCACAGGCAGCTGTTTACTAGAGCATGGGGAAGCCAGTTAGCAATTCCACAGCACAGAAATCTTTTTCCTCTCTCTATCTGTGTCTCTCACTGTACTGAACTCTACAGAGCCGACCTGCGTCACAATCCCTTCGCTGCTGTTTTTCACAGAGCATCACTGACAGCAGACGAGAGGGCTTGTCTATGTAAAACCTGAACACCTCTTTGTTAAAGTGACTCATAGTGACAAGAGCACCATATACGGTTCTCACCACAGAACAGGGTCATTAGCCGGACTGGCTTCGGATGTACTGACATCAGGATGTAGCGAGGTGATGTCAGATGGCTGTTCTGTGATAAAACACAGAGATGTGCAACAGGATCAGCTTTGGGCTTATGTATTCCTAAGCACACACTAATATGATCCCAGGAGGCATTACAGTACCATTATTTGTCATCAGTACCATTATCATCACAGTGCTACAAAATTACAGAGCTTTTTTCACTAATGTGACTACAGCAAACACAAAGACAAGAGGAATGTATTCGGAATGGCATACAACCATACTATTCATGCTGTTTTTATGGCATGCAGTATGTATACTGTGTCTAGTATGCAACTATTGTGTATGAATGGGATGAACAAATGTGGAGTATACAGTCAGAGCACACTGTATGAAATATTGTATCCCTTAATGGAATGTGCTCAAATCAACCTTTCATTTCCAGTGTGATAATATTGATTGTGCTTGAATTAAAAAACTTGAACTTCACTGTCATTTCATAACAATATGGGAAAGATAATAGTTGTGATTTCACATTTTAAACACATTGTATACAGTACATACTGTGCAGCATTCAGAACACTAATATTCCATTCTGAACATAGCAACCAATAATATTTGTTCAGAGCTGTCTTTTGAATTCATAGTCAAGTCAAGGTTTTGGGTGGGCCGAGTCTCCCTCATATAGTGGGTAAACTGGGACACCATTTCTTGTTTTGTTAGGAAAAATTTGCTTAATAATTTTAATGCACACTGTTAAGCAACATGCATGCACCGTTTACACTAATGAGCCAATTATCAAACACACATTTAGTGATAACTGAGCATTTGACTCACACCTTGTTGCTGTGTTACAGTTTCACAGTTGTGAAATATTCACAGAAACCTTTCATATGGAGAAAAGCTTATTTCAGTACTATTGACTCTTGCTGAAGAGTCAAATGAAACGAGCAGACAAAAATAGTCTGTGTTCAGAAATGAACTGTAAAGATGCTGACCCACATGGTGTTACGTAATGTGTGAAAGCAACCTTGAAATTTCATGTTTTTTACGCATAGGTTGAGCTGAGCCTGAAACCTGAAAACAGACATCAGAAGTCAAGTACATCAAAGTACACCTGTGACCATCAGTGCAACGTGCCTGTAACCTACATACTGTATTACTGAAGAATTTTTATATCTTCTCGTATGCTCATGAACTATTATTTTTTTCAGTGCTGTCAAAAAATCTAGATGTTTTCCTCACTTGCCTTACTGGGCCATTCTCAGGAAATGCTGCTATTCGTGCCTGAAAGCTGTTGTTGTTTTCTTTGTTTTTAATCACATTATTTCACAATGTTGCTGTTGAAGTTTCAATAATAAATAATACTTCTGTATAACAAATAAATGTTACAAATTCTATATATTTATTTTGTTATTTATATTAAGTGTGTATATAATATAATATATATATATATATATATATATATATGTATGTATATGTGTATATATATATATATATATATATATATATACACACACAAACACATTCATTCATTTAATTTGTACAATTTTTAAAATTAAAATGTGCATTATTATTATTAAAATTATTATTATTATTGTTATTATTGGATTTTATTTATTACATTTAACTTTTAAAACATTCCTGTTTTGTGCCAGCTCTATAACATTTCAAATTTTGTTGATATTTTTGTGGTATTTAAAAAATATTGGGTTATACTCTATCATCTTGAGGTGTCCTTGTTACTGTGAAATTATACATTTAAATGCTGAGTAATATTAATTAACTACATGTACTTACTATATGGTTAGGGTTAGGATTAGGGTTATTTGCATGTAATTATGCATAATTGATTGTTATTACAATAGTAAGTACGTGTAACATGTAACAAGGACACCATAAAATAAAGTGTTACCAAATATTGTTTATTGAGCTTAACGAGCTCAATGATCCATATAATTTTTAATGGAGAACATTTACAGTATAACATGGTTGAACAAATAATGAAGAAAAAAGGCAAACTTTTTTCCTAATTTTCTCAGAAATTGTATAAAGCAAATTATTTGTGTCCTTGTTATACGTTACTTGTGCAGTATTTACTATAGTACATGTTGTTACTTATTTCTTATTTGTGTAACTACACTGTAACTTAAAATAAAGTGTAACCCAGAATTCTATTCAAATGTACTTTTCCTTTTATTTAACCAATTTGTTATGAATGCGGACATGCAGAAAGGCTGATATTCCCATAAAACATTTAAAAATAAAATTGTTTATGTTTCTTTTGCAATTCACCCTTAATTGTGGCTAAGTGCAGTGTCCTGCTAATTATATCAGTAGCAAATCATGGGGACACACAGTACCGTTTCCTGAGGACAAGCCGAATCTCCCACAATCTCTGTGGGAGATTCATTCAAGTCTTAATAACCTGTTGACAGTCACAGACAGTATTCGGTTTATATTATCTAATACATTTAATATGTATATTGTTTTTTTTCTCTCCATGATCCCACTGCACCTTCTCCAACATGTTATAAATTCATAGACCTTTCCAAATGATTCAAAATTTTCCGCATGCAAAATCTGGAAAGTGCACTCACCTCGTGTCATATGGCTTACATGTTTAGTCTCTTCCGTCTTACAGGCGGTTTTCAAGACAATTCTGTCTTCAAGTCTGCCGGCAGGTCGTTTGCTCCGGAGGAGGACCATTGAGCGGTATTAAGCCCACCTCAGTGACTCCACTGATGGGTCACAGTGGAAAAGGCTCCAGCTGTTCGCTTTGATCCGGGTTCAGCCCACCCTGATGTACGGCAGGAGAGAACAGAATTAACCCCAGGTGAAAGGACCTGAACAAAAGAGCTAAATCATCTAAACAATTCCAGGTTTGCAGCGTCCCAGCGTGTATTGCAGTCGTCCCCGCTGTCCGCCTTATCGGTGGTGTGAGGGTACGGGGGCTTGGCATGCGCTTGCCTCGGTTGTCATGGTTGCCGGATGGAGTGTGGTATCTCCTGCCCCTGCTTTACCTCTGTCTGTCTCTGCGCCGCTCTGGCTGTCTGTTCTCTCTCTTGTTTTTTCCTTTCTCTTCCTTTTCCACCTCACCCTCCTCTCTCTGTCTCTGTGTCTCCATCCCTCCCTCCCTCTCGCAGCATCCCCCAATTCCCCTTCTCCATTCTCTCTCCCCTCCTCTCCGGCACCCAGGTTGTTCCTGTGCTTGTTGTCATCTCAAATCCTGTCTGTCTGTTCCTCGTCTTACAGAACTACCAGCGCTGCTCTATTTCTCCCCTGACATTAGTGTGCTGTTTGAGGTTTTTCTCATGAGCGTTCTTCTTGGTTTTCCTGGCTGGGATTGACAGGACGGGTACAGGTGTTTGGCTGGAGAACCAGACAGGCGTGCGGCGCTCAGTGCCGTTCTAAACATACATCAGTTTGGTACATTTCTCCATTGTCACAGTAGTCTCAGCCCCAGAAAGCACCGACCAAAGTTCAGTCACTGGCCATCTGACGACAGGAAGCAGTCGTTGGTTCAGCTGTTTTAAAGTCAAAGTGAAATGAAAATTCATTCATTTTTGACCTCATAATGTGACATATGCCAGACTTCTCCAATCATTTTGTTCCCTTAACCCACCCCTCCACAATCAACAAGCTCACATTATTTGTGAGAGCAACCACCACATCTCAAAATCCAATCAACAACAGGTGGATTGAACCAAGTCTCCGTCCTACATTTTTTACATTTTCAGTAATCCGTTACACTTGGATATACATTGCAATATGGAAGAAAGGATCTGTCACTATTTCTGTTTCACCAAAACATTTTGAGTGTTTGTTTGAGGCAGTTACTAGCAACCAAACTAGATATTAATCATTGCAGTATCGTATTTTTTAGATTGACCCTAAATGTGATGAAATACTGATCACTGATCACATTAAGCTCCACACAGTTGACCAGATTTGATCCATTTCAGTTTAATTCCGTTCAGTTGCAGACTATTTGCGTCTATGCTAAATGTATTGCCAAAATATTCTTTCCAAAATATTTTATCCTGTTTCAACTGTCCCTTCAATAAAGAACAAATTAATTTTGCATGTGCAAATCGCATGAGTCAATTCTAGTTTCCAAAATTCTTCAGACTGTGAATTGAGCTGATTTTAGAACATATTGTTTTCATTTGTCACGTGTCTTCAAGCAGTAGTGTGTATGTTTCTGTGTGAGTTTGTTTGTGATCTGAACAACTTGAAAGTCTGATAATGTGTGATGCTCAGCCATTTAGTATGTTGATGCCCTTTTTTTCTCTGCAATCATGTCAAAATCTGAAAGCTTATGATGCCGTTTGAAAATCTGAATCTGAACATCATAAATTTAGTTATTATCCATGATCTGAACAGGCCTTTAGGAAAGAAAAATCATAAATTAGGTTTATTTAAAATATCAGTTCTTTCTTATAGAAAAGCAGTATGATTAAAAGGAGAGCAAAGTCTCCTGCATCTCAAGCATTTATTATCCAATTTATGCAGTCACAAATTATCTGAGCTATGATGATTCATTAAAACTCTGCAGTCTTACACAAACTGTCTCATTTGTGTGTAATTGTATTGCTCCTACAGAATTTTAGGAGACAAAGTTACTTAAATGAAACAACAACAACAACAAAATAATTTTGATGATTCTCATTCGCTCTGAATTGCATTTATGATAGCTGAATGACTGCTGTAAGAGCCCGAGGTTTCTTTTAGATCAGCACACTAATGGGTTCATCTGGTTTAATAGTGCACCCCTAATAACAAGTCTTGCATAATGAACATTTCAGAGTGAATTTCTTTCCTTTTACTAACACAGTGTAGTTATGTAATGCTTCCGGTGTCCAGTTATCTTATCAAACTTTTATTGAAGAAATCAGTACTCTTCAGAGTTGCTATAATAACCTCAGTGTTGTAATCCCTGGTGAGTTATTCATCATGTCTGCTGTGGCCGTGGGCTATGGCATGTATAATGTATGGCTCCTCTGCGTTGAGCTTTCAACAGCAGTAACCAGTCCTTCACATACAATAATTACGGTGTTTACACAATGATCCTTAAATTTCTTCTTATTCTTAACTTTTTTTCTACAATTAATTTAGCTTGAATCACTTGATCTCCATTCAAAGTATCTTCTAGATAATCTTCAATCTACATATATACAGTGCCGTGAAAAGGTTTTTGCCCCCTTCCTGTTTTTTATTTTTTTTGCATATTTGTCACGCTTAAAAGATTCAGATCATCAAACAAATTTTAATATTGCACAAAGATAATGCAAGTAAATACAAAATGCAGTTTTTAAATGATGATTTCATTTTTTAAGGGAAAAAAGCTGTCCAAACCTACCTGGCCCTTCGTGAAAAATGAATTGCCCCCTCCTGATAAATCATGAAAGAACTGTGATTAACCACATTATTTTAGAAAGCTGAGTTAAATTTCACTAGCCACACCCAGGCCTGATTACTGCCAGACCTGTTGAATCAAGAAATCACTTAAATAGAACCTGTCTGACAAAGTGAAGCATGCTTAAAGAGCAACACATCATGCCGCGATCTAAAGAAATTCAAGAACAGATGAGAAACAAAACAGTTGACATGCATCAGTCTGGAAAGGGTTATAAAGCCATTTCTAAGGCTTTGGGACTCCAGCGAACCACGGTCAGAGCCATTATCCACAAATGGAGAAAACCTGTAACAGTGGTGAACCT
>CM077258.1:23514819-23614819 GCA_039654775.1 Spinibarbus caldwelli
CTGGTGAGCAAGTGATGTAATGCTATATTTCTCTAAATCTGTTCCCATGAACAAACAAAGTCATCTACATCTTGGCTGGCATGAGGGTGAGTGCATTTTCATTTTTGGGTGAAAAATAAAATAAAATAAAATAAAATAAAATAAAAAAATAAAATATGTGGTTTATCTGCGGCCTTCTTTATGGCTCACATAATATGATATACCGTGAATACTGAGCTCACTATTGAGAAGGAAAAACACCTTAATTTTTCAGACTAAGCAAAATTGTGCCATTTTATGCAGATGTCATTATTTATATGGCCAAAATGTTAGATGAAAGCTCTGAGCTTGTAATGTAAGTCTATGAGATTTTTACAACAGTATAAGATTACCTACATAAAACGCATAATATCAGATGTCACTCTATATCTATAACTTAATATGTCTTGTAAGATATAATTGACACCTGTGGACAAGGAGGACATTTATAGAATTAAAGGCCTTTTTACTAAAAGTGTATGAAATATCATTGAGACAGAAGGCATGTAGAAGATTGTGTACATCTTTCAGCAAAGTTTTATGATACAGTAGGCTTTATGGTTAAAATGTCTAGAGCGGAAATGATGTGATATTAAATCCATTCATTGCAGAAGACAAGACAATAGCATGAAAGCACTAGATGCATATCCTGACACTGAAAAACTGAATTCAATATTGCTTTAGTCACAATATTGATATCAGCTACTGTAGCTTGTCATGTTGACTATGAAGTCATTCATCTGCATTAAAAATGGAGGAGTGTCCATGTCCAATTATAAGATCTCAAATTTGCTCTGTACCCAAACAGGGCGTCGCTAGACCCTTTTACAGGAACATGAGCTACAAATAGCCCTGTGCCCCAGTAAAATATTACTAATAAATCCCTGTCTGACGATGAAGATTACCTTATCGACCAGAGAAGGGTTTTCCCTGATCATATTTCAGCATCCATGTCACGTGTGTTTGCTATCAGCTGTTCAGAATCAGATAAGGTCTAAAATTGTTTGCAATTCTTTGATTCATTCGTAACACAGAAAACAATAAGAGGTGGATATTTACTGTAACTCCAGTTTAGGCTATAATAACAAGACCTCTATAGTTTAAAGAGTCTCTTTATTGCGTGTGCAGCTGGTTAAGGACAATTCAGACCATGCGCCTTTTTTGTGGGGAAAATTATTTGAAAATTGGAGAAAAAAAAAACAAAACTTTAAATAAATTCCACTTGGATTGCTATATTATCTAATCAGTCATGCATTTTAAAATGTGCCTCAAGGCTCCAAATACATTTTGGAGTTCATATAAGAGTGTGTGTGTGCGCGGGCACGTAAGACACATATCACTGTCGCTGGTAGTTAGTTTATAATTCCATTGTTCCTGTTATATTTGCAGTATAAAACCAACAGCTGAGGTGACATCACATTAAATATGTATGGCTTGGTTCAGTTCTCAGGGGATATTCGAAGGCCTTTTCACAGCCTTTTGACACATTGCTACCAGAAACACTTTTTTTTTTTTTTTTTAAAGAAAGATTCTATTCAGGACAACAATTCATAAAACGATTTTATTATTGAGAAAAATTTTAGAAGCATGTGCCTTTGCAAATATCTGTTTAAGGCAGTCCGTAGTCGTACAGTGATGGACAAAAGGCACGTCTTCTCAATCTCAATCTCACCTGTTACTGTTGAGACGAAAATTTGCGTGGATTTTTAAGATTGTTGCACTGCATTTTGGTATTTTTGGTTTTGTTGACAGCTTACTCTAGTTTGGTGCCCTCCATTGACATCTAGTGGCTCACCACAGTCAATGCATTATCAGAGTTACCATTAAAATGTAGAGAAGATTGACAAATGAATCCAAATTAAGAGCACTCTTAAAAAATAAAAACTAATCACCATTTATCCTTTTATTGATAACACTGACAAATACCCCAAGAATTTACACACTACATTGAACATTTTGCAGATAAGAAAGTCGCTTGAATCATTTGAGATCTAAAAATGCCATGTTTATTTCAAATCACAGTGTCACCTATACATAAAAAAAAAAGAAGTAACAACTGAAGGTGCAAATAAGAGCTTCCCCAGCTCAACATCTGATCACTTGCCTCTGGTTAAAGCTGAAAATGTCCCTAGACTCTCCACACATAAAATTATCAATGTAATCAGTCAAAATTACACAAATAAAAATATAACCACAATTCACAAACATCCTTTCAACATTACAGGAAGCTTATGGGGCCAAAACAGAACTGAACCTTAAATATATCAACAAATTGTGTATTTTGAAAGCTGGGAGAGTTAAAAAACAAAAAACAAACAAAAAAAAAGGACTAAGTCAACAGCCGTACAGAAACACACCACCTTAAATAGTTTTAAAAGAGTATGTACTGCTACCACTTTGTTTTATTGTTGAACGTGGAAATATTTTGCTTTTGCCAATGCAGTTTAATAGCAAGCTGTAACAGGACTACCAGCAAACCCAGCATTGAGAGAGTTTGGTTGTCAAAAGTCAGAGCTTGCATGCATTGGGCATCTCTACTGGTGATCAGTTTATAGCAGCCTTGACATCAAGACCTCGTAGACTTAACTGATACTAATTGGCAGCAAACAAATAACTTGCTGCCCAATTAGGAGAAACAAGTTCTTTAATCATCCTCATCATCTTCCTCTTCTTCATCCTCCTCATCGTCTTCATCTTCGTCGTCATCATCATCCTTCGGTTTGGATTTGGCAGATGACGCCCCTCCACTTCCTTTTCCCTTTCCTCTGTAGTCTGCCATGTCCTGAGAAAACAAAACACGATGACAACTTTACAATTACCAAACAAACACTAAATAAATACCTAGTGGTTATACATACCACTAGCAGTCAAAAGTATGAATTTTTTTTCTTTTCTTTTTTTAAAGAAGTCTCTTATGCTCATCAAGGCTGCACTGAATAAACAATACAGTAAATCAGTAATATTGTAAAGTATTACCAAAATTTAAGATTGTTTTCCTATTTGAATACATTTTAAAATTTAATTTATTCCTTTGATGCCGAAGCAGAATTTTCAGCAGCCATCACTCCAGTCTTCAGTGCCACAGGATCCTTCAGAAATCAATCTTTCATTCATTCTTTAACCACCATCCACACTGAAAAATGAACAGCATTTTGAGAGAGGTCATGCTCCACCTTCTGATACTTGTCCTTCAGTTTGTTGGCCTTGGACAGGAAGGGCTGCTTCTCAGAATCAGACAGATTGTTCCACATCTCTCCCAGCCTCTTGGCTACATCTCCAATGCCCAGACTGGGGTTCTGAGCCTTGATGTTGGGCCTTTCTTCTGCACAGAACAGGAAAAATCCAGACCTGGGAATAAGAAAAAAAACAAACATTTAAATAACTAAACTAGACAAGTCCATAGTCCATCCAGAATCAATGAAAGAAGCTCTAGAAATAAGTCTTCTAAAAGGAAACAACACATACGGTGGCCGCCTTGGAGCATTAGGGTCCTTCTTCTGCTTCCGACCTTTCTTTCCTGGATTGTAGCTCATCATTTCCTGGTCATAACGGGCCTTGTCCTGTTTGGCCATGTCGTCAAATTTAGTCTTCTCTTTTGGTGACATAGTCTGAAACAGATGACAGTTTCTTTAAGCCACTACCTGTTGCCTTTATTCATTTTCATTGATTTTTAAGATATAGACATCTTCAGATAAGAATAACCTACTTTCCATCTCTCTGAGCACTTCTTGGAAAATTCTGAGAAGTTAACTGAGACCCCAGGGTTCTTCTTGTTGTGCTCTTCACGGCACGTCTTCACAAAATAGGCATAGGCGGACATCTTGCCCTTGGGTTTCCCTGGTTCACCCTTTGCCATTATTACGAAGCTACTCAACTATCACCACACCTAGAAATACAAAGACAATGTAATAAACTAAAACAAATGTATATTACTGAGAGGACCCAAATGATTAGGTGCCACAGTTTCGATACAAATAAACTGCATCTTTTCATACATGGCTCATTCCTAGAGACTCTCTTAATAGAGTGCCATAGTGCCCACTCACTTTTCATCATCATCATTGGTTCCAGAAATAATTTTCATATTCGTTTTACTCATAGGGATTTTAAAGGAATCGTTAAAAAGGTGTAAGCTGCGATTCAAACCAACAAACTACGAGGTGAACTATAACATTACAACATTATATGCTTTGATTTAATTTGAAAATCAAAAAGACAAAAAAAGTTAAAAGACTGTGTGCTTAAGAGCTAGCTATATTATATATATATATATATATAAATAAAAAACAGTTATTGAAATAATAATTGTACTAAATGCAGTGGTGCATGGCAGTGGACAGGCGCTAAAGAGCTCTTTTGGTGCAAACTGTTTCAATTCTTTGATTAGTGGAAATTTTTACAGAATCATGGGTAACGTGGTTTTCCAAAAGGAATTCTGCTGTTAAACAAAATAATAATAGTAAGTTTAATCATGCAGGCTGATCACTTCAACAGAAGCATACACCATCTATTACGAACCTCATAGCTCTTTAAAGTAACGTTAGGTCTGTGTTTAAGTTATCTTAAAACAAAATAAAAATAAAAATAGTTAATAGTATATTTACTTTGGGGACCCGTCTGTTTCAATATATAACGCCTGTTCTGCACATTGTCCGAAGTGCTTTCAAACACGACTTTTTATATATTCCATGTAAACTGATGACAGAAACTAAACTTTATTTTAAACCATAAAGCTGCAAATTAGTGATTATTTCCAAAATAAGAAGTCATTTAAACGCGTGACTAGTTTAAAGCCAGTAATGTGTGAAGAGGGACTCGACTGGCCGCTTCTCTTCAATCAGACTCCATTCATTAAAATGGCCTCTATCAGCGTCGAGGAACAATGACTTGCACATCGCCGTTTTCACAGCAGACACTCCGAGGACACGTCGACTTTTAAAAGCTGCTAGATAAGCCATTTAAAAGTCGTTTATTAAATACAATGAGCTGCGAAGCCAGCTTTTGCAAAGTTTTACCAGTTCCACACTTGACGCTAAAAATCACGAATCCTACTATCGTGTAGCCTTGCGTCATGAATATTAATTACGCACCGTGACGTTCGCCCCGCAAAGCTAACTGATTGGTTGCAATGTAAACGTATTTAGGTGGGCGTATTTAGTGAGCCAGCGAATTAACGAATCATATTATGGAAAAGCCGTACGTTATGAATAATAAATTACCTTACGCCATAAGAATTTAACAGCAACGTCAGCGAGTTGATTAATATTCATGAGCCAAACCTTCCCAATAGTAGGATTCGCAAATTCGCGCCCGGCACAAACCCGTTTATAACAAAGGCAGAGGCAAACCAGCCATGACTGGCACTGGCTGTCAACAGCGCTTTAACAGCTCAATGCTCTCCAGAACCAGAAAACATACGAGTTAAAACTATTACACAACAAACTCAGCGACGACACACTGTGCACTTCACAACAGCCTTTCAGGCCATTTAGCACCCCGTGATTTCTGAGGTAGATTTTTACATCGCCAGCCATTTTAAAAGCACGTTCGTCACTCAACTTCGGTTAAACAGACAAAAAACGTTGCTTTTCTAGACTGTAAACGAAAGCGAAATAGTTTATAACTAACTGAATAAAAACCACCGTTAAACATTTCACGGTATGAATGAGTTTTTAAAAGAAAAACACGGTTAGTTATCTATAAAATATGGTTTACGCACCAAAAAAGGCTTTAAATAATTAAAAATAAGATTTTAAAGACTATATTAGGCCCCAGTGAAATATCTAAAATGGAGTCTTTTATAGATACCTTCTGCTAATGTTTGTCCTGTCGTCTGTTCTCCTCAGTCACACTAACGGCCTCCTCGAGTCGCGCTTCCTCTCTATAGAAGACCACACAGCCTCGCGCTAGCTCACTACGAGACCTACCTGATTGGTCAGTCCCGGCACGCATTTAAAACAGCCTCCACAACTGTGGATTGGTTAAAAGCTCATACATATTCATAACCTGCTTGCCGCTATTGGACAGAAGCATAAGCCACGCCTATTATTCAAAAACAAGGCGGGAAATGCTGTCATAACAACAGAAGTTAAAAAGGTCTGTGGCAAACCACGTGTGAGCGTGAACTACAGGCGGTACAGTGCTCTATTATAGAGGAACTGTATACTGTACAATGTTTAAGGCCTGAGAAAACTGAGTAGAGGAGTAGAAAATAGGGTGGTTTGGCTGCCGTATGAAAACGACGTTTTCGTATGAAAACAGTTTTTGGTTTCAATATTACATTTAGCAGAGTAACAAGATTATTTGTTTTATTATAAGTATTTGGTTTAAATTGCATGTACATGTACTCTGAACCAGTTTTTTTTTTCTCTCTCCATTATTATAAACAATATTTTGTCTAATTAACAGCAAATTTATAGATTTATTATGGATTACCAAAAAAAAAACAACAAAAAAAAAAACTGCAGAAATAACATGTAAGAGGTAAGATATTTTTTTTTATTCTTTATACAACAAAATGTAGTTTAAACATATTAAGATACGCAATTATTACAAATTTAAGCTTATAAGAAATTATAAAATTACTATAAAAAAGGGTATTACAAACACATTCAGAAAATAACATATGCATTAGGCAACTTTTAGTAAACCTTATAATGTCATAATATTGAAATGCATTTAAAATAATAATAATAAAAGGTAATAATAAAAGAAGGTGGCGGTTTATGTACACAAATATGTCACTCACTACCACAGAGCAAAGCTATGCACAAATTTTATATTTCGCATGATTTTAAATTATGTTACATTTCAGTTAGTGTTGAGGAGTAATTCTTGTATGCAATATAAGAGCAAGAACATTTTTGCCAAAGCCACTGGAATATTCAGGCATTTTCTGTAGAGAGCCTGTTTAGTTCTGAATAACATTTTATTGTTGTTAACACAATTTGACCACGATTTCTTGGAATAGGCTTTTCATTATACTCAGCTCTCGATAAAACTCAGATGTCAAAATCAACCTCCAAAAGTGCAATTTTTAAAAAAAATTGTTCCCAATAATGTGTGATAAAAATCAAAATAGCTTTCACAAAGTTATGCACAGAAAACTCTGTAGTGCTATGTGATTTGGCGAGTGGTTTTATGGGCTTTAGGGGGCACCAATAACCACACAGTGTTTATTATTCCAAGGACTACACTAGGATCTTATCAAACATATGTAAACATTTTTATTATCTAACTGTGGCAACAGAGATCGGAACAAATATAATGATTTTTGACACCAGTATTTACCAAGTTAATAAGATATCCTCAGACAGTTGTCTGCATGGGGATGCCTTCATGCTCTGAGGAAGAGGAGAGAGAATGTGATGAAGCTGCATCTCGTTTTAACTCATCCACTCTCTTCTGCAACTCTGACTTCAGGACCAACAACTCCTTCAGACTCTGATGAACAGGAACCTGACAAACAGAGACGGGGAAAAACAGAGCCTTTAGTGTCACTGAATGTGAAGTAGGCCTTTACACAACACAACATTTTTAACTTTTGTAAAATTTACACTAAATTGCATGTTAAAATTAACAATAAAATTCATAAAAATAAAAAGTAAAGTTTACTAAACGAAAACATCAAATTAAAATGTATATATAAATAAATACTAATTTTTAATGTGAAATTTTTTAATGTGAATAATTTTAAAATGCATCAGTTAAATTCATTTTTATTTTTTTTATCCAATTAAAATAATCTGATCTGAGCAACCAAGTTTAAAGTATCCAAGTGTAAAGAATTTAATGCATTGACAAACAGCTCAAAATTAAATGCCCAATACAGTCTTTTATATACGATTAATACAATTTTAGAAAGTTATATTTAAATACAAATTACTGTACTAAATAAACATTTCATTTATTTTTAAGTAATTTATCATTTATTTACTTTTTTTTAATGAATTCACATTCACAAGGCAGTGGAATGAAAAAAAAAAACAGTATGTCTAGAGATGCAATTTTTAATTTATATTATAAATATATACATTTATATATTAATTTATAATATAAAATATATTATATAAATATATAAAATGGTGTTCAAAAGTCATGGACCACAAAACTGGATTTCATCCCAATAAAAATGGAAAAGCATACAACATTTTAGAATTTTTAGCGCAGCTTGAATAAATAATATATAACATTAATTAAAAAAAAAAAAAACATATAAAAGTAAAATATTACCCTTTATGGATTCCTATTTATAGTAAATAAAACCACATAAACCATATAATGCATATTTTCTAAATTAAATGGTTAAAAAGAAACATTTTACCATATTAAATAAAATAACATTTAAAGTAAATGCAGGAAATCCTAAGATTTTATTTAATGCCACTTAAAATACAAATCAACTCAGAATCTTAATTGTTTTCCACTGTTATCAGAACTCCGCAACACCATTATCCTCTGCATCCCCTGCTCACCTGTGGCCTCATGCGAGGGTTCCAGCGCACATAATAACTGACCCAAAGCTCGAGATGTCTCAAACTGGCTATTGGATATAAAACATGGTGCTCGTAGTTCACATACAGCGGGTTGGTAAACTCCTCAAGCTGGCTGTTCACATATGACCACAGAGACACGGTCTTGCTGTACACCTCCTGCAAAAAAAAATCAGAACTGAATAACGTTAGGATGACTAAATCGTGACAGAATGACTTTAAAACCAAGTAACAGTTGCATGCATCTGTTCTTGCCTTTGAGAATCGTTCTTGCTCGCTGTTGTAAAGAAACGTCCCAAACAGGCAGCTGTACAGGTGATCAAGCACTGTGATGAGAAACAGCTCATTGAATTCAAATGCAGAGGGAAACTATAGAGAAAAAAAGAGAACACTTTGGTCATATAATAAACATCACATTTTTCATTTCAGCTCTACTGATCCTCACCTGCCGGGTCATTTGCCAGACACAGTCGATGAACTGCACAAAGAGAGGGGAGCGCTCAGAGTTTGCATGATTCCCATCTCCATGTCCCACTCGCTGACAGACAGAAGGAAAGAGAAGGAAGCCGTAAGATGCCAGTACACGTTCAGTGCAGAAAGTTTTTCTCCATATACACAGGATGTTACTGACTGAGGCAAAGCGGTGTCCGAAGCTCAGCCACTCTTTCTCCAGAAGCACCTGGAAGCCCCTGAGCGAGCGGTAGTGTGCGTCCAGCATGAGCATGGCCAGAGAGGTGAGCTGAGCCGTGCGGTCCCAGCCATCGCTGCAGTGCACCACCACTGACGTCTTTCCCGACTCGATTCGGTCTGCGATGCGCACCGCACCTGCTAGCAAGAGCTACAGAGAAAACAGACGCTCATTTTGGTGGGTGCTGAACCTTTAACATTACATTTATGCATTTAGCAGACGCTTTTATCCAAAGCGACTTACATAGCATTCAAGTTACAGTTTTTACATTTGATCAGCTCTTGCTTTCCCTGGGAATCGAACCCACGAGTTTGGCGTTGCTAGCGCCATGCTCTACTATTTGAGCTACAGGAAGGTTTTTTTTTTTTTATTTTTTTTTTGAACTCATGATCTTGGCGTTGCTAGCACCATGCTCTACTATTTGAGCTACAGGAAAGGTTTGTTTTTTTTTTTAAGCTTTTTAGCTTTTTTTTGAACCCATGATCTTGGCGTTGCTAGTGCCATGCTCTACTATTTGAGCTACAGGAAAGTTTTTTTCTTTTTTTTTTGTTAAGCAAAAGAAATATTTTAAAACAGAGAAGACAGAACAGAAACCTCAATGAAACTTCACGAGTATGAATGTCAGGATATAATGACCATCTGATGGAGTCCATCATGGTGCAGTGCAGTGATATAGTCACACATTCTCACCCTGATATATTCCAGCCAGTGTGTAGAGTCCACAGATGAGAACCAGCGCTGTTGGTCAATGGCAGGATACACCACTTCCCTGAGTTTCCTCAGGGATTCTCTCATCACGTGTATGTTGGGGATCTCCAGAAAGTTCAGCTCCACATTGATATAGAAGCTCTCATTCTCATATCCTCCATCTTTGGCCTACAGAAGAGAAGCCACATATCAGCTGTTCCAGAAAATCTGGTACAATAGCTAGTTTGTTGCTGGCTCAAGATGGTCTACCAGGCTGCACCAGTGAATGACCAACTAATGACCAGCCAGAAACCAACAGTAACCAGCTTAAAGGCTGGAATACATGATGTATGATGCCTAGTGTTTTAAAATCTGTTTAGATGTAGTGTATTCCAGCCTTAAAAGCCATTTTACATGATGCTATAATTTGTAAAGGGAACATGTTTTGACATGTTAGGCCCACAGCATTCCTGAATTATCTATGAGATTTATCATTTCTTTCATGAAAATACTGAACTGAAAGAAGAAGAAATGTTCTCAAGCCTTGTCTTGTCCTCATCTGGACTAATCCCAGTAACAGGTAATATAACTCTAAAATGGATGAGATTCTAGCTGAGCAAAAATGCTTATTTTACTCATTTATTCTCATGTCGTTTCAAAACCATATGACTTTCGTTCTGCTGTAGAACCTCAAAGACATCAAAGATGATATTTTGAGAAATATGTTCTTTTTGTCCATACAACGGAAGCCACTGGGCTCCAACTGTTGTTTGGTTCCTAAAATTCTGCAAAATATCCTCTTTTGTGTTTCTCAGGAGAAAGTCATACAGGTTTGGAGCAACTTGTGTCAAAATATATATCATATATCCCTTTAGGGTCATTCCGTGTCAACTCAGCCAGAACCCTGTTTAAATTTTTGATTTTGTTTACAATTTTTCTTAAGAAAGATAAACACGTATAGAAATGAAAGTCAAAATATGAAATGTCATGGATGTATATTTACTGAATAATCCACAATTTTGTAGAGGAGGGTCAAAATTACAATTTTCAGCTGAGATTCGGAGCCACATTACAGGGTGGTTAAATGACTTCAGAAAGATGGCAACATGTTATAATTAATCAGAGATGGGTAAAATCTGTTGACTTTAGCAATGGTGACCGTTCAAAATGGGAGAAAGCACTTTTTTTTCTCCAAAGTTTGCAGACCTGTAACTCAAGAAATATTACAGATATCATAATACCTTTTTAGATTTTGGGTTTTAACAATTTTTCTTCTGGTATCTTCATTTTAAAGGCTCTATCTGGTTGCATTCCAGTGATACTGGAATCTCAATATGGCTCCAGGAGAAAACAGTTTTCAGTGGCCATAAACCAAAAGTTGGACACTTTGCAGTCTTTGCAAAAAGTTTGATTCTTTTTCTTTTAAAGAGGAATGTCTGAAGTACAAATAATGTTGAAACTGGAAATGTATCTTGTTTCCCTCTATTAAAACAATTGCATAGAACATACCTGTCCAAGACATGAATGAATGCAATGGACATGAAGACGCATTGAGACCCCATATCTCTGAGACTGAACCATATAGGGCCTTGAAAAAGATAAGATATTATATAAATGTAATTATATAGATCAGTGAGTATACACTAAATTAATGTTCATGAAAAAAGTAATATTGTGAAATATTATTACAGGATTTTCTATTTGAATATACTGTATTTTAAAATGTAATTTATTCCTATGATGCAAAGCTGAATTTTAAGCATCATTACTCCAGTCTTCTAAATCATTCTAATATACTGTTTTGCTGCTCAAGAAACATTTCTTATTATTATCAATGTTAAAAACAGTTGAGCTGCTTAATATTTTTGTGGAAACCATGATAACATTTTTTTTTTTTCAGGATTCTTTGATGAACAGAAAGTTCAAAAGAACAGCATTTATTTAAAACAGAAAACATTACAAATGTAACACTATAAATGTCTTCGTCACTCTTTCTCAATTTAATTCATCCAAAAACTGATTGCTAATTCTCAATTTAATTCATCCAAACCTTTGAATGGTTGTGCATATCTGCAGTATTCATTTGTTAAAATAGAGTTGCTTACTTTGTTAGTGTCAGCTACAGTGCTTTGGCGAGCATCAAAGATACAGAGTTTGTGAGACTGAGCGTTGGCGTCGAGTATGGTCTGCAGGTACCGCTCATCCTCCCTGCACCGGCGGTCTGATGGACCCACCTGCGGCTGACCGCAGCGCACTATAGCGGCCTGACTCTCAGGGTGAATCCAGGACAGCACCTGACGGAAGGGAATAATTTTTAAGACATTAGTCATGATACAACAAATCAAGCAAAGTTTAATATTTCAAATTGTAGTTAAACACTGCTGTATGACAATCAGTATTGTTGTAGTCTCATTGAATTACTGTTATAGTTTTTATTAAATTAGTTTTTATTTATATACTTTCTATTTTCATTTAATTTTTAGGAAAAGTTCTAGTATTTTTTCATGTTTTTGTCATTTTTATTACTGTCTATTTTTAAAAAAAAAGTGTTTATACAGTTTTGATAAATATTCATTTCAATTTTAGTTTTAGTTAATTTAGTACATCAAGTTAAATTAAATGAAAATGACAAATGTTGTCTTGGAAACTATCTGAAATGAAATTTAACTTTATTTTATTTTATTTTATTTCAGTTAATATTTTTAAATTTTTTATTTTAAGTAACAAATATATTTTTTTATGGTTTTAGTTTTTGTTAACTATAATAACCCTGATGACAATACAGGTGCTGATAGAAGATATTTCAATTTCTGTGAAACAAAATTCTCCTTTTAAACTTAAAATAATTAGTTATCTTACTGGGAAACGGCGTTTGGCCCTAAAGGCCGCCACTCTCTTCAGTTCGTCCTCTGTGACGTTTGAAGGCAGGACCAGCAGAGCGGGATACGTCTCGCACAGCTCATAACTGCTGTTGACTTTACTGATGATCCAGCTCTCATTCGGAAGACCCTGTTACCATCCACAACATCAAGACAGGTACATCGGAACATAATGACCTGTACTTTACATATGGTGAGTGGTGATGACAGTTCTTACCTGCCTCTTATACTCAGCGACTGGGTCGTAGATCTTCCAGCCATCTTCTGGAAATGTCTCCCGGTACTTAAAGGCAAAGAGAGGCTGAGGGAAGAGATGGAACGTGTATCATTAAACACACTGAAACACCTTCAGCTAGTGCACACATCTGGATGTTTTCATAAAGTCGTACCAGGTTGTGGGAGAGAGGGAATGTGTACTTTGACAGTGTTTCAAACACCTCCAAATTGCTCTGTCCCTCCTTCTTGTATGCAAACCGGGGGTTTCTCAAGTCCTGTGGAAAAACAGGAATTAATATTTAAAGGTGTGTGCAAGAGAATAAATAGAAGCAAAGACAGGAAAAGGAAGAAGCTGAGAGCCAGTGAAGAGTGGAAAAAGACTGATGTGCCCTTTGCCTTGCAAACTATCTCAAGTCCTTGAGTGTTGTCTCCGTGACTCTGAACGGCGATAGACTCCAGTCTGCTAATGGCTCCAAGATTCACATCCAGCACAAACGGAGGATCCTTTCCCAAACACAAAAACAACGTTATCAACCAACTAAAACATTTGTGCTTTCTGGGATCTGCATAATCTTATCTGCATAATTTTAGTGTGTAGTAGATTTATGCACTTTGGAGGTCATAGGAAAGTCTACACTTCTGATTATGTAGCAAAAGCGTATGCCAGTATTAGGGGAAAAGCTACAGCATACTTTGGTTATGACACACCAAACCGACTAGAACTACTGGTGATGAAAACTGCCTCACATCACCTGGGTCTGAGCCAAAATGTTGTACTTGAAGACACTGCAAAAAGTACGGCCAACTAGCACAAAAGTTCTGCCGCTGCCTGAGAGGAAATAACTCTCCATAACAGCAGGTGGCAGTAGTCTGTTCATTATTCAAAAAAGAAAACCAGAACTAGGACTGTGGCTATACAAACTCTAAACAAAGCAGCGCTTTCTTTAGGTGTGCTGTATTTATCATCTGCAGTAATATCGTAATTGTTGTTATCGTAATTGTTTACTGATACGCAAGCTGACGTTATCAAGTATGTCACTCACTTTGCAAAAAACAAATAAAAACACATCTTGAGAGTCTGATAGCATTCACTGCGTGATGAAGCCTTAATAATGCCCCTATAATTCAAGTTATGAAAGCAAAAAAAATATCCCTACATGGGTTTTTGTTTTTTATAATTCTAAGATATGATATAGTTAAGTAATATCAGAAAAGCAAAACTGCCTTTTTCCTGAATATTAGTGTTTGAGCATGATTTCAAATGTGATGTTCATGTTCAAACTGTTCATTTTATACAACAGTTCAAAAAACAAGAAGTTAATATTAAACAAGTTGTCTGTTTTTTCTGTTTCGCCAATGAAAATAGTTTCAAACAAAAATGGAAGCGGTGTTTTGTTCCAAAGTGAATGTGTTTTTGAACAAACAATTTGAGTCAATGATTCAAAGATCCTTTCATAAAGACAGCCACTTGCTTCATTTTTAAACAAATTAGCCATGCGGAACGAATTGTTTGAATGAATGATTCAATGAATCACTCATAAACACAGGGACTGGCCGCCACCTACTGGGGGTTTTAGTGTCATATTTATTTTTCCATAGTCTCAGCCTCAACGTCTGATGCACACGGCACACATAAGTGGAAACACTTCAGGAGTTTCATCGTTGTCGTCGGATTGGTTGAATTATACAGGATTTCCGGGAGACGTGTGTGTCGCGTTCTTTAACGTTCCACCTGGAAACAAAGATGCCGTGACGCCAAACCCCTCACAAAAGAAGAAAGCCATCGTGTTTACAACTGTGATAACGAGCGCTTATCAGGATCAACTAAATGCTGGACTTTCAAAAGTATGTGAAAAATTTAAAGTTCACGGCATAGAATCTTTAAAATACGTCCGAGAGTTTTACACACCAGTCTGTTATTGTGGCGACATTTCCACGCCCCGAAATGTGACGATGAACGAAACGAACTGTGATTGGTTGTTTGACATGTCGGTCAAACGGCCTCATGGGCGGGCTTTGGCCAATGAAAGCTGCCATGGATTCCAGACCTTCAGCCGTCAGTCTGAAGGTCTGGCTACGCGAGACTAATTTTTCCATTACAGGCCTAAACCAGCCAAGGTCCAAGCACAAAAACATACTCTGCAAAATAATGTTTAATTATCGTTATCGAAAAAATCCCCAAAAATATTAAGATATAATTTTTTGCCAATACCGCACTCACACCCCTATTTGCTTACCGTGTTGATCAGCTGGTCTTTATTCTTTCAAGACAACCATGTCGTTATGAAAATATTTGCACAGCAAAAAGTGAGCAGACAAGACACTGAATGGCGGCAAGAAAGCGCAGCTAGTATCTGTGTATTGATACTGAGAATATTTCAGCACTGACAAGTACAGAAAAATCTATATTTTTTACTATAAACTACATTGCCGATTTCTCTTTGCACGTACATTGCTCAGAACTTTAACGTGAAGTGACACCATAGTCAGCTTTCAATAGTGTTAGTTCAATGATGTCAGTTTGGTATTTCACTGTCTTTAGATGCTGTGAAAAGAAATAGAAAAGTGTTTACCCGCGTCAAGCTTTTAAAGAAGAGCTTGTAGTCAGTGATGGTTAGAGTCCCCCTCAGGACCCCAGAGAATGGACAAATATACATGACATCTTTGACTGTAAAAAAACACCACAGCATACAATGGTTATCTACCACTGACATAAACAACATGTGTGGAAGACCTGTAAACTATACTGTCTAAAAAGGATGACAATTTTTAGCCTTGTCCACTGACCTTGTGACCCATATATTAACTTATTTCTTTTTATGGTTGGCTTGCTATGCTTTATGATAGTTCTTTATTAATACATTACATAAAAAGATGCTCAATTATGAAGTTCCTTACCAATAGCTTTAATGGTTTCTCCAGGAACACGCGGTGCCTCTTCCATTTGAGCCTGCTTATTTCCTTCTCTGAGTGCCTGTCACACAGTGAAACAAACACATTTTGATATGATTACATGCACATCATTTTCTGATTAAGGTCTATATTCTGGATACACATTTCCATGTTCCTATTGGAATATTCCAGTATCAGCATCATTTAAGCATGGAGTTTTAGATAAACTGCATGGATATTTTGAATAAGGTATTTAAATGATACATAATTCTGATTAATACAAGCATATGCCAGCGGTCTAATCAGGATTTAAAGATCCCAGAATGTTGGCATTATGTTTTTTTGCAGCTTACCTTCACAAGTGCCACTGATAGTAAACTATTCGGAAACCTCTAACAAAATACACATACCAAAAAAAAGAAAAAAAGCATAAAAATACAACTCAATGACAGAGAGATACTCTGTATGTGGTTTCCTTTGCTACCACTCCCAAACTTTAAGTTCTCTCTCCGCCTAAAACAAATAGACCGTCCAACGTCTGAGGTTGTAAACTAAACACGGAAGGCAGGGCTGTAATTTAGGACAAAGAAAAAAAAAAATGGTATAATAAGCAAGCTGCTGCTGATGCAAATTCATCAAAAGCAAAATATTTGACATTCATATTTTTGGATTGGCTAGAATACAAGTAACTAGTAAAAAATCTCATCTATATGCAGTATGAAAGCAGTATGATTACTCTTTTCAGATCCCATGAGCCACTACTCAATGTTTGGCCACAAAAGTTCATTTTCTGTCAGCACACTGTTGACAATGAGTAGGGAGCTCAGCAGGATGAGATGGGGGCTCATGGGTCTGCTCCACCCACAGTGACACAACTGTTTGGCAGCTTCATGGACACAGAGGAATCAGAGAATTCAGTCTTTCTCTTACAGTCCAGCTGCAGGACAACGACGGCACTGTAGAGTTCAACAGGCTTGACCTTCACCAACACAAAAGATCTATGGAGATCTGTTCAACATTATGCTAATAAAGCCCTGAAAAGATGGCACGGGGTGGTGATATTTCATAATGGCATATGAGTCAAAACATCTGTATTTTCCCCCTCACACATTCAGTGATCTACTGCATCAATAATGTAGAATACAATACTGGAGATTCAAATACAAATCATGCTCTTTCGACAGCATTTGTGGCACACGAAAAAACTGTGTACAAACATACAAATATGTCCAAATATTACAATTAGTGCATTTACATAGACATGCTGGCAATTATCAAAAACAGTTCATTATAACGACCAGACAATAGAAGAAATCCACATTTACATAGTTTTTCCAAATGTTTTTGATACAAAGTTTTGATACAAAACAGACAGACAGACTGTTGTTTTGATAGACAGACAGATAGACAGATGAAACTCTCTGAAATTCAGTCTGTTAGTAAGTTAATTATCATGTCAAATAGTTAACAGAGTCACACACACACACACACACACACACACACACACACACACACACACACACACACACACACACACACACACACAGAGAAAGAGACTTGCCGAAGAGGGGGCAGTCTGCTGAGGGTCACTGTCCAAGAGAAATCCTTTAACTTCCACATCACAGTCCTGCACCAAATAAACACCACAACACCACAGAAAAACAGTGATGAGGAAAGAGGAAGAAAGAGCAGAAACATTACAGTGCATGTAATCACACCAGAAAGATTGTGGAAGTGTAAATCACTTCAAGAAACTATAAGAACTTCAAGCATCCATGCAGATGTAATCAAGTCAAAAGGGTCATATACATTTGATCACTTTCCCACTTTACCTACTTTCCCAGATCTTAGATGTTGGTCAAGGTTTCTGCATCAAAAATCTTTTTTTTTTTTTTTTTTTTTACAAAATATTATAAAAACGTATGTGTTTTTATTCATTATCCTATTCATCATAAGACTCATATGATATAGTGAGAAGAATATGGAGCTCATACTGGAAGGATAAAAAATTATGCATGGATAATGAAGTAAACCTAAGTTGCTTCAGTCCAGTAAATGTTCATCTTGAAATATTACAATATAAAATGTATTCTTACATTAGTGAAATCAGCAGATTTCACAACTTAAAGCCATGTGAATCATGACCTGAATGTGGACATTTCTACAATTACACTAAAAGCCTTTTACTTGCTAAAAGAATAAAATATGAATCAGATGACAAAAGGGATGTAATAGATTGTTTTTATCATCCAAACATCAAAAACACTCAGAAACATTTGTTTCAATACAGGTTATTTTTGGGATGGGGGATTTCTGAGTTCTGAAAGTTACAATTTCTAATCATAATGTATTTCAAAAGGTTAAGTAAAACTTAATTTGTTGTTATATGACCCCTTGAAGAACAGAAGCAGTGTGAAAATCAGAAGTTCTGCATGATTAACAGAGAAGTTGATCTCAACTCATAAGAGATCAGCGTTTGAAACATCATTACTTTTTTTATCAGTTGCTTCTGGCAAATACGAGTGTATAATTCATAATAACACTACTTCCAGTGAAAAGTCCCCTGCTATCCTCATCAAAAACCACAGACAAATTTGTTTAGAACTGCTTGGGACTGTTTTGCTTGTAAACTGTGCTTTGTTCTGTGCATATTTCTCTCCTGATTCGGATTATTTGACTTTTTTTTACCAGAGAAAACAATATTATGGAAAGAGGACTCATTCCTACAAACATGCAGATTTTCACTTCACAGAACTTTAAATGATAGACTGGAGTCACGTGGATTATTTTTGAATTATTGCAATGTTTTTATCAGTTGTTTGGACTCTCATTCTGACGGCACCCATTCACTGCAGAGGATCCATTGCTGAGCAAGTGATGGAATGCTAAATTTCTCCAAATCTGTTCCGATGAAGAAACAAACTCATCTACATGTCAGATGACCTAACGGTGAGTACATTTTCAGCAAATTTTCATTTTTAAGTGAACGATTCCTTTAACACCACACTAAAAGATAAGATTATCCACAATTTTCAGTCACCTGTTTTCAGTCTGTTCCTCACACAAAGCTATCTTATGACTCTAGATGCCCTTATTGCATGAGTTGTCTGGACTATTTTTATGATGCTTTTATAGTCCCATGATATGGCCAGGAAAAATTAACCTTTTATGTTCCACCAAAGGGGTTTTGTAACAAAATGTGTAAATATTGAGATAACTTTCTTTTCCATGTGAACTATGGGTCCGTGAAGACTTGATAAAATTAAATACATTCATCAGCAATGTTCTGATTCACTGTGGGTTCATGACAAAACAGCAGTCTGCTGCCTCTTGCATAAGAGTATATAAACTAAAAGCACTGGGTGGAGATCTCTGGCAATGCATAAAAAATAAATAAATAAATAAAACAAGACCTGTTTTGAGTTAGTGAGCATTTACCCGTTTTTTTTTTTTTTTTTTTTTACATTGAAGATTTGCTTCAGTATACAGTCTTCTACATCTACAAATTACCAAACTGTGATGAAATATAAGTGAATAAATCAGGGTACATAAGTGTCATGAATATCCACATAACAAATAAAAGCAGACATGCTTTTTGTAAAATAATGCAATCCAAATCATATGAGACCTGTGTTGTGCATCAATAGAAAAATGTTTTAAGTATACACACACACACCAGTACGCTCATACCTTGTACTCTCTGGAAATCATCTCTGAGCTGATGGGTCCAGAGATCTGACTTGACATTGTGGCTGCAATCAGTTGTTTGCACCATTCAACATGAGCCCCTGTGGGACTATAATGTAAAATTGTTAGTGAGTTACATATATGTCTGGCAGGAAGATATTTGGAAGAGCACAACATTCATCATTCTGAACTATGCTGTCAGACAGTTATGTTGCATCTGTAGTTTAGATGGACTATATTTTTATAATTTATAAAACATATTGAGCACTGGCTGAAAGTTATTGTAGCCTGTTTCCGTCATTAATAAAAGGTAATTGTGACTTTTTAATCACACAATTCCAACTTTTTTTTTTTTTTTTGCAGAATTACGAGATAAAAATTGTGTTACAAAATCAGAATTGCGGGATATACACTTACAATTCTGACTTTTTTACTTGCAATTGCGAGTTTATATTTTGCAAATCTGACTTCTTTTCTCAGAATTTTTATTTCGAAATTCTGATTTTTTTTCCCCCTCCACACAATTCTGATGTTTATATCTTGCAATTCTGACTTCTTTTCACAATTGTGAGTTATAAAGTCTAATTTTGAGGAAAAAAAATGACTTTTTATCTCAGAAGTGTTACTTTATAACACTTAACTGCGACTTTATATCTTGCAAACTTTATAACTCCCATTGCGAGTTTATATCGTGCAATTCTGAGAAAAAAGTCAAAATTGTGAACTTATATCATGCAGTTCTGAGAAAAAGAAGGGTGCATTTCCGATATGTTAACTCGCAATTGCAAGAAAAAAAAAAAAACAGAATTGTGAGATTAAAAAAAAAAAAAAAAAAAAAAAAAAAAATCGCAATTACCTTTTTATTTATTTTTTTATTTAGTGGAGGAAACAGGCTTCCGTTGCAAGCAGACTTATTAAAATCTTTTTAATTTGGCCAATCACATGACACGGCTTGGTCATGTGATATCAACAGAGCGGCACCCATGAGGGGTCGACCCGCTCCACGTATAACAAAATAGACTAATATGTCTGCACTATACATATCTCTCGCGAGCGTTCATGGTTTTTAGTATTTTAAAAACCGATGTTTATGTGAGTGCACCCTTAATAAAGAATATCATCCAATAATTTATTACGAAGGTTATATTCATCAGATTAATGCTTTCTTATCTGCATGTCTGGTTTAATATGACATCTCATTCAAACAAAGTCAGCCCAAGTATTTTGTTTGCATCAAGTCACTCAGTAACTAGAAGGCAGTAAAACACACCTTTATGACACTCTAGCTCTACAACGCGACAAGAACGCGTTTAATCTACCAGCAGTGTAGATGGGGTGTCAGTCATAAACCATAAAATGCGTGTTATTGGCACTGACCTGTCTGGAGTTTCAGCGTTTGACTGTGCTGAGGTCGGTCGCTTATCCATTCTCTACTGTAGGCTTACAGAAACACAAAATAACGTTATGTTACATATCCAGCGCTCATCGTGTCTGGATCTGCAAACGCTTTGCTTTGAAACTTTACGACTCGCCGAGGCTCGAAATCAGGAATCCTAATACGTCGAAGGGAATCGCTCATGAATACTAATTAGGTCGGTGCTGCATAACCTACCAATGGTGATGGCTTGCTCCTGAATATTAATTACGCTACGCCAATAGTTTCCAATGGCAAAGACTCCGCTCATGAATATTAATACTGCAGTCTTCAACGCAGTAAACTCGCCTCCCGCACCGCCACGCTAGCGCTAATAAATATCTACAAACTACGTTACCCAAAATGCAACAGCGTTACAATGCGGATTAAAATAATATAGTAACTATATTTAATAAAAAAAAAAAAATTATATATATAAATTTATATATATTTATATATATTTAAATATATATATATATATATATATATATATATATATATATATATATATTTATATTTAAATATATATATATATATATATATATATATATATATATATATATATTTTTTTTTTTTTTTTTGAGGAAAAAAGAGAACATGTCAATATCATTAATTGTGTGGGGGTTAACGCCCATCTGGCTAGGAACAAATCATTCTTCCTCCAAATCCAAATCCTCTCTAAATCCCAAATCCTTCCTTCTCAGGGATGGCCAGGTAATGAGGAAAACAGAAATAACATGCCCTTACAACCATGCTTTCTTAATATTGAATTTATTGCGTTTAAGTGTTGAATCCTCACTTTCCCTGAAATAACTAACCTAAATGTTTGTGTACTATTTTAATGTTACAAAAGCCCTGTTACCCCATTATAAATAAACACTATATATAGGCATGTGACAGTATCAAATTTTCATGCTGCGATCATTGCTGAAGCTTTTTAATAACAGGTTTAATAACTTTTTCTTATAACGAAAAGAACAGAACATTTAAAAACAATAAAGTAACACACACACAGTAAACAAATGCTTCAAACAGATTACAAAAGAAAATAATTATAAGAAACAATAGGTAACACTTTACAGTAAGATCTCAGTTAACGCACTAACATTAACAATGAGCAATAGCTACATTTGTTACAGAAGTTATTATTCTTTGTTAAAAAATACAACTAGCCTATTAGTTCATATTAGCTAATGTCCATTAAACAAAACTTTGACGCAGTTTACAGCAGTGTTCTGCATTTTAACCAGTTGATGGGAAAAGTACTCTTAAAATGAATTCAAAAATATGAATAAATCTGTAATAATTATTCACAGTATTTTGAAGTGCCTACAATAACAATATCATGCGTGTTCATTATCGTGATATTTGATATTACCGAATACCAGCACGTCTAATATATATATATATATATATATATATATATATATATATGTATATGTATGTATGTAACAAATGCATTTTTTTATTTAGGCTAATGTTGAAAAAACAACCTGCACACATTAGATACATCGCAAATCTCCAGGGAGGCACATCTCAGCGTCTCGGACACAAATACACTACTGAATACTTTGTTTCACTGTTACGGATGAGAAGGAGCAGAGGGCAGGAGATGAACTGGGATGTGTACCGTCCACACGTCTTTATGGCCCCTGGAATACATTGGTTCATTGAGCCACCGGGGGTTTGAGAGTCTTGTAAGGTATTTCATTTTGAGTTCAGTCAAGCAAGCTGCTGTTTCCAGCTCTCTCATCTCTTCACCGGGAATATCCTCAGGACAACACCACGTCTCCCCAACATCCACAAGACCTGAACATATGGTAAATAAACAAACACACTTCAGTAGCACATAAAAACATACACAAATAATAACGTCAGAAAGCAGAGGAAAAGCTTGATGAGGAGATAAATAGACAATTTCAATACTTGAACATCATGTTGCAGTATCTATCTATCTATCTATATATACACACCCCCTGACAAAAGTCTTGTCGCCTATCCAAGTTGTAGGAACAACAAATAATAACTTGACTTCTAGTTGATCATTTGGAATCAGAAGTGACTTATATGAAATGCAAAGGCCTCTAGATTACACTTATTTTACCAAAATAAAATCTTATGCCTTGATTTTTAATTATTTAATTAGGACAGAAAGGTCAGACTTTGCTTAGATAAAAGTCTTGTCACTTAACAGAAATAATGTACAGTACAGAACATAAAAGTCATGGTGCAGTGGAAAAAGAATTAATATTGTGTATGACTCCCATGAGCTTGGAGGACTGCATCCATACGTCTCGGCAATGACTCATAACTTATTAATAAAGTCGTCTGGAATGGCAAAGAAAGCATTCTTGCAGGACTCCCAGAGTTCATCAAGATTCTTTGGTTTCATCTTCAATGCCTCCTCCTTCATCTTACCCCAGACATGCTCAATAATGTTCATGTCTGGTGACTGGGCTGGCCAATCCTGGAGCACCTTGACCTTCTTTGCTTTCAGGAACTTTGATGTGGAGGCTGAAGTATGAGAAGGAGCGCCATCCTGCTGAAGAATTTGCCCTCTCCTGTGGTTTGGAATGTAATGGGCAGCAAGAATGTCTTAATACCTCAGGCTGTTGATGTTGGCAACCACTGTGCAGATCTCTCGCACGCCCCCATACTGAATGTAACCCCAAACCATGATTTTTCCTCCACCGAACTTGATTGTTTTCTGTGTGAATCTTGGGTCCATGCGGGTTCCAATAGGTCTTCTGCAGTATCTGCAACGATTGGGATTCAGTTCAATAGATGATTCATCGGAAAAATCAACCTTCTGCCACTTTTCCACAGTCCATTCTTCCTGCAAGCTGTGGGCCTTGGCAAATGCAACACGATTTTTTAGTTGTCTTCTGTTTAATGCTGGTTTCTGAGCACTAATTCGGCCATTGAGACCACTGCGTGAGAGAATTAGACAAACTGTTCTTGTAGATACAGAGGTTTCTGGTGACCAGTTGTTATGTAGCTCTGCTGCAGTTGAAAAAGGGCTGTCCCTGGACTGTCAAACCAACAAACGGTCCTCTCGAACAGTTGTCTTTCGGGGTCTGCCTGACCTGGGCCTGTCATGAACTTCACCAGTTTCTTCAAATCTTTTTCTTATCCTATCCACTTGACATTTAGATACATTAAAGATGTCTGCCACCTCAGCAGGAGACTTGGTCTTCAGGCTCTTTGGTCTGTGGTTGAATCTTTGGCATGCTGTCAGAGGTCAGGATGCATTTCAAATGAAGGTTGGGTGTGCTGGGGTTCTTCTTCTACACACCTGGGAATGTGTTAATTACAGTATTTGTCACAGGCGACGCTCTAATCTGTGATTGGTTGAATCCTTTAAAGATGTGACAAGACTTTTGTCTAAGCAAAGTCTGACCTTTCTGTCCTAATTAAATAATTAAAAATCAAGGCATAATAAGCGTAATCTAGAGGCCTTTGCCTTTCATATAAGCCACTTCTGATTCCAAATGATCAACTAGAAGTCAAGTTATTATTTGTTGTTTCTACAACTTGGATAGGCGACAAGACTTTTGTCAGGGGGTGTATATATATATATATATATATTAGTGCTGATTAATCGCGATTAATCGGATCCAAAGATAAATTTTTTTTACATGTGTGTGTACTGTGTATATTTATTATGTATATATAAATACACACACATACAGTATATAGTTTGAAAATATTTACATGCATTTACATGTATATATTTATAATCATATAACTTATATTATATATAAACATTTAATATATAAACAACATATTTTTTTATTAAATATATACGTGCATGTGTGTGTATTTATATATAGATAATACATATACATAGTACACACACACATATATTATGAAAACAAAAACTTTTATTTTGGATGCAATTAATCACGATTAATCGTTTGACAGCATTAGTATATATATATATATATATATATATGCTATATATACATACATATATACACACAATCTGAATATATCTGAATAATATTAATATCTACACCATAGTTGAATTTATTTATTAATTTACATACATTGATTATGCACATTATAAATCCTTATATGATACAAACATTAAAATAAATTATTATTATCATCATCAAACCAGTGTATATTTCACCTGCTATAACACCACGCCCGAACCTCTCTCCAGACTCCAGCAGTTCCTCCGTTTGCACGGCAGTCATGCCCAGTCTCTCAGTGAGGATGAGTCTCCAGTCCTCTCCTTCCCAGCTCTGCTGAGCGATGTGAACCGCTAGAGTGCAGTTCCGCAGCTCGGACAGCAGGGGCCGCCAGCGGCTCTCTATCGCTTTCACACCGTTCAGCACAAGAGTAGCGTACGGCTGGCGAAATGACAAGCAAGCCACCTCTAAACTCATACCGAGAATATAATATTATTCACCTCTTCATCAACAGAAAGGTATAACAACACTTCTTAAGTACGTTACAAACACAGCGCATTCCCACCAGATGCTAAGTACTTTATCAGACAGGTATAAAGCTAACACTGCTGTCTAAACGCGTCGTGTTCAAGCGCTTCCTGTTTTTAAAACGTCTCTCCAAACAAGACAAAGCACTGTTAAAAAATTAAGACCTGACGAAAGAAACAGCGCCCTCTAGCGCTGCGATTTAAAACGACCACTGCTGGCAACACAAATAAAACCAGGCAGTGCGAGTCACAACACCACAACAGGAATACACTATTCATCAAACTATCCTTGTCGTTTACATTTATTTATTTCACAGTTTTGGGTTTTACAGTACAATGGTTTACACAATTCTATCAACTAATTTACTGGCCAATGGAAAATAATTTTTGAACCACTGCACCAAAACATGTTGATATTATATGATATTTCCCGAAACAAGAAATACAACAGACTGTCTAGTATTAAACAGAACATCTCTATTGTTTAGTCACTGACCCATAACAGCCTGTTCCACAAGTTATTTCAATCCTAGTACAGGTCTAATGCAAGTCCACAGATCACCTCTGTCTTCCTCTGTTCCTGGAGCTTTTTGGGCGTGATGACTCTACCCTTTCAGTAGGGAAGGGAGGACTATCAACCTTTGTAGTGTTTCCAGCTATCGCTGAACATTCTCAGCGTCTCAGTCCCATCAGTAGCTGCTTTCATGCCCCGTGAGGATGTACAGGTTACTCATAGCAGACGGATCATCCGTAGGAGTACTTTGCAAGATAATATCCCTGTAGTAACATTAAATTATTAGTATATGATTCGTCTATTACCAGATATGTTACTAAACTACAGTGGGAAAACATACCTAGTTGTTCCCAAAACCTGAAAAACTCGACTTCTGTCTGTGATCTCTTGGGTAACCTGAGGTAAACAGCATAATATTCCATTATTTCTTCCTTCCTCATACATCAGTGAAGCCATCACTGTTGCAGACATCAGGTTTACCTCATTAGTTTGTAAACTCCTTCCTTTCAGACCATGTGTCCAGAAGGCAAGAACGCTGTCCTGTAGACACACTGCAAAGACAACCAACCGCATTACCACCAGATGCAACAGAAAGAGGTCTGATTCTAAATAGACATAGCAAACATGATGGCTATCTAACAGCTCTGACACACCAAACTGACATCAAATAATTAGCAGCGATGAAAGCCGGCTGTGTTATTGCCTCATGCCAGCTTCATCTGGGCTAAAACATTGTGCTTCAGTTTTGTTTTTCTTCTCACACAGCTGATTTGGGGAAAGGTACTTTTAAAAGTAATGCATTCCAATATTGCATTACTTAGTTACTTTTTATGGAAAGTAATCTGTGCTGGGCTTGCTTGTTTGCTTGTTTTTAATATAAAAAAGTTCTATTTTTGTCAAATTCATGATTTCTCTCAACATGGGGACAGGAGAATAAATCAGTCAATAAATGGGAAAACAATTTGAAAAAGTAACTCAGATATTTTCTTAAGTAATAGATTACTTATTTCAAATAACTAGTAAAGTAATGCAATTATGTAACTCGCATTACGTGTAATGTGTTATCCTAAAACTTCTCAGTCGAAAGCTGCAGACAGTTCTCCAATTCGTGACAATGGTGCAGACAGACTGCAAAAACTAGGCTGAGAGATGGTCAAAGACGGCCTGGCATTGGCTGATGGCACACCGTCAGCTTGATGTGTCACATCCTTAACAGGACTTACCCAGCGTCTGAATGGGAAACTCAAATGCAAGTTCAGAAGTCTTCTGATGGCTCACACATCCCTGCAGATTCACAACCTTCACTGTGTCTGAAACAAAACGGGTTGTTAAAGGATTTGAGTAGTGGAATTAAAAAAAAACAAAAAAAATACAAGGTTTAGAGATGTGTTTTTAAAAGTTGCCATGTGTCATGTATGAGACTGCAGTCAAACAAGTTTAAAAACATGAGACAAAAGGTAATGGAATGAAAAAAAAGCAAGTTCAAGAAATGCAGTTTTACAAAGGCTCATGTGTCATGTAGTGTGAAGTCATGTGGTGCAACCAACATGCAGAAAAAAAAAAAAAACATGAAAAAGGACATTACAGCAATTACAGAGACAGAGGACAGTATAGAGAGGACCCCAGAAGACCCTGTTGACTCTGTGGCAACTGGTACGCCACTTAAAAACATGATATTTATGCATTAATGATTCATACATTTGTCAAAAAAAAATAAAAATAAAAAATATGTTGAAGAACATATTTAAAAACTTTTTTTTCAAAACAGTTAAGATGTGTATACTCAGGGTGTATTCATAGTGTAAGAAAATATATAGATTTTTTTTATTGCACCACATGGCATTTTTTTCTTGAAAGCTATATACAAGTTTCTCAAACCACATGAAACCAATATGAATACAAAGAATACATTTCTCAGACCTTGGCTAAAGGTGTTTTTTCCTTTTCTATATTTTAGAGACTGTTATTTTGTCATTAATTTAAACAGTAAATTAAGGATGAAACAGGAATAACATGATTAACAAACACAAGGGACATAAAATATGCCAGTTTGAGCATTAGGGGTGATATTTATTATGTACGGTAATATCGTAATCATTGTTTTAACGATGTGTGAGCTGACATTATGTGCATTATGTGCTGCGTGGTGAAGCAGTTTAAATGTCCCTATAATGCAAGGTATTAAAGCAAAAAATATCCCTGTATGGGTTTTTGTTTTTATAAGATATGTATTTAAATACACTAAGCGTCATTTCCTGAATATAAGTGAGTGAGCGCAATCAGAAATGTGATTTCATAAAACAGTTCAACAAATAAGAAGTTAATATTGATTGAGTTACATTTTAGACACAATATTGTCTGTTTTTTTACGTTACACCAATGAAAAGAGTTCCAAAGACAGCTGGAGCTGGACATTTGAGCATCTCAGAGCAACACTGCTGTATTTCATTCCTGAATTAATCTATTTTTGAACCATTTGAGTCATGATCCTTTCATAAAGATATTTGCTTGCTTTGTGATACCTTAATGAATCAGGTATTTTGAAGGAATTTTGAATGAATGAGTCCATGAATATCTCATTAAGGCAGTACGTCCTGATAAAAACATATTTTGTTGACCCTAGAACAACATTTTAATCCAAAAATTTAATCTTGACCATATCCCTACACCTAAACCTAACCTTAATCATGAGTAATCCCTAAAATCAGAGGAAATGATAGATGAATGACACTGATGTGCAAGCACCAAACACTGATTGTAAGCCTAAACTTCACAAAAACTATAAACTGGTTCTTCAAATCTGATTGGTTAATCACAATGTTGTTCCAGGGTCAACAAAGATGTTGATCCAGCAACATGACACACTTGGTAAAATCAGGTTCTGCCGTTAAGACCTACTGGCGGTTTTAGTGTCATATTTATTTTTCCATGACAGGCCTAAACCAGCCAAGGTAGCAGCACAAAAACCACACTCAGCAAAATTATCGCATTAATTATCGTTGTTGAAAAAATCCCAAAAATATAGACATATCATTTTTGGTCAGTATCAGACACCCCTATTGTGCATACATACAAAGTGCTTCAAATGGATCAGTGAAAACAAGCATTTCTTACTTTTCAGTGCAATGAGAACTGTGTTCCTGTCGAGCTGAATCACTTGCTTGACCTCCAGAGACTCACCATCTGTGAAGTCACATAACTCAGTCAAGCAAAACACACTACTGTCACTGTGGCAATGCAAATCATATAGTTCACTTGAAATATTCTTCATATAAATAATTGATTTTGTAAAAAAGCAGTGTTTTCTGTGTGATTGTTGTTGTGCAGCACCTGGCGGACTTTGTGGCGTGTCATCCAGGTGGATGATGTCAAAGTGCATCTGTCCAGTGTTGTCTTTCTGGCGGGGACAGCTTCTCACCCCCACACAGACCTGTGGCAGCTCTTCTGTTTCATTTACGAGCAGCTCAAAGATGGGCAGAGACTCTGGCAGGTTCAGAGCAATGTGCTGAGAGAGAGAGAGACAGGAAAATTACGCAACAGTGTGGATATTTTTAACATTTCCATCACTCTTATCTCTCATTTCTCACCTTGAGCTGCATGAACTTCTGCAGAGGTTCATACCACATTAGAAGAACCAAACCAGTGGGAACAGCAGCACAAAGGAAAACGCTGTCAGTGTAGGGGTTTCGAACTAGAAGCAGAGGAACAAACATTAAAATGTGCACGAAATGCCTAGAGAATGATTCACACTCCTACAGAAGTCACTGGTCCTCACCCACACCGCATCTTCTACAGCCCTTGGTGTCTGGGATCTTTACTGACATGGCGTACTTCCTAGAGAAAGATAAGAATTACCGCCATTTAGCACACCCTTAAATCCAAAGGAACCGACTAAAGACAAAGATAAATTAAAATTGAATAAAGAAAATATAAGATAATAAATATGTATGTCACATAAACCAAGGAATCCAAGTAAAAATAAATATTTTCAAATATAACAATTAAAAAACTATATTTTCTATTTGAACTCTCGTAATGGAAAAGCTGACTTTTCAGCATCATTACTTCAGTCTTTGGTGTCACATGAGCCTTCAGAAATCATTTTAATATGCTGATTTGCTGCTCAAGAGATATTTATTACTATTATTAATGCTGAAAACAGTTGTGCTGCTTAATATTTTTGTGGAAACCATGATACATTTATTCAAGATTCTTCGATGAATAAAAAGTTCAAAAGAACAACATTTATTTGAAATAACATTTAACATTATAAATGGTTTTACTGTCACTTTTGCTGAGAAAAAAAGTATTAAAGTATTAAATAAACTTTTAAAAGGTAGTTACTTAATAGGTTACACATCACCTTAAACATTTAATTTTAATGAATACTGATGAATGCCTCATCTCCAAAGTAGAGACACAGCAGAATCTCAGCCACTAAAAATAATGAAAATGACTAAAAATGATTTCTTAAAACAGTTATTAAATTATTAAAACAGTAGTTTGTTTATAAACAGTTTTAGAGTCTACATTATTGTAAAATCAGGCCAACTGAAGGAAGCATGTTGTTTAAATTATCAAAATTTTGTTCTTTGTGGGTTTTAGTTTCAACCCAGTGTGTCTGTCTCAACCAAGAATAATAGTTCTCATGAGTGACCATCATGCAGTCTTGAGCATTCACAGATAAACTGTGTGTTTAATTCTACAAACCTTGCATTTATCTTTGTGCTCAAGCGGTGTGCATTAATCGCGAGATGCCCCTGTCTACGCTGCATATTCCTGCGGTTCTCAAAAAGTGCTGGCAGACAATGAGAAGTCAACTGTGATGACTTTCCTGTGGACAGAGGACAGCAGGGTACCAGCCAGAGAGTTAATCAAGACATCAGATCTTAGTGGTACATTAAATCCAGTCATATTAATAACATTGCACATACCTGAGACGGACATAAGGACATTGTTCATCACGTACAACCAACTGCATCTCTGAGGAAGCAACTGGAAAAGAAAGAAAATCTCACACACTTTCATGGGATATTTGCTCTAGTAAATTATGGAAGCCTGTTTCCTCAGAATAAAAAATAAAAAAAATTGTGAGACAACATTATGTAACTTTGTATTTTGTAATGGTGCCTTTATATCTCATAATGTGATTATTTCTTATATTACTTTTTTCTTTTTTACTCTGAAACAATTAAAGAGTCCACAAGTAAATAGAGAAAATACAATATGGCTACCTTTTCCATGGTGTCCTCATGGAGCTCATTGAGGTTGAGAGTGTAGATGCCCTCCTCAGCACCCAGGATAAGGTATTGATCTATGGGTAAATATCAGCATATCGGTCTTGTTATAACCAAAGTCAAGACAGACACAGTTGGAAATAGGTTGCAAATAAAATTAATAGAAATTAGTTTATACATATGATAACAAAAATAAGACGTGGGTGACGGGGTGTCCATCAACTGTTATTTCATCCAAAAATGAAACCTGAGAGATTTCTGTTCCTCCATTAAAGTTCCACCAAAACTTTCATGCTTCAAAACATTCATAAAGACATTCTAAAAGTAATCCATATTAATAGAGCAGTTTAATCCAAGTCTTGTGGAGTGATATGATCACTTTATGTGATTAACAGATTTAATTAAGGCTTTTATTCACATAAAAAAAAAAGCGTTTCTCAATCCACATACAAACATCACATCAATATAGTAAAGGGAAGTTCAACTGTACTTGCTTTACACGCAAGAATGAATTTCACTGGTTCTCGCATGTCTAGCCCACACTTTCTGAGTTTCAGTTTACCATATTTGATGCGCTCTAGGTATATGTGTGGATCAATGTTTTTATGTGAATAAAAGCCTAAATTAAATCTGTTCATTGCTAGGGGTGGGAATCTTTAGGCATCATATGATCCGATCCGATTACGATTCTGGGAATCATGATTCGATTTTAAAATTATTCTTAATCTACATTTTTTCTTATTAAAGGGGTCATGAACTGAGAAACCAAATTCCTTTGATCTTTTGAAATATAAGAGGTCATTGTACTACAAAAAACATTCTGTTAAGTTTCAAAACTCAAAACTTTCTCGTTAGTCTGAAAACAGCTTACAGTATATTGAAGCCAGTCTCCCAAAAGGCAGATTGTGCAATGTGCCACTCAACGACATAATAGTGTGGCTAAACACCGCCTCCACAGAAGAAGATCAACGCCTGATTCTACATCGCTGCCTGTTTAGCCCCGCCCACCGAATCACGTACGTAGTGCTTACGAGAGAGGCAAACGCGCAACTTGTCTAGCTTCAAAGAAAACCAGACGCTGTTCATTGCCAAGTTGTGAAAAAAAAATGTCTTTGCATTGCCTTCCTTCTGATCCCAATGTTAGGCAAGAGTCAGTAAAAACTGTGTCTTTTGTTCACCGCAGATTAATTTACAAACAAGGCACAATTTGACGTGGGATTTTCAGAAAGATTGAAACTGAAAGACGATGCTGTGCTAACTATATTGGATCTGACAGTAATGTCGCAACACACAAGTGTGATTAACTGTTTTCATTACATGATCACTATTGCTTCGTCTGTTATACAGATCGTTTGATATGAGTATTTATGTAGTTTTAACCTAAATCACAGCAGCGTCCATCCGTGAAGGATGTAGGCTGTCAAACATACACAAGTGTTAGTCAATCACAGAAGTGGGCGTTTACTTCTGAGTCTACAATCCACCACACCTACTCTCAAACACAGCGTTCTGATGAGGGGGGTTAAAAACAGGACAGAAAATAGTTTATAATCTGCTGGATTCACACTAATGCACAAATCTATTTTAACAGACCAGCAATTTGGTCCAGCTACTGACCTTGTTTTTCGCTTTAACCACAAAACCATATGCAAGTTTTTATACTTGTTTGGTGGTTTTGTGTGTGTTTGTGTGTAATTGACAGCAAGCAGAATACAGCTGTCTCTAGTGCTCACAATTCTATTAGCAAACTTCACCTCTGGTCTTTGGTAGAACCCATGTAACAGCACATTGAGTCTTTAATGGACAGCCGTTGAATACTTTAGAGAAGCAGGCCCCCATCTGGAAGACAATTTATGATTCATTACAGAACAATAAGCATGGAATTAGAGCATGCAATAGAATTAGAATCATGTAATTCCCTGTACGTACATGTACTTGTGGTGTAGGTGGCAGTCCATGGACAACTTTCTGGAAGCAGTGGAAACAGAATCAAGTGTGAGTGACCACTGAAAATTTGCCATTTTTCAACATTTTAATGCAAAGGGCCAAAAATCAAAAGTAAATAATGCATTACATCCAACTATAACTATAATTTATAATATTATATTAAATAAAAAAAAAAATCAAATTTCACTTATATTGTTTTTTACATTTAAATGCAAGGATAAAACAAAAATTGTTAAAACAAAAATATAAATTAGAAACGAAGATATGTTTCAGTGGCAGGCCCCCCCGTCCTTCTTTTGTGAAATGGCATGGTGGGCCAAATCAAAGGTCATCACGGGCAACTTTGGCCCACAGGCCTTGGTTTGGACATCTCTGGTTTAACCCTTAGACAGATTCTCATCAAGGTCAAAGGTCAAATATGGTTTGACCAATATAATCTACTCACTGAGTCATCTGGTTTCCTCCTGAGAGTACTCCATTCTGGGGAGAGAGGGGGGTCATGTGGCGGGAAATTACTCCTGGTTCGTCCTGGGTCTGGAGCAACAGAGCTCTCTGCTATCAAACCTGTTCAACACAGCAGCTGCATCGGTGTTTGGATTTTAAGGAGGCATTATTTGTGTTCTCTCTATACATAGAGTATAACTCTATATTAATCTCACTGGGTGGTGTGGCCTAACAGGTCAACATCTGGGATCAAAACCAGAAGGCTTTAGGTTCAAACCATGAAAGAGTTATGCAGTTGCTAATGGGATTTGAGTGGTTTTAAGTGAGTTGTTGCATGGTTTTTAAGACATTTTGAGTGGTTTTAAGTGTTTTTGGTTGTATAAAAGGACAAAGGTGGTATATTCCACTCAAAAATAAGAATTCTCATTATTTACTTACCCTAATGCCGTCCCAGATCTATATGACTTTATTTCTTCAGATAACCACAAACAATGATTTGTAGAACAATAATCCACTCTATGACTCCATGTAATGCAAATGTACAGGACCTCCAAAGTTGACACTTCAAAAACCAGAAAAATTGGACACAATGGTAATCCATATGACCACATCGAAACTATAGGGGTGTGTGTAAGAAAAATAAACTATAAACCATAATTTCTGGCTCATCTAAAGAAAGAAAGTCATATACCTCTGGGACAGCTTGAGGGAAAGTAAATGATGAGTGAATTTTCATTTTTGGGCAGAGTATATCTTTAACAGGATAAAAGCATAAAACATACAAAATGAGTTATGTGAAGAAGTGTAAGCTATTAGTGATGTTGGTCTTAATGTCCATTTAACATTGCTAATATAATTAGTAAAACAGAACTGTTTCCTAAAACGGAGGTATTCTGCTTTAAAAGTGTGGTCATTAGTACGTACTCATGAATTGACGAATTATCTCACCTTCAGTTGGTGTTGAGCAAAGGGAACCTAGACTGGTGGAATGACTGAGGAAGGAGGAGTCTGTGAAGAGGGAGGAGTTTGTGAGGAGTGACAGGTCAGACAGTGTTGAACCAATGAGCAAAGCGGATTCATTGAGTAGGGCGGGGTTAGTGTCAGAGGCGGGGCTCTTCAGAGGCGTGCAGCCAATAAGAGGCGAGGAGAGGGAACAGGGAGTGGGAGCTTTTCTCTCTTGATTGGTGACTGTTGTTGACTGGGGAGAAGAGACCACTCTCTTCACCGTCCCATATTTATCCTCTTCATCCGGTGAGTGCTGTGGATTAAACACACATACATTACATTATCATATTCTAATAGACATTTGACTTTTTACACTTCTATTTCATTCTTCCCCTACCTCAGCTGAAGAGCCTCTCTTTATAGTCAAACTCCTGTAAAAGAGGAAGCAAAATGTTAGTTGTGCGTTAACCTTCCCATGTAATTAATTATAAAAGGAACTGTTTTTCTAAATTGTTTAGGTACTTTAACATTTTGCTACAAATTTGAAGCTAAAAATATGTAATTAGCTAAAATGTCATATATTTTTTTTCTTAAAACCTAATTAAGGGAAATTTCTCTGATAAGCAAAAGTGTAAGGTATTAACAAGGTGGTAAACAAATATATTTGGGAGACCAAAGGGGTAAAGTTAAAAACAAGAAGCTTAAACAAAACAATAAGTATAGCATTTCATATTTTTAATTTACTGTAATATAACATATAATAATTTTAATAGGCTTTCCAAATGTTTCATTAACCACAAAAGTTATGCAGATAGATATTTTCATTCTAGTGAACAGAAATCACATTTGACTGAGGAGAAAACCATAGAAGCAATCAACTAAAAATAAGTACTCTCATTATTTAAAAAAAAAAAGCCAGATCACCTTTCCATCAAGGCCTCTTCCACACACTCTAACAAACTCCTGCAAAATAAATAGTAAAAAAAAGCAATGCAACCCTTAGAAAACTCCTTAGAAAACTCTTAGAAACTCCTGTTTCTGAGAAGGATAAAGCATTATTAGTGCTTCTTAACAGCTTAATTTAACAATAAATTGATCAAATTAGACTTTGATCAGTGATTGGAGGATGTCAAACCACTCAGCCAATCAATAGTTTTGAATGACCTACGTGCATTAGCAGATCAGACTCAACATTTACTACTGTCACCATTATTTTAGAGGAGCAAGAGTGAAATATAACCCACGGTGAGTCCTTGTTTTCACTGATAGCGCTCCAGTCATCATACGCCCCCTAATGAAGAACAGAAAACCAGTATGTAATTCCATAAGCATTGTTTTATTCATTTCTTTCTTTTGTGGAACAAACGTTGTCAAGTTTGGTGCTTTTGTGTTCTTATTGTGATTGTATGGAAATGAGTGATCCGTACATTATGAGAAACTTCTCCTTTTGTGTTGCACAGAAGAAACACGGTCAGAAACTGGTTACACCTTATTTTAAGGTGCCCTTGTTACAGTGTAATTATACATTTAAGTACTTAGTAATATTAATAAACTACATGTACTTACTATATGATTAGGGTTAGGGTTTGGCTTAGGGTTACTTGCATCTAATTATGTATAATTCATTGTTATTATAAGAGTAAGTTCATGTAACGTGTAAAAAGGACACCTTAAAATAGAGTGTTACCCAGAAACTATATGAGGGTGAGAAAATCAGGACAGAATTTTCACAAATAACTTGATACACTGGACAAAGTCATTTCTATTTCATTAAATTTTTTAATCTCACCAGATCAGGACAGGGATCTGTCTCCTTTCTCATGGGTGGTCCAAACCTCACATGATCAACTGGAAAACAGAAAAAGCAATAGTCACAAGCAGAACAGAATCACTGTATTCAACTGCTGCACGCTTCTCCTTTCACATACAATCGTGTGGTAGGAGTATAACGCACCACTTTCTTATCCGTAGTATTGTCTGCGTGACATTCTAGCATGCAGATTCGGATGCACGCTCATGCATTCATGCAAACAGACATGAACCTAAAGACACACTCAGAAACACACACAATAGGTCCTTTCATAGCTCTAGAATGGCTTCTCAATTACAATAGCGGCTGTTGTCCAGCTAACCTTGGCTTGTGGCCGTGGCTTGCTGTAATCTACCAAACCACAACAATGGCACTCACTGACTAATGTCACATTCTTTCTTAGTCACTCCTGATTTGGCGTTTACTACTCGTGAGGTGAGATCATAACGGTCTTATTACTCTACAGCTCTGTCATTACACTGTTGGAGCTGGAAATTTCAGAAGCATATGCAACTTTAAAGGGGTCTTAATGTAAAAAGAGTTTTAACGTAAATGTAAATCTGATGAGAACAATACTTGAACCGAACAGAGCTGGATGACGACATTGTTTTCAGTGGAGTTGCTTTATAGCTGAATCAGATTTGTTTCATAATTGTCAAATTTTGCAACACTGACATTGTAATTGAACTGAATGGAATCAACGCTGAACTGACTGAAGCTGAATAACAACACTAATGTCTTCAGTAGAGCTGCTTATAGCTGAATTGAGCTTTTTTCATAATTGATGAACTTTCCACAGTTATTAGACAGAATTTTCCTCCTGGGATTAATAAAGTTCTTTGAATCTTGAATCTTATTAAAGTGAACTGAATCAACACTGAACTTACTTGAATTGAATAACAACAATATTGTTTTCTGCAGAGCTACTTATTCTGTTATTTTTTCTGGTTTATTACTGTGAAGCAGCTTTAAAACAATTTGTTTCGTATAAGGCACTGTAGAAATAAAGGTGACTTGACTTAAATGTTTTAACTTTTAGAACTCAAAACTTACTGAAATCAAGTTGCAAAAACCACAGATTTTTGTAACATTAAAAGGATACATTAATGATTGACTACATTTACATGCCACAGTAAAGGTTTCGTGTATTTGTGATTGCAGCAAAAGCATTGTTAATCATTTCACATGTTTACATAGTATGCTTTAATACTAAAATAGGACGCTTAAAGGGATGGTTCACCAGAAAATGGAAATTCTGTCATCACTTACTCATCGTCATGTCAAAAGAAGATATTTTGAAGTACGTTGTTGCATCGGAGCCAACAGAATTCAATTGTATGGACAAAAAAAAAAAAAAAAGGAAAAGAAAAGAAAACACAGATGCAATTTTTGAACAAAAATATAACTAATAAATGATGACAGAATTTTCATTTTTGAGTAAACTGTCCCTTTAATTGAAAAGGAAGAGAAAGTGCTCATTACAAACGTAATGCATAAGCAGACCTCTGGTACAAATCTAAAATTATTTATTTTTAAAAAATGTATGATATTACCCACTTAGTTCATAAAATGTTTGTTTATTAACTGAAATATGTTGAAAACAATAAATTAATGAGTGAATCAAAGTGAAGGCCCCTCTTTTCAGGTTCTCAGAAATGTATTCATGTGGTGTTTCTCATCAAAATTAAATCTGAGATTCATTTAATCTGCTATTTGGATGCAATAACATACTACTAAGATAACTAATACCAAAAAAAGATGTGTATTAGAGTATGAACTTGACTCACATTGCTCTTCAGACTGAGTTCTCTGAATGGGATGTTTCGCTAGGGAATGAATCTTATCAGGTAGGACACTGCACGTCTGTAAACACACATACACACAAATATGGATATAAACTCAAAAGTCACATAAAGACCTTTTACCTCCTGGGGACCCACTGTCCTATAGAGTTCAACTCTAATCAAACACACCTGAACCAGCGAATCAAGCTCTTCAGGATCACTTAGAAAAACACAGGCAGGTGTGCTGAAGCAGGCTGGAATAAAACTTTGCAGGACAGTGGGTCCTCAAGAGCAGAGCTGAAGACCTCTGCCTCACAGTAAACCACCCCAGTACAGAGAAGTAATGTTAAAAAATGTCATATGTCAGTTAAAGCTGCAGTCTGTAACTCTTGGCGCTCTAGCAGTTAATAAACAGAACTGCATGCGTCTTGTGGAAGAACATTGTAGCCAGAGCTACTTCTCTCTGTTTATGTCTATGAAGAATCATGCAAGTACTGGGCTACTCTGCAGTGGTTCCTACCAGAACCAGTCTAAAATAGTCCGAAAATAAAAACATATTATAGGTGTACCTTAGTGATTTAGGATAAACCAAAAACACGGTTTGGAAAATGGATTCGTGATGTAGTCTCTTATTATATAAGTTTTGTAAATTTTGAACATAAAAAAGTTACAGACCGCAGCTTTAAAACCATGGTACTGTCTATGTATCATTTTGGTGTTTGATTGCTTGAGTATTAAAGGTGGGGTATGTATTTTTTCAAAAATGCTTTAGAAAACTGAGTCGGGCCGAGTATAAAAACAAACTTGTAGCCAATCAACAGTAAGGGGCGTGTCTACTCATGATGCAGAGGAGAGAGCACGTGACATGACGGACATTAGCCGAGCCGAGCGACGACAAAGAAAAAAAACAAAAGAGGAAAAGGTCTGCGGAACAAAAGAAGGCTTGTCTACACTGGACGCAACAGTTGTCGTGTCGTGCCACGCCGCAACAGCTAAAGTCTGTCTACACTGGACACGACAAAGCGACCGTTGAAAATCATTTGAAATTTGTGTCAATACGTCATAAATAGAATGCGGCAGCAGTTTACTGTCAGAGATTTGTCGTGTCACGGCGCGGCATCCAGTGTAGACAGCACCACTGATTATAATGAGTTCTATAGTATTTTGTCACGCCGCACCGCTCGCGTCCGGTGTAGACACGGTGTTATGATAAGGCAAGAAGTAGGACCCGTGTAAATATCGGATTAGCTTTCCAGCGCTGGAGAGAACTGAAGGAGCGGAAAGGCCTGCAATCGGACGCCGAGGTTGTGTCTTCTCGATAGGTCAGTAACATTGGTTTTGCTTTGTTTCACAGAACTAATCGTTGCCTGGGTTGCGTATGTATGTGTGGGGCAGAGCTATCAAAATAGGGGCGAGACCCTTTTGGAGTAGGGGCGTGTTTGTTTTGGTGATTTGAAATATCAGCATTGGCTACCAGAAATCACTTACCTCACCTTTAAAAGTGAAGTGTTTATTTTTTTTTTTGTACCATTTGTGGCACCAAACTGAGCAGCAAAAATAATGATTCCTGGGTCAATGACAAATGAGTTTTAAGAAATGTACGCTTTGCATTCATGTTGATTTCATATAGTTTTATATGGTTTTCAATAATTCAATAAATAAATAAATAAATAAAAATAAAATAATGTAATACCTTTTGTTTTGTAATAAGTAATAAATAATACATTTTGTATATTTTGAAAACGTGTTCAGACTTCAGTCCTTATTTTCAAAAATGCTATATATGTATATTTTTATATTAGAAATGTATATTTTTCCAGCTAAAAAGCATTTTGTTTTTGTACAGCAACTCACACATTTATTTGATGATTTCATATGTATTAATAATAAAAATCATTGTTTCAAAATCAATCATTACGTTATTTTGGGTGTTTCACTACACCACCACCTTATTATAATTATTTATTATTTTAATTTTTAATTATTATTATATATTTTTTTTATTTTATTTTATGTTTTTCAAGAAATTAATCCTTTTTCAGGTTTTATTTTTTCTTCATTTTGATATCAGGATTGTTGTATGACATTTGACCCTGACATTTCTGACTTGATGCCCCCCAAAATAGTTCCAAAATTAATTATATTTTTGAATAAATTAATAGATCTGGATAAACAAATGAGCATTTTGTCACTGATCCTGTTTCCAACAGGTTTTCTAAATATGATGGAGATGTTAGACCGCTCAAACAAACACAGCTGTTTTAAGCACCACAGAGCCACAGTTTTTACACTTTTCACAAAATCAGCCTAGTTTCACACTGAAGTGGAATTGGGAGAATGTATTTTAACATTAAAAACATTACACACTTCAGCTTTAATCTAAAGTGTTATGAAATGAAATATTATCCCCATCATTGCGCTCAATTCACCTCCAGGTCACTCTCATCCATAGTGTGTGTCTGTTGCAGATCAGGGTTATTGACCGCATCCAGCAGCTCTATAACAAGGTTACGCGTGAGGAGCTGCGTGACAAAAGCATGCTGAAAAGACAGAAGAAGCAAAAATACATAATTCCAGTAATAAGAACAGCATTGAGACACCCTACATTATATTAAAGATAAACCACAAGGATATCACATGAGTAAAATGATTTTCAACACACATATGGGTAAAACGCACCTGTAGGAGTTTTTCTGCTGTTGGCCTTTTCCGAGGGTTCTTCGTGAGCGCCATTTTGATGAAGTTGTGGAATTCTGGGGACCTGATAAATAAACATACTTTTATTGAATTTGCAAACTAATACTTTGTTATTTATGCAAATATGAGGAAAATCAACAGTTACATGTTAACTGTTGATTCAGTTCATGCATATTACCATTTGCTCTTTTCTTTGAGTTTGGGAGGCTGAAAACTGCTCTTGGACATCAGCATCAAAGCTCTGAGGGCACAACAACAGAAAGGTTTTTGTTCACTGCCGCCCAACCCAAAATCTCATTTCAACCTTTCAAAAAGGACAATGTCTATGAAATGTTGCGTCTTTTTGTTTGAGTTTTCTGCTAGACAAGCTTACATCACTCTTTGCAGCATGTGAAAACATTATTCATGGTGGAGTAAGCAATTTTCTTTTTTTGGAATAGCATGTTTCGCATTTGCCAAGGGGTCAAGGTTTGAACAAATGAAACAAATGAAATTGCTTACAGCACCCTGAACAAAGAGGAATGTATTTTGTAGTGTTACTACTCTCAAAGGGTGCCAGTACTTCTGAAAGGATCTCTGCATATGTATATATTTGTGTGTGTGTGTGTGTGTGTGTGTGTGTGTGTTCACACCTCATGGGGTGTAGCTCAAACATAGGTGGCTGCAGCTCTGCTAGTTCAATAGCTGTGATACCCACTGCCCAGATGTCACACAGCTGGTTATAACCCCCTTTCCTTTCCACTGCCGCAACCTCTGGGGCCATCCTGAGGAAAAATAACAAAGCAATACCGGATGGGATTTTTAATACGACTCATTATGCAATTATCTTGCTTTACTTTTTTACACAAAATGGTCTTAAATATGCATAAATAAATTTATTTCCAAGATGAAAACTGGATTATGTTATGTTATGTTATGTTTCTGGATTATGTAATTCTCTGAATTAACTTTAATTTGACACACTACCATTTGACAGGTTTTGTATACTGTCTCATAAACTATTTTAGAATTATTTTTTTAAATAACAGTATACTACTATTACTAATATATATATATATATATATATATATATATATATATATATATATATATATATATATTAGTAGTAGTATACTGTTATTTAAAAAAAATATTTATAAAATAGTTTATGAGCGTATATATATATATATATATATATATATATATATATATATATATATATATATATATATATATATATATATATATATATATAGTGCTGTCAAATGATTAATCGCGATTAATCACATCCAAAATAAAAGTTTTTGTTTACATAATATATGTGTGTGTACTGTGTATATTTATTATGTATATATAAATACACACACATACAGTATATATTTTGAAAATATTTACATGTATTTACATGTATACATTTATATTCATATAAATTATATTATATAAATATATATTTAATATATAAACATAACATATTTTTCTGAAATATATACATACATGTGTGTGTATTTATTAGGGCTGCAACTAACGATTATTTTGATAATCGATTAGTTGGCTGATTATTTTTTCTATTAATCGGATAAAAAAGCTAAATTTTCTTCTTCTTTTATTTTATTGACAAAAACACTTTCACATTCTGCCCAATGTTCTTCAAACAAACGTGCCAACTGAATGCTATGAAAACATACAATGCTTAACAATTTATTAGACCACCTGTCATAATAAAGAGAAAACACAAATATTTTAGGAATCTGTCAAAGAATTGTTTAAATCTAAAAATGTTATTGTCATTTATTGGGCAAATAACAAACTAAAACAACAAAATTTTTATTCACATAGCTACATTTTGACTGTAAATGGGTATCTGAAAAAATCTTTCATAGATCTTTCATTCTTTCATTGATAACAGAAATAATTATATTATAGCATTAGAAATAGCCTACTGTTACTAAAGAGCTTACGCATATTGGAGGACTAACCAATACAGATAGCTAAAAAATGATTTTAGTAAACACCAATACTGTTAGTTTAGAGCAGCAGTGGCACAAAGCTTACATTATTTGTTATAAACCTTAAATACATTTGTTTTAATAAATTTGTTAAGCACTATATATAGGCCTAAAGTTTAAATCTCTTCATCAAAAATTAAGATAATAATAAAGATAATAAAGACGAATAAAAACACAAACTCAGTGTTAACCAATTTTTTGATCACAGTCAAGTTTATTGTAATTTCTTTATCCTGTAAAAGGCGGCTATGAAGCATCTGAAATTTATATTCAGAAAACTATACGCAGTTATCCCTTTACAGTTCCTACTCTCATAAAATACGTGCGCTACATGTTGACTTTTAAACCTTAATTTAACGTTCAACAACAGATATTTCAGCACAATGAATGTTTTTGCGCTGAATATTAATCCCTCTCTGACGCGCGTTCACGCGCCCGCCGCGCTCGCGCTCATTCAGTAAAGATTTAAACTTAACGCAGACTGTCAGGATGGGACTTCCAAAAATGGAAATACTCGCGTGAATTTGTGACATTTACAGATAAGTGTATGACCGTAAACTGAAAGTGTTTGCGCTGAGGACGCACACGCATCTGTCAAAGCGCCTGACAGGGCAAGCCATTACGCTAATGCATTAACTTAAAGCTTAAAATAAAGACTTCTCATGTTTTGTGCAGCTTGGATCACGTACTTCTCCCGCAACATCTCATTCTGTTTCCTCCACTATTTTTAGATGCATTTTGGCCACAGAAATGCGTTATTCAGTGCTGTAACGTTAATTTGACACGACCGGCTGAAGTTGGACGTGCACTGTGGGCAGACCCGACTAATCCATAATGAGAATCGTTGTCGATGATTTTCATTATCTATAATAATCGATTTTATCGATTAGTTGTTGCAGCCCTAGTATTTATATATACATAATACATATACACAGTAAACACACACATATAATATATAAACAAAAACTTTTATTTTGGATACGATTAATCGCGATTAATCGTTTGACAGCACTAATGTGTATATATATATATATATATATATATATATATATATATTAAAATCTGTATAATTAGTTATTCTTTTTTATGCACGACCATTCCAATTTGATGTAGGAGGGTTTTTTTTGGAAGAAATTAATATTTTTATTCAGAAAAGATGCATTAAATTGATCACAAGTGACAGTAAAGACATTTATAATGTTAAAAATAGAATTCTGAAATTTTTTTTATTTATATATATTCACTGTTTCCACAAATAAGCAGCACCACCATTTTCAACTGTGATAATAATCAGAAATGTTTCTTGAGCACCAAATCAGCATATTAGAATCATTTCTGTATGGTCATGTGACACCGAAGACTGTAATGATATTGAAAATTCAGCTTTGCATCACAGTAATAAATGTCATTTTAAAATTTAAAATATTTTAAATTGTTATATTTGATAATATTATTGTTTCTACTATATTTTAGGTAAAATAAATGCAGTCTTACTGACTCCAATCTTTTGAATGGTACTGTAAAAAAACAAACAAACAAAAAAAAAACAATAGCACAGTGTTTACAAAAGTATAATATCTTGGTGACTCACCAGTATGGCGTCCCGATAAAGGACTTTCTCTTAGCAACAGATGCGTTGATCTCAGCTGCCACTCCAAAATCCGCTGCCAGACAGAGGGGAGACAAAAACCCACATTTAAGAGATTTATGGTGTATTAGTTAATACATGCATATGTGTGTTTATATGTGAGGGTCTGAGACAGGGTAAACCCAGACTGACCTAGTTTGACATCTCCTCGCTCTGTCAAAAGGATGTTGGCACCCTGTGGGCATCCAAGAATGACACAATGAGCACATCCACGCTATCATCTCACATGCGCTATTGTGCTGTGAAGAAACTCACTCATATACAGATGAACTCTACTAATGTATATCAAACACACTGCATGGCAACATGGTTATAGGCAATTACTTTTATGTCTCTATGCATTTTTCCCGCTTCATGGAGATGATGTAGTCCCTGTAATCAAACAGAAAACAACTGTGAAAAATATGGCATAAATGGGCTGTATATGAAATTGTTAACCTGCTGTCATTTTAACCTTTTTACTAACCTTTAACCCTGATTAATAATTAATCCTGGGTAGAAAGGTACTGAGACTTCACACTGTACATTTGACAAGGTTATCACTTTTATTTGTATATTTATATCACTGAAATTATAGTTGGAATAAAATAACCTCATAATTTTTAATCAAATTTTTCTCTGGTGATGCATGCCAGACCTCTCCATCATTTAGTCCACTTAAACTCTGACTTTCTTAATAAAAGCCTCAAGCTTGCAATTAATTATTATTATTAATTTTTTTAAATATATATATTTTGTGACTTTCTAAATATTACTTTTAACAGTTTTTCTTAAATTGCTATAATTTTATATTTCATATTATAGTGATATTGAAGATTTAATTTAGATAAATATAGCCCTACATAATTAAGTTAATAACACTGGCTGGAAAAGTATAGCATGCATGCAATGAGCATTCACCATTTTTAGAAATGTCATAACATAAATCAAATCATCATGGCTATAACTGATGCAATTGCCTTTACTATTTGATATATTTAACTGTTTCCCTCAGATGCAGAAACTAAACACAGCATGTGGAAGTCTCTGTGACTGTACATGAATATTTAACGAGGGGAGCATTGTTTAGTTTATGATTCATTGTCTTTTGCTAAACAACTCGCCACACAATTCTAGCACCATACTGTTGTAACATTGTACACCTTTGGCACCACATTTCAGGGTTAGTGCTGCTTTTAGCCTCCTTTGGAAAAACAATGGGAACCAAACAACATTGGAGTCTACTGACCTCCACTGTATAGAAAAAACAAAACACTGAGATATTTGTCAAGACAGAAAAAAGTCAATTTTCATTTTTGGTTGAACTATCCCTTTAAAAAGGGTCAAGATTGTGAAATGCTATAATGGGATAATTCACCCAAAAAATATTATTGGTAACCAAATAGTTTCTGGTTCCCATTTGACTTCCATAGCATTTTTTCCCCATACTTTGGAAGTTAGTGAGGACAAGGAATTATTAGGTCACCCACATTCTTCAAAATATCTTCTTTTGTGTTTAGCAGAAGAAAGAAATTCATACAGGTTTGGAACAACATGAGGGTGAGTAAACGATGACAGAATTTAAATTTTTGGGTGAACTGTGCCTTTAAGGAAAGACTACAACAAAAAATTTACTAGGATAATTTAAAAATAACATAACTGAAAACCCTTCTGATTACCACATGAACCTCAAGTGAAAAAAAAAAAAAAAACGTTATGTAAGATGTGAAAGCATTCTCACCTGAAGTGTCTCTCTGCTCACATAAGCTATCTGTCTCTCTTTCAGAGGACCAGTGACTGCAGAAACACAATGACCTCATTTAGACTCACAAAACACCATATGAGCATTAATCCTCTATCAGGCAATATAAATAACAACAGAAACCACTGCAAACTGCATCCCCTTCATACAGAAACAACATATAGGAAGGTTTGTTCTGAAACCATTAAACATCACAACTTCAGCTTTTTTTAATCCAATAAATTGTTTAAGCAAAAAAAAAAAACTGATATATTAATATATTTTCAGCAACATCTATGTACAGTAATTGAAATTATATACATTAATGTAACATTTTATTACATTAGATATATGTCAATTGTACCGTGATAAATATCCTGCAATGATCCTCCTCCACAGAATTCCATGCAGATCCATAACTTGTTATTTCTGTGCAATATGAAGAAGTTCATTGTTAGTTTTAATAATAATAATAATAATAATAATAATAATAATAATAATAATTCATTACATTTAACTTTTACTTCAGTTTTCTGCAAACTGCAGCATTAGTTTCTTGTGTGACTGACCTGAGGTAGCTGCCGAAATAGGCCACAATGTTTTTATGAGTGCAGTCCTTCATCATGGTTATTTCATGTTGAATGCTTGAGATGTCATCACCTGACAGAAAAAGAAACAGGGGTCTCGTCTATAATTGTCTTGGATTCTACTTCGCTATCAGTAACACATCATGTTTTCAACATGCTGCCTCAACATAACAGCAGGATTCACAAGGATTAAAAGACTGAGCTGAAATTCAGATGCTGCAATGAATAATTCAGCATTAAACTGAAATTACAGCATAGATATTCTGGGTATCTTCAAATATATTCAAAATATATAAAAGTTGCAACTACAGGCCTTTCTCAATCATTTTCAGTTTTAAAGTCTAAATATAGTGTTCAGAATTTCGGAAGCTTAGACAGCAAAGAACTACTTAAACATACAATTAGTGTCAGCCAATAACCGTAAATGCCAATTAACATGGTGTTGTCTGGACTTAATTTGACCCCTTGTTTACGACCCGAATTTCAGAAATGTTGGGACATTTTTTTAAAATTGAATAAAATGAAAACTAAAAGACTTTCAAATCACATGAGCCAATATTTTATTCACAATAGAACATAGAGAACATAACAAATTTTTAAACTGAGAAATTTTACAATTTTATGCACAAAATGAGCTCATTTCAAATTTGATGCCTGCTACAGGTCTCAAAATAGTTGGGACGGGGGCATGTTTACCATGGTGTAGCATCTCCTCTTCTTTTCAAAACAGTTTGAAGACGTCTGGGCATCGAGGTTATGAGTTTCTGGAGTTTTGGTGTTGGAATTTGGTCCCATTCTTGCCTGATATAGGTTTTCAACTGCTGAAGAGTTCGTGGTCATCTTTGACATATTTTTCGTTTAATGATGCACCAAATGTTCTCTATAGGTGAAAGATCTGGACTGCAGGCAGGCCAATTCAGCACCTGGACTCTTCTACTATGAAGCCATGCTGTTGTAATAGCTGCAGTATGTGGTTTTGCATTGTCCTGCTGAAATACACAAGGCCTTCCCTGAAATAGATGTCGTCTGGAGGGGAGCATATGTTGCTCTAAAACCTTTATATACCTTTCAGCATTCATAGTGCCTCCCAAAACATGCAAGCTGCCCATACCGTATGCACTTATGCACCCCATAACATCAGAGATGCTGGCTTTTGAACTGAACGCTGATAACACGCTGGAAGGTCTCCCTCCTCTTTAGCCTGGAGGACATGGCGTCCGTGATTTCCAACAAGAATGTCAAATTTGGACTCGTCTGACCATAGAACACTTTTCCACTTTGAAACAGTCCATTTTAAATGAGCCTTGGCCCACAGGACACGACGGCGCTTCTGGACCATGTTCACATATGACTTCCTTTTAGCATGATAGAGCTTTAGTTGGCATCTGCAGATGGCACGGCGGATTGAGTTTACCGACAGTAGTTTCTGGAAGTATTCCTGGGCCCATTTAGTAATGTCAATGACAGAATAATGCCGATGAGTGATGCAGTGTCGTCTGAGGGCCCGAAGACCACAGGCATCCAACAAAGGTCTTCGGCCTTGTCCCTTACGCACAGAGATTTCTCCAGTTTCTCTGAAACTTTTGATGATGAGATTTGCAAAGCCTTTGCAATTTGACGTTGAGGAACGTTGTTTTTAAAGTATTTCACAATCTTTTTACGCACTTTTTCACAGATTGGAGAGCCTCTGCCCATCTTTACTTCTGAGAGACTCTGCCTCTCTAAGGCTGCATTTACACTGCATGGTTCAAGTGACCCAATTCCGTTTTTTTTTCCTCCCATGTGGCACAGATCGGATATGGCCCAAGACCATGTAAGCAGGAAAAAGTCACATGGATTCCGATATTCTCCGATCGGTTTCAGGCCTCATTCATATGTGGAAATAAATCAGATATGAATCGGATACGTGCATTTGTGCCTGCCGTGTAAGCGGACAGATCGGATATTCCCCTGTAAATGCGACTCCTACGTCACTGAAAAGTGAGTTTTTTTTTAAAACATTTCGTGGTACAGACATACCTGTAACAAATGAAACATCTCTAGTTGAGTAGCAGAGTATTAATTTTGTTCATTTGTGTTAAATAAAAGGTGATCTGACGCTGAAATGTGTTGCTTTTGAAATCACGCTTGTGCTCGTTGCTGCTGTTGTCAGTGATGGCGGCTCGTGCACAGACGAGCGCTTCAGTCCCGTTCCTTCCATTGAAAACACAAAATAAAATGCACACAAACATGTCCCTGCCTTTGATGTACAATCACTGATGAACGCATTTGGTTTTAATTACTAAAAAAACACAGACGATGTTACATGCTTAACAATATCTACCACCTGAGTATTATTACACTCGCAAGCTTTCAGGGGAGCTGCATACATCAATGTCCTGAAGAATTTGTTCTAGGCTTTATAATTATTTTGATGTATAGATCTAACTATTGCATTAAAAACGTTTCTATATGAATTCCATGTCAATAAATTAAACTCAATGTACTATTTAAATTGATTTGTGATGTCATATATGCTATTTTTGGCTTGTTTCACCAAGTGCAGTGTAAAATGCACACATCGGATACGGGTCACTTTTGAAAGAAATGTAAGCACGTTGTCTAAAAATTCGGATATAGTCACAAAATCGGAATTGGTCATCAAGAGCTGCAGTGTAAATGCAGCCTAAGACAACCCTTTTATTGCTAATCATGTTACAGACCTGATGTCAATTAACTTAATTAGTTGCTAGATGTTCTCCCAGCTGAATCTTTTCAAAATTTCTTGCTTTAGCCCTTTCAAAATTTCAGCCCTTTGTTGCCCCCGTGCCAACTTTTTTGAGACCTGTAGCAGGCATCAAATTTGAAGCTCATTTAGTGGATAAAAGTGTAAAATTAAACATTTGTTATGTTCTCTATGTTCTATTGTGAATAAAATATTGGCTCATGTGATTTGAAAGTCTTTTAGTTTTCATTTTATTCAATTTTAAAAAAACGTCCCAACATTTCCAGAATTCGGGTTGTAGAACTACCCCTTTTAGTTACTGTGTGTCACTATGACAAGCACTACAGAACATAATTTCAACCTCTTTAGATAAAAAATGGTTTATGACCTTACCAGGGTCCAGTTTGACCACTTTAATTGCTGCGATGACTGAGGTCTTAATGCTACGGGCCTATAACGACAGAGAAACAAGTTAGTGGTTATGCAGATCAAATGCTTCTACAAATAAGCAATACATGTTGACATCAGACCTTTGCATCAGTCAGTTACTGACAAAATTTCTCCTGGTTCTTTTGAAAGATCACTTGTATTGAGCCACCACAACATTTATTGTGTCACGCCACTTTCAAGTTCCAGTGCTTCAAGTTTTACATTGTTTTTGCGGTTGTCCTGGATCATAAAAATCAAGTGCATAAAGAACCAGTGTATTTTGATACACTGACAAATACACGCTACCTCTTTCAAATCTGACCTGGTTTCAGTTATACCTTTTAAAGGACTTATAATATTTTACCAATGAAAGAAATGTGATTGTCTCATTCACAACATCACAAGTGTGACAACAGCAATTCAAGCGGTCTGCTTCCGCTCAAAACCTCATATGATTTGTGAGGCACATTATGTGCCAGTGTGGTCTGCGAAAAACAGAAAAATGAAGCTGTCTGCCAGTAACCATGGTAACCAGCAGCCAATAGTGGATCAGCAGACACTGGAAAGGTGAAGTAGAGATAAAAAAGTAGCAGTGCTCATTTCCTGTTTTCTTTCCTGCTGAACCAAATCACATCCTGTAATGTCTTTCGCCGTTATCAAGGCCATGATTCATGTTTGCTCAGGCAGGGTGATATAAATGGACAATCCACTCAATCAGGGCACAAGGCCACCGTTGCATACTCTACACAAACATTTCAGAGACAAAATGTGCATACCGAGTTTGCAAATCTTTTTATTATTTGCTTCCTTGTATGCAAAAAAGACGTTTTTCACGCCCTGTTTTTTCTGTTGGACGGTATGCCACCATGACCAGTTCGGTTCATAGAAAGCAACAAATTCCATTTGCAAGGAAAATTCAAGTTTAGTATCATGGTTTCTTTTTTTTATAAGGAAACAATCCACGATGCACACATGTAGAATCGCATGTTTTTGTGGTGTTAAACATGCCAGAGCCACATGGGCGTTACTGAACTTCAAAGTCAATGGAGTGTGAAAACTGAAATCATAGTAGAGTAACATGGTCAGACAGGTCAGTACACACTGTACACTCAAACTCTGAAATTGGTAATACTAGTTCTTTCAACATGTTAATGCAACTGCATAATATGTTACACAGTAGGATATGATATTCAACTACAATCAACAATGTTGCAGATATAACTAAAATACTAACATGCAGCATTTGTGTCATGAAACAAAATAGAACAAAATAATGCATATTTGCTGATAGACCATTTTGCACCAACAACAAACCAGCTACTATGTCTCAAATCACAGAGCTTGCAGCAAGGCATGATTACAACAACTCATCCCTTTTACCTTTGTTAGCCAAAAACTAAAACTGTGGTAACTTGACGTATTAGCCACTATTGTCATGAAACACACACACATAGATGAATGAATGAATACAGGCAATGTCAGAAAGATTTAAAAGATTCTTATACTAAGTAACTGTGGTTTTGGGATGGAAACTTTAGCTATTGTATTTTTGCAACATATTTTACATCACACAAGAGCCTTAGAGTTTTATCTGCACTAAATATTCACGGAAATCGTTTTCCTACCTTGAACACATCTCCATATGTCCCGCTGCCTATGCGGTGTATCAGCTCATAGTCATCGAGCGGATCCGTGTGCGATACTCCGATCGCGTCCATAGCAGCGCGGCATTTGACTCGTTTTCTCACGGTGTTAAATCAAGAGCGGATGATACTCATCCAAGTGCCACTAACCACCACTTCCTCAACATCCGCGTAACAAGTGCACTACTAGCGTGAACATGGCAGAGATGACACAAGCGCATCTCTCTGACAGGGGCGTTCACGCTAGACACGCTCTGTTTAAGTTCAACTGTTTAATTTGTCAGGAAGTCTTTAACAACGAAAAAATAAAACATTAAAATAACACATCGATAGACAATTATAAAATAGCGCAGACGGAACGCACACATTAACGCGTCCTGCATGACCTTACATTATCAGAGGGAGAGTTTAGATTAAGAAATTTACATTAAATTAAATACGAGGACAAAAGGCACTATAGCCTATTGTATTTTTAGTTGCTTATTTGGCTGTAATTAGACTGCTAACTGTGTTATATAAAAATCTTTTGAATCATTTTGAATGAGAGAGAAAAAAAAAATCTTAAATTTCCATTCCAAATCTTAAAACATAGACAACAAAAAAATTAAGTGATATTATATAAGTTATAGTAGATATTGAATAATGTAATTTATCACAAATATAAAATACCAATCCTTTAACTTTAACAATTATTTATTAAAATTATACAATTGTTTATATTACAATTCATTAAATAACAAGGCTACTTGTTTGAAACTGTACAGTGTGCGAGTGCCATCTACAGGTTCTTCGGCGTCAGAATATTATTGATTGACTATTTATTCACCTTCCTATTATATTTACAAGATATTTATCAAATTTGGCTTTGATAAGTCACATATGTGTAATGTCTGATTATATGCAATGATCCTGAGTTTAAACCACTACACTATTTACTTCTCAACTTCTAGGTTATATGTTGAGAAAACAAATGTACGAATATTTGGCTCATGAATTTTAATTACGTTACTACACTCAAGGAAGATTACGTAGAACGTCAACATGCCTAATTAATATTCATGATCTAGTCAAATCCCTAGAGATGTAACTCACCTTGAAGCTCTCGCGAAAGACTCAGATCACTCTCTCCTTAGTAACTCACATTTCTACTGTATTTGTCAATAAAACTATTAATTATAGCCAAGCCAAGGCATAGTAGAAATGCTGTTAGCGCCACCTAGCGGCTAATCTAATTATTGAAACCTGCGCATGCGCGGTGCGCATTCAACCAGTGTCTGTAATGGCTGCCTGACGTGAGTTTAGATGCTCCGTCTCTTCTGCTTTTAATTTGACCATAATAAACGGATAACATCGAGACGTCTGAGCTAAAAATGGTTTATATTCATCCAGAGACGCAGCCTAAGACGAAATCTAACCGCGTGAAGTGATTAACCAACATGTAAGTCGTGTTTTATTATATTTATCGAAGCGTTTGGAAGGGAATAACGGACACAGTTCTGTAATGCTACTGTTAGCAGGGCATTTAAAAATAATTTAACTCTACGTATTTAACACATTTACCTCAAACACATTATTTGTTAGTGTTTTAAGATCTCAGAAGCGGTTAAATAGAAAGTTTACCGAATTATTAGCATTAAGACGACACCCTTTAGTCAGCACAAACTCCTCACAGCCAGTGAAAGTCAATCATTATTGTTCTGGTTCACGTTTAAACCTGACTGCTGTCGATGTAATATTTGTGTCTGTATAAGGTTTATCTACAGGCGTCCTGTTTTTAAACTGTGTGAGTGTTGATGTGTCGGGGTTACTAGAGTTCAAACACGTTTAACACGACAGACATGCCAATAACTAATCCACGTGAGTTTAAATACGAGAAATGCAACACTATATTTTCTTCACAGCACAGTTATTTGACCATATTGTTGACTAAAGCAGTATGGTTATGTAAGTGTAGTGTTTTTTCCATCCAGTGGTAATAAGAGAAGTAGGTGTGTCGTTCTTCCACTTCCGAAAAGTACCTTGGTATTTCCTTGGTTTCTTAAAGATAGGATAGGGTGTTACTGTGGTTTTGGAGTTGTATTATGGTTTTGTTTGGAGATAATGTCATATTCAAACATTTGTATTATTATTTGTTTCATATGTTTGTAAATAAACATTTAAAATGCAAACGCATAGTCAACACTCAACTAAAACCTGAGATGCTAAATAATGTACACTCAAGGAAGTTTGGATATAATTTTATATATATTAGTAATATTATTAATAATAATTATTTAAACATATATATAATTATTATTATTTATATATTATAATTGTACATATAAAATATATATATGTGTGTATATATATGTATATGTATATGTATGTATGTATATGTATGTATGTATATATATGTATATGTATATATATGTATATGTATATGTATATATATGTATATGTATATGTGTGTGTATATATATATATATATATATATATATATATATATATATATATATATATATATATATATATATAATTTATTTTTTATTTATTTATTTATTTTTTTTAAATATGTGTGTATGTACAGTCATGGCCAAAACTATCGGCACCCTTGGTAAATATGATCAAAGAATTTAGAGCTGTTAAACCGGCAAATGAAGGTTTCAAAAAGTATTGAATAAAAGGTTGCCTTTAATTGTGGCCAATGTGTAGTAGAGAAAAGCATTTATTTCATAATGATATTTCTCCTCATTTAAAATTCTTATTATCCAATGAAAGGTTAGATTTTTGTGAATTTTTTAAATAAAACATCAAAAGGATTAACAATGCAGATTAATTTTCACAGCCTTCTTTGATCCTATTTACCAAAGGTGCCAATATTTTTGGATATGACTGTATAATATGCATTATTATTATACTTATTTTTTATTTAGTCAAATTTCAGGTTGAAATATAAACTTACCTCATCTGAGTGTCTTGATTTAGTTCCTCAAAGACTACAAAACGGTGTGGTTTTAATAGGATTGCACTGTTGTTCTCTGTTTTAAAATTATGTTGTCTCTCAGTTTAGGTTGAGGCCTGTTCGGTGCCCTGCTGGTCATGGCAATGAAGGCCCGTGTGGAGGCGGTTCTGAACGTGGGTCTGCGGATCCCCAGCATCATGCTGCTAGAGGTGCTGTACCGCTGGGACGTCAGCTCCTTCTTCCAGAAGATCCAGAGGAGCAGTCTCAACAATAACCCTCTTTTCCAGTACAAATACATTGCCCTGTACCTGCATTATGTCGGTAGGTCCAAACACAACAAGCAACCACTCCCTGTCTATACAGCAAGCACTGAATGACATTGAACTGGATATGCTCTTCAAAAGAAAGTCTCTCCTTAAAGTCTTAGTTTTCTTAATCTTGGGCATTGCTTATGGGGGAAAGCATGAATGATGGTGTTATTAGTTTTTTGGTTTTATTTATAGAGTCTAATCTAGATTTGGGGGAGGGCTTTTTTACTTGGACCAGTAAAATACCACACATAGTACTATAGCTGCAACACTTAAGTTGCACATATTTTCTTCACCAAATGTAAAACATACAATATTAAAGTGTATCTTCATGGCTAATTTTCAATTTGTGGTGGTCATGATGATGTTCCACATGAAAAACTTCTTTTGTGGGTGTGTGTGTGTGTGCTTGTTTTCTTAGCTGTCCTGTGCTCTCTGTTTAAGAAAAGCAAAGTGCTAGTTTTTGCACTCTGGCTGGAGTCCTCTTGTAATGGGACAGTGGAAACGCAGAGTCAGGAGTTGGGAAGATTTTTATGATGGGAACAGTCTAGGTTGTTAGTCATTAAAGCAGTAATTAGACCATAGAGCTGCAAGCTGTAATTAAGGCCTGTTTTGTTTGTGTCAAAGAAAACATGGAAACAGAGAAAAGCTGTGCATCTACAAATGATAGGGAAAGGGTTTGATCGTTCTTATTCTTTATAGACAGAATAAAGCATCTAGAGTCCAGCTTTGCACTATGGGCTTCTCTCAGCTGTCCTCACGAGATGCACCATGGGTAGCGTTGTCACAATAGTTTAACACAGTACCTTGTAGGGCTGGGTGGAAAATATTTTCGTCGGTTCTCATTTTGATGTACCGATATTGATTCTTAAATCCTAAGAATTGGTGTGTGCTGTTTTCAGTTGATGAACAGAACCTAATGAAACATTACTTGTGGTGTGTGTCCCATCTAATAAATCGCAATAGGCTTTGCTTGTTACTTCTGATTTGAAACATCAGACTCGGCTTTCAGATTCTGTCAATTTTAATCACAAAATTTAAACAATAAATAAAAACAATAAATATGTAACGCCTCAGTACAACCAGGAACACACAATCCTCTTTACTACCAGTTACTGCATGAAATGAACATGAATGAACATCAGATGGTATGCTGAAAGAAATGGAACAACTTACTGAAATGTCTCTGGTCTCCGTCAGTGTTTCAATCACAGAAAGGCGTCAATGAAAAAGCTTGTGAAGAATATGTCACGTCAGATATTTACTGTCCATGAACCCTATAGTTAGCTAGAAAAATTAACTGTAGAAAGGAGTATTTTGTTAAAGGGATGCACTTTTACATATACACAGGTTTGAATAAATCCATCATGAAAAAAGCATGACATCTGCTGTTTAAATATTTATTTCAACCATGTTCTGGAGTAGAAACATAAGTGTTAATACACATTTATTATAGTATGTTTTTTATTATACAATACTTTTTTAATATAAATGCTGCCTTATGTACAATTTACAAATCACTTTAATATAGTAATTACCAACTGACAGAGTTCATAGTTTACAGCATTAGTAAAGAGATTTCTTCTCAATACCTTGTATAGAAATCTGTATTCGATACCATTTTGAATACTACAGAGGAAAATTTCTACAACATTATTAATGGCATAAAATGTGACCATATCTAACGTAATTTACTTTGACCACAGTTAAAAGATTTTCTTATCAACTGAAACTCACTGTGTCTGAGATTCTTCAGGCCCAATAGCTCTGAGGGGGACTATATGATAATAAGACAGAAATATTACTCTTGTAATACACCTGCACTGTATAGTATATTAAGGGTCAGATTTACTAACAGCTTGCACAAACGCAAACAATCTTTTGGTGTTAAAAAAAAACTACTGTCAGGATTTACTGAAAAATTTATTCTTGGAAACAATTAATTTTACATCTGCATACATTTGTAAGAGTTTCCCTTTCAGGCACAATTTTTGGGAGGAGAGTATTTAAATGAATCGTGCAACATAATTTATTAAGGTTTGTAGTAGTGAATTTATTGGTATTTGCGCCATTATTTACTGTCCCTCTTAAACCAGCCAATTTGCGCTGCTCATTATGAAAATGATCCAGTTGTGTCTGTGTTCTTTAATGTGCACATTGTCAGTAGATCAGCCGCAGAACTTTTCACTCACATCGACATTTTCCATGGTTAGTAAATCTGGGCCACAATATTTGGTTATACTACAGTATTAAAATTATGGCCACGTATCCAACTATATCACATCATTATCTGTGCTCCCATTGGTATCTGGCATTGGCATTGCTTTTGTGCTTATTGACGTGAAGTTATTATCTCAATCATCAAACACTAGCAGAATGATTTTATTGTATGAATTAATCGTTGTAGGGCTGCATTGACAATGTCAATTCATCTGTATAAAAATAATTAATATTTTAGTGATTGTTTAGTAGTACATTTCGGTGCCTGCTACCTTTGCATTGCAAATACTATTTTGACTACTCCATTTATCCAGCACCCTTTCTCTGAGAGTACAAACCTGAAACGACTGCTACAAATCCAGTGACAGGGATGTGAGTTCTTAAATAATTTTCTAATTAAACATGCATATCCATCACCTAAACATTTTCTTAGCGGTCTGGAAATAAACAGGCATGCAATAAATTTAGTGAGTTTAAGTCAAAGGCTGCCTTTGTATTAGTTTATTATTCTTCATTAAATGTTGTTGACACTGACAGTGATTTGCAGCATCAATGTGACCATGCATCATTCATTTTAACGTGAGTTGTGGACCAGTGACACGATGCCACACTTCCGTCAGCTGATACATTTTGATAGCAACTCTGTGACCACCAGCTAAACACTCTTTATGAACAGAACTGCAGTTCTACAGGCAATATATATGACTGAAATAGTTGTACACATCTCTACCACACCTTTCTTTCCTCCCTGTACCTCTCTTTGCATGACCTGTTCTGGACACTCGATCCAACCGAGCAGGTTTCATTGATGCTGATTTATGCCACATAGTTGACACACAAGATGTAACAGACACTGAATGATGACAGAAACTAAACCACTGAACGCACTTCAGATCAGAGACATTCATTCATGCTTTGGCAAATATTGGCATGCATTGTATCTTTTAAACCTATTGTGACGTCTACAATGCGTGTTATCAAAGGATAAAATGTTTCATATAATGTTTTTTATATAATATTTTAAAATGAACTGTTTTTAATGTAAATTAGTTATAGAAATAGATTTAAAAAAAAATTATGTTCACTTGCATAGTTTAGGATAGCCTACTTTATATTTAGCTTTAATTGAAAGAAAAAAAGTATAGCATTTGGATATCTGAGTGAACTTTTACATAAGCATATTTGTTGTTCAGTAGTCAGTATGGAGAGAACAGCTTCACTGTGCTTCCAACACACACACACACACAGACAGACAGACTAATGTCTAATTCTATCTGGAATGATTTAAGCATCAGCAAATGCTTTATAGATGATCACTTGCAAGCTAGATGCTCACCCAGCTGTCCAGGGCAGTGTATTAGATTTCCTCCTATTTGAATATGCTGGATGCTCTCTGCATATTCGGTGCTGCAGGCATAAACAACCACAACAAGAGCAGTTGTTTGCAAGCCAGAGACAAATAAGGTCTTGCTTATGGCAGAATCTTTCCCAGACCTGCTCATCCAGCTTAAGATATCTGCAGCAGAAAGCTGTCCTAGTGGAAATGTGCAGGCCAGCCTAGAAGATGAATCGTCATGAATCGTGAAGAACAGTCTTTTAGGTTTAGTGTGGCTTACAGATACTGCTGACACAGTTAAACAGGCAGGGTGGATCACACTCTACTGCTACAATAATGTTCTCACCAATAATGTCATTGACCCATCTTTTGACCCTAAAGTTTAAGTCCTGGTTTCTAGTTATAGGCTTTTTTTAAAATGTGATTTAAACACAATGCTGTGTAATCCCACGGGATTAAATGAAATCAATACATTTTCCTTTGCTGTAACACAATCCTTCAGCATTTTTAATGAGTACTGTCATAAAAACCAGAGCTGCATCTCACTTTCTGTTTCATGTGTTGTTTTTATAATCGCCAGCATTGTTAATTTGGTTAAATATCTCTTACACAGAGCTAGTCTTGTATTGTTGTTTATCAGAATAACGTTTCAAAATAAAGCTTACCTTAAATTACAAAAAATGTATTTACTTTAAATCAATGAAAAAAAAAACATTTAGTTTGGCATAATATATTCGTATTATTACTTAGTTTTTACAGTAAGTACTATTTATACTTGCTTGTAGTTATTTGTTTCTCAGTGTGCAAATAGCTAGTCATTACAAGTAGTTATGAAAAAGTTGTCTGTACAGCTAATTTTGAACTAATTTTGAACTATTGAAATATGCATCAAATTGACCTCTAACAACAGAAATAACGTAATAAAAGAGATGGGAATTATTACGTCTTATTTTTTAGTCTTTGACAAGCTACAGTAGAGGTTTTCTGTTTGTGCATGAATATAGTTTTCTTCATAGTGTCAGTTTGACAATTAATGCTAAAGTTTTACCCAGTTTTTGAACACAACAGGAAGGTTAAGATGTACACTCACATGCATTCAAGATGTAGGGAAAATGTTATTTCTATAATGTTATTGGTTAGACCACATGACATTTTAGAGACATTAAATGAAACCTTTTTCATTTAAACCTTTGGCATATGCTTTTTAACTGCATTTTTAAAAACGTTTTCCTTTATTGTGCATGCTGTTATTTGTCATTGACACTTATAATTTAAAACCAAAAATTTTATTTTTTGTTTTGTGAAACCAAGATTGCAAAAGCACATGGTTTGTTAGTTTATTTAATGGAACGTATATCAGTATATCACTATTCCTGTCAGTAATTGAGACTCCCTTTTTCTTCAGGCTACATCCTCAGTCTGGTGTTGTTGACTTTACCGCGGCAGTATCTGGTGCAGCTCTACCTCTATGTGCTCACAGCTCTTCTGCTCTTTGCTGGACACCAGCTCTCCAGGTCTGTCCTCACAGCACCCCATGCTTAACCGTATAAAACACAATGACACATTGGGTTTGAAGTGCTGACACGTTGACAGTTCTTGTACACACACACACACACAAATAAAAATGAGTGCTTAACACATTTTGACATTAATGCAACTGTTTAGTAGTTATAATGAGTGTACAACAAACAGTGCTCAATGACTGGTGATCCTGCAGGGATTACGTACGTGGAGAGCTGGACTCGGGTTACGAGGGACCCCTCTATCTGGAGCCACTGTCCATGAACCGCTTTACCACAGCACTCGTCGGTACGTCCTGCATCATCAGCTCCAAAACAACATGATTTTGTTCTCTTTACTGCTGCATTTGTTCCTGAAGCATTATAAGAGATGAATTGCTCGCAGCGGGTGTTGTGTTACTGAACTTCGTTTCCCACCCATGCTGGAGAAGAGACCTGACTGCTGACCTGTAACACAGAATCTGAAAGAGAAGAAACCAGATCTCAGTGTGCTCAATTTGCTAATGAATAGGCCCTGTGAAATACTTCCAGTTTTACTAATGAGGCGTTTAGGAATGGAATGGCTTGCAACCAGACCTTTCCATGACAAACAGCCTTGAATACATTTCTAACTAATTTAATTGATTTAAAAGAGTGAAACTTCATCCCAAGGTAGGAAAACCCAAGACATTGTCACCTAATCAGCTTTTATCAACATAGAGGTGGAATTAGGGCTGGGCGATATGGTCCAAAAACATTATCACAATATTTTCTTTCATATCAGTCGATATCAATAATTATCACGATAAATGTCAAATCTTTATTTCTTTTAAGTTTAAAGCCAGAGTGCAAGTTGTAGAAACCGGTCCATTAATTTTCCTTAACAAAATAAATAGGCTATCTAAATAGAAAAATGTGTTTATTAGATTCTGCATGTTCTAATGAGTGATAGGCCAATTGTTTCAAATCAAGAAACAGGTTTAGGTTGCCTGATAATATTAATAATAATAATATCACTTTTTTTTAGTGTCTTAGAAATGCACATTTGCTAGTAGCTTGAGTTAGGATGCAGAGGTAAATTTTTGTTCATTATCAAAATCAGTAGCATCTGTAAAAAAATGTAGCAACCTCAGTTTCATATGGTTAAATTTATTCTGACAAAGTGTTTTTTTTTTTTGTTTTTTTTTTAAATTAAGCATTGGTCTCCCATAGTAGCATACATTTAAATCATGAAAAACACAGTTAAAACCACACATAGCCTATAGCACCTCAATACCATGGTAAAAATATAACTATGGCTTTAAGGTAGCCTATTTGTATGAAAAACAGTAGTCTAAAAACATTCAGTATAAATGCACACATGCTATAGCTTAATCACAAATACATACTATAATTATATACCATTACTCCTATAATAAAATTCAGTGTGAATATCCCACATTTCTGCCACAATACCATGGTTCAGTGAGTGTTACTACAGTAAATCCATAGTAAATGATGGCGATGTGTAGATTGAAAAGCCTTCTGACTGTGTTTCTCCTGTTTGGCTTTAAACTAGTTTAAATCACCGAGTCATTTATGTTCATCGCTGAATTCAAGCATTTCACACTGGATCTCACAGCGCTGCTTAATGCTCACGTGACCAAGTAAACGCATCTACTCTAGTGAGCTCGCACCGTGCGGCTGTTTTGAACTTTGATCTGAGCGGATAAATGCTCCATGTGGTGCGATTCAAATGAGTCGCGCTGTTTCGTTCCTCTTTTGGCGCATAAACATTATATCGAACATTCATCGAACTCTTCATATAATTTTTTTTATTGAGGAAAATTTTATCGTGATAATTATCATTATCGAATTATCGCCTAGCCCTTGGTGGCATGTAGAATATCAGTTTGACAGGTCATCCATGGCTTCAAAAGTTGGATAAAAGAGAAGTAAGATAAAACAGGAGTAACTCTCTGCAGTAGAAAAGAAATGGCTAAATTCATTTTGGCTCAGTTCTGTATCAAGAAATGTTTTTCATACTTTAAGGAAGTAATGGACGTCACAAGAACTTCTCTCTAACATGTAACTTTTAGCAAAGTCACAATTTACAGAAGTCACAATGTACAAATTCCCTGACTTTTCTTGGAAAACCATGAAAAATATGGGTTTGAAAAAATCATGGAATCCCTATAAAAGATTTTTTGTAAAATAATTCTGGAAAAAAAAAAAATTGAATTCAAAATAGTGCTTTTGCAAGTGAAATCTGTAGAATTTTTAATAATATCCTGGGAAAATCACAGACATTTTTTGGAAAATAAGTTTTGTAGATATGCCAAGCTCACAACAGATAAAAGGAGTTTTTGTAATAATTACAAAAATGTTTGAAAATGTCATGGAAATAATAAAAAAAATCAAACATCATAGTCCCCCCCCCCATAAATTTTAAATACTGTTAAAATGGATCTAGGATCTAAAATATTTCAACTGGTAGAAATGCCTCTTTGTAATTGCAACATCTGTAAATATTTTTGCAATCCTGGGAAAAGTCTTGGAAAAGATTGGGAGTCTAAGTCATTTTTTTTATCAAATATTTACCTCAGTAACAGACTTTATATCCAGATATTTAATCCTGAAAAACTCTGTATTAATATAGAAGAATCACACTGCAATATATTAATACATTTAGCACAGTTCACAAAGACAACAGCACCGCAGGGCAGTTTCCTCATTTTACTTGAAATTAAACTATTTGAATAGAAAACATTGATAGGCAAAATCTGTGTTCTTTGCTGACCAGCCAAATGAAGATGTAAGATAACAACTGTTAGCCTTTTGATTAGTCATGTCAAGTGACATGTCATGTCAGTGACGCGCATACTACCTCCCCTTTGGCACCACCACCACACAATTTGTGCAATGCAACAAAGTTGAAAAGAAAAGGCATTCAGTTATTCATTTGAAATTAAACCTTTTTTGAAATAACCATTATTTGATCCTTTATATCTAAATACAAAAGTTTCATCCCTTCAGTGGAAAGAGTAAACTGATAGACACACAACTTCAGTAGTTAACCTATTTTTTGTTTTGTTTGATTTGATTTGAGTCAAATTGAGCAGATGTCTTTTATTTGCCCTGTCAACATGGCAAAGCGGATCACATTGTGGGCACTTCTACTGGGAACTTTTTAAGCAGCTTTTTAAAGGAAACATTGATTTGTGTTAGTGTGATGTATTTCTGTTCAGTGTGTCTGTAAAGTTAGTGTTTGTTCATTAAGACTATCCTCTCCCTCAGGTCAGGTCGTGGTGTGTACGCTGTGTTCCTGCGTCATGCAGACCAAACAGATCTGGCTGTTTTCTGCACACCTGCTCCCCCTAGTGGCTAGACTGTGCCTCGTGCCCCTGGAGACCATCGTCTTCATCAACCGCTTCGCTATGATCTTCACCGGTCTGGAGGTGCTCTACTTCATCGCCTCCAACCTGCTGGTGCCGTACAATCTGGCCAAAACCGCCTACAGAGAGCTGGTGCAGGTATGAGTGTCATAGGTGTAGAGAGTGGGGTAAGATGTGTCGCCCCCTCAATGCAGGGATCATGTGCTTTTGGAATTTTTTTTTTTTTTTAAGATTTATTTTTTTAGCATTTTTAGATTTAGTATGATAGGATAGTAGCAAGACAGAAAGTGAAGTGGGAGAGAGAGAGGGGGACAGGATCGGGAAAGGTCCACGAACTGGGACTCGAACTCGGGACACCCAAAGCGCAATGGCTCTGTACATCGGCACGCTGCCCACAAAGCTATCATTGCCAACATTGTGCATTTTTCAAATGTGAAATTACTTTTCTGCATGGCAGATTAAATTAATAATGAATAATTTTAACATTTTATTTTAAGCAAGTTTGTATAAAAAATATTTTAGAAAAATATACCCTACCGTGAAAGAGTTTGGTGTTGTTTTTAATTAATTGGCGTTGGTTTTAAAAAGTTTTTGAAAATAGTCTCTTATCCTCATCAAAGCTGCGTTTATTTAATCATAAGTACAGTAAGAACAGTAATATTGCCAAATATTATTAAAACTTCTGTTTTAATGTATTTTAAAATTAAATTTATTGCTGTTATGTCAAGGCTGAACTTCAGTATCATTTGACCCTTCAGAAATCATTACAGCAGTTCTGGTGCCAAATAAACATTTATTTTTATTTGTTAAAAAAAAAACAAAAAAAAAACAAAACAGATGTGCTGTTCTTTTTTTTTCATCGGGATTCTTTGATGAATAGAATGTTCAAAATGACACCTTTCTTGTAGAAATCTTTTCTAACAAATGTTTTTACTGTCACTTATGTATTTTCTTTGTCCTATTGCTGGTAATTAGTTTCTAATTACACTGTTTATTTGCCTTCAGTGAGCTTGATGGTTTTTTTTTTGTTTGTTTTTTACTTGCATTATTAGGCTAGCAATAGTGTTTTTGTGATGTTGAAATTGATGATGAGAATTATGAGATTTCAATGTTATCAAGAATTTGACAAAAATAACTATGGTTGTATATATATGTATGTGTATATGTGTATACAAGGCCTAAAACTAACTTTTTGCCACACCTGCCAATGGCCGGTGACAAGATAAAATTTACCGGCCAAAAGATTTTTTTTACCGGCCATGAAACTCTTTTTGCAAAAACAGGCATTTATTGCTAGGCTACTACAATGACTAAACATATTTACAATGTTTTTTATTTGTCCTTTACTTTACTTACAAGAAAAAAAAAAATGACAAACAGATTTATTGATTTATCTTTTATTTTTGTCACTAAAAAACGTTGAGCTTCTTGTCCTTTGCATGTTTTCGGCAAACGGAGTAGGCCATTGTGTTACGCCTGTTTCACACATACTCAGTTTGCTGTGTGTATGTGGTGCATATTTTTTTCCACACACACGTTAATGGATTAGAGCAGGGCTATTCAGTTAGCTTCATTTGAGGGCCGGATTATGGAACTGAAAATTTGAAGGGGGCCAAGGGGGTGGGGGCATATTTATATTGTCATAATTTCACATTGAACCTCCAAATTAATGTAACAACATAAATATAGAATATTTTAAGTATGTTTTTAATGGCATCTTTTTACTATGTAGCTTATTATTAATGAACTATTGATACTAATACTGCTACTGGTGTCTCTATTAAATGCATTTTCCCTCAATTTTACCTATTAATTATAGCCATTCAACATTACAGTATAACTGAAAGCCATTATTTTTAACATTTAATAAGCTCTGAAATATTAAGTGATTGTTTTAAAATCTTCACATAAACTATAAATTGTATATGCATAAACTATACAGATTAATCTTTATTAATCAGCGACTAGAGCAATCGAGTGATTTCTCTTTTTCTTTTGTTCTTTGAGTTACATCACTGATAGACTTCAGCAGGTTTTACTTTAAAAGCAGCGCTGTCTCTTTAAAACCTGATGCACATGACGCGGATCTGACACATATCCTATTTTCTCCAAACTCTTTACCTTCATTTAAGACTTTATTACTCATTTAAGACTACGTTTATGAAGTAACTCGCCAAAACCGTGTATTTTGACATAATTGTGTGTTTTCGTCCATTGAAGCGCTACTGGTGCGCTGTCCAAGCGGCTTGGTGTATGTGTTCAGCTGAACGAGCAACCTTTCAAACTTCACTGCACTGTTTAGGCGGCGTAAGCCCAGGTATGTGTCGCCACATTCTCGGGTTATGAAGAATAAAGAAGGGAAAAGTTAATATTCCAAAATGAAGCAGCAATATCTTCACAGGTAAATGTTATTAGTACCGTGTCTAGGGAGTAGGGACAAGCTGGCCATCACACTGCTCTGACCTTATCAGCCCATTTGTATCTTATTATTTGATTCGCTCTTGTCGCTTATGACTGAACAGCTAATCACGATGAGCTCGTCTTCGGAAAAGATTATTTTATTCGCTTACGTCAGAAACAGTGAATCCCTTTTAAAACTGTCTATTATTCCCACTACATTGCATTGTTATATTTCGGAAAAGTTTTACCCGCCAACTGGCAACTGACACTGTTACATGTACTCGCCAATGCCAATTTTTACTCGCATTTGGTGCTTGGTGAGTGTTAATTTTAGGCCATGTGTATATATAGTTATTGTGAAGTAAAATGGATCAAATTGTGATATAAGACTTTGGTCATATCGCCCACCCCTAAATTTTGAATATTAAACTTTCTTGGTTTGTGAATAATGTGGAGTAAATAAGATGATTTTGCCCATCCTACCAGCCAGTCTTTGAACCCTAGGTAACATCTCCTGTCTCCTGTGTTGTTCTGTAGGTGGTGGAGGTGTATGGTTTGCTGGCTCTGGGCATGTCTCTGTGGAATCAGCTGGTTCTGCCTGTTCTCTTCATGTGCTTTTGGCTGGTGCTGTTTGCACTGCAGATCTACACCTACTTCAGCACACGGGACCAACCGCCCTCCCGAGAGAGGCTGCTCTTCTTGTTCCTCACCAGGTCTGTTGTGGCCATGATTTAATTAACATGAGGTAACAAATTAAGTCGTGGGAACAAATTCTTAATTTGTGTTAAATTTGTGGAAATTCAAATGACCAACCAACCTGCAAAACAGAACACAAAGCTTAATTTAAATTTATGGGCTCATGTACCTCTCTCATTCATCTTGAATCCAAATGTTTTCATTGTGGCAATGTAACATTTGCCATCTAACCAGTTATTTTTCTTGTGAACAAAGCTTTGTACTTTACATGTCATAATGTTCACGTAAAAAAGTGTTTCATGTGTTTTGTGTATCACCGCTGGTGGTAGCAGTTAGTCGTGCTTACTGGCACAGCCCTATGTGCTTTAGTTATGTTTGGGATCGTTTTACTTTAAATGGTGATAATGTTAATTGCATACATTGTGATTGTGTTTTAAAACAAAATACAACGAGCATCATCATACCATTTACATACATATCACACGGACAAGACAAACGAGATGATAGTGAACATGAGGAAGGAGAGGAGAACTCACCAGCCGCTGTTTCTCCGAGAGCTTGAAGTGGAGAGGGTGAGCAGCTTTAAATACTTGGGGGTCCACATCAGCCAGGACCTCACCTGGACACTCAACACCACCCAGCTGGTTAAGAAAGCACAACAGCGGCTGTACTTCCTAAGGAGGCTGAGGAAGTTTGGCATGTTAGCTAAGATCCTCAGCAACTTCTACAGCTGTGGTGTTGAGAGCGTCTTGACCAGCTGCATCACCGTGTGGTATGGCAGCACTACAGTGAGGGACCGCAGACGTCTGCAGAGAGTGGTGAAGACTGCGGAGAAGATCATCAGGACTCCACTGCCCTCTCTGCAGGCCATTTACCATCGCAGAGTCCACAGGAGAGCTGTCTCAGCTGGACAGCTGGACTGTTCACACTCCTACCCTCAGGACGGAGGTACAGGAGTGTGAAATGCAGGACTTCCAGATTAGGGAACTCCTTCTTCCCCTCAGCCATTAGACTTATATACGGGTAGCCAGTGGACACAGACTAGTCTCACATATCTCATAGAATATGTGGACTGAACTGCTACAGCTCAATTTGCACATTTGTTAATGTTACTGCTGCTATTTCATATCAAGTATCTTCATCTTGATTTGCACATTGTTAATGTAAGCTGCTATTATTATGTAGTTGCACTCAATTTGCTACAGGCCACTAAAAGTCAATATTGCACACTCGCACACAGAGATATACTACACATATTACTGCTACAAGTGGACATGTTAATATTAATATTGCACGTAACTATATTGTTGTTTTGCACAATCAGTATTGTACACTCGCACATACAGATGTACATAGTCTATATTCCTATATACATAGTCTATTTCTACTCCTGCAACATAGCTGTACTTTATTATGTCTATTCTAATTTATGTGTGTGTCCGTTTTATTTTTTACATAGTTTGCACTTGTATTGGCATTCAATGTGGACAGCAAAGAAAGAATTTCATTGTACAGGGAAACTTGTTTTTCCTCACTGTGCACATGACAATAAACACTTTGAATCTTGAATTTTGAATACCATTTAAAAATAGTGCATTCAGCAGTCTCAATGACAGAATATGAAACGGCCGACTATAACCTCCATTTTAAAATAAAATTATCGTGTCGATTCATTTTACAATTTTGCTTAATAGCCTTTTAGTTTTTGCACATCCTGTAATGCTGGTGATTATATGCCACTGCGGTAGAAGCATATTGATTTTAAATTGAAGTTATTAGGTTAATAATTTAATTGGGGAATAATTGTAAATTGACATACCTAGGCTAGATATAAACCAGAATGCGTTGCAACAAGGATTTGGAACAGCGGAAATTATGGCAGTAGAAATCCAAATCACTGTTTAACAATATGTAACAAACAGTATGTAAATGTTTTGTTGGTTGTGTGTGTTCTCTGCAGTATCGCTGAATGCTGTAGTACTCCATACTCTCTGCTGGGGCTGGTCTTCACTGTGTCTTTTGTGGCGCTGGGCGTCCTCACCCTCTGCAAGTTCTACCTACAGGGTTACAGAGCTTTCATGAATGACAATGCCATGCACAGGTGAGGAACGTCCAACCCAAATATGCTTACAGTGCTCCATTTCAAAACAACTTTTTTGCAGGGACTTGTATATAGATAAGAGTGTATGCAGTAGTTGTTTTCTCATCTGGTTTTCAGGGGCATGACAGAGGGTATCACTCTGCTGATCTTGGCTGTTCAGACTGGGCTCATTGAGCTGCAGGTCATTCACAGAGCTTTCCTCCTCAGCATCATCCTCTTCGTCGTGGTGGCTTCCATCCTGCAGTCCATGCTGGAGATTGCTGACCCCATAGTTCTGGCACTGGGGGCCTCCAGAGACAAGTAAGAGCCTCAAAACATCTTGCATACTTCACGCCCGATCAGAATACAGCTTTCCTGCAACTTTCAGACAAGACATATGTACATTATTTACAACAGTTTTTATTTTTAAACAATTTTTTAGTCTGGCAGCTTTTTGACATTTTCTGAATGGTTGGAACGTTTTATTTATTTATTTATTATTATTTTAATTTAATTTCAAAATTTAACTAGCTTCCAAAAAGTCTTGTGACAGAGTGATAAAACAGAGTAAATGTTAAGAGATGTGCACTACGGGCATGTGTTATTTTTGACATTATTACTTTTTAAAATTGAAGTATACATCATCTTCATGCTAAAAAAAAATGCATGCAAAAAATGTGCTAGTTTTGATTGGCTTTTTAATCAGGAAATAAATTTGTTAGAATGCTGAAGAGTACTGCCTGGGTCGATATGTGTGTTTTTGTGATATCTGAGGACCTGTATGTTGGGCCTTTCTTCTGTCTTTGGTTTTTGCAGGAGTCTGTGGAAGCACTTCCGAGCAGTGAGTCTATGTCTTTTCCTGCTGGTCTTCCCTGCTTACATGGCTTACATGATCTGCCAGTTCTTTCGTATGGACTTCTGGCTGCTCATAATCATCTCCTCCAGCATCCTCACGTCCCTGCAGGTACACAAACCTCGCACAGTAATACAAATGATCAGTCGCTATCACAGCAGATAGACACTCCTGCAGTGTCAATTTTTGTTAATAGATGAAGTGGTATAGTAGTAAATATCAGTTGATTTTTATGGTGACAAGGGATGCACGATATACACTACTAGTCAATAGTCTTTGAACAGTAAGATTTTTGATGTTTTTTTTTTAAGAATTCTCTTCTGCTCACCAAGCCTGCATTTATTTGATCCAAAATACAGCAAAAGCAGTAATGTTGTGAAATATTTAGAATTTCTATAATTAGAAGTTATAGAAATTAATACTTTTATTTAGCAAGGATGCTTTAAGTTGATCAAAAATGATAATAAAAACATTAATAATGCTATAAAAGATTTCTATTTCAGATAAATGCTGTTCTTCTGAACTTTCTATTTATCAAAGAAACCTGAAAATTCTTCTTTCAACATAATAATGTTTTTTGAGCAGCTAATCTGAATATTAAAATGATTTCTGAAGGATCATGTGAATGGAGTAATGAGGCTAAAAATTCAGCTTTGAAAACACAGGAATAAATTACTTTTTAAAATATATTCAAATAGAAAACAGTTATTTTAAATAGTGAAAATATTTCAAAATTCAATATTTAAATAAAATAAATGCAGACTTGGTAGGCAGAAGAGGCTAATTTAAAAACACAAAAAAATTTACTGTTCAAAAACTTTTGACTGGTAGTGTATCAGCCACCATAACTGTATCGGCTGATAAATGGTCATTTTTACTGTTATCGTTATCGAACATATAAGAAAATTTGGCCGATATGTTAAAGCAGATAAATAATGTATTGTTTCCTTCAGAAACAATTTAGATGTGCACTGTTCGCCATGATGGTTTTTAATAGTGGTTGAACGGATCGTAGTTGATCTGTGATCCATACGGACCAAGCCCCACGGTTCGGCATGCATGTTATCCGCGGATTAATTGCAAAATTGAACCATAATAGAGTGAAAGTTTATCAATTGTATGTGTGTACACACGCAAGCAATTTTAAACCATTCCAGTGAAAGAAAAGGTGAAATGGAACTCGATTCGTTACTCGCGCTCTGTTTTCTATCTTCACAGCCGCACACACCTGAAGCACGCACACGCAGAGAGGCGCGTCTGACTGCGTGCGAACACCTTTCGTATCTCATTTACTCCTTGCCTTTGAACAGACACACATACACATAAAACTGACAAAATGCCGATCTCGACAATCATTCTGGTAAAAGCAGTCGGTTATGTCTTAAGTGAACGAAAACAGCTGAGAAAGAAATCTGATATGTATCATTATATTGGATCCGTGCATCAGGTCTTAAAGGGACAGCAGCCTAATAATACCTGTTGCTGTCATTATGCTTATCAAACAACAAAACATGTTTTTGACAAAGATGAATCTATATTTAATTTATACAGTGAATGCTATGCAGTGTTATTTTACACTTAATTACATTTCTGTACCTGAATACTACCGGCCTTAATTTATTTGTAACATTGTTCTGTTGTATTTATCTATGCTTGTAATTTGTGTATTTGTTCTCATTTTTACTGGCTGTTCACTTGTCTCATTAATAATGTTTGAACTTTCTTAGGCTGAATTTTTGCTGTGGTATCGAAGAAGTACTTATGGAAAGCAAAGTTACTTTGAAATATATATATATATTTTTTTTTTATCTCAAAATCCGTAATATGATCCGAATTGTGATCTTTTGAACCACGTTGCTTGAAATATTATTGGAATCACTTCGAAAAGGAAAATACAGTGAAGTGCAACATGTGCAGGGCAAGCCTGTCATATAGGCTACATAAACTTATATTGAGAACATTACTGTAAAATAATGTTATGGATTCTTTGTGCGCCCGTGTTTTAGCCCGTTGCTACGGGAAGAGCACATCTACAATGGAGCTACACCATGACTAGCACAGTTAAGTTTGCTTGTGCAATTGTATTGTGTTTATGCATATATATCTGAATTATCTCATATAGAATGTTTGGTTAAGCAAATAAAGGGTAAATAGAGTGCAGTTTGCCGGTGATCATCTTTAGCTCAGCACACGCAGCTCAAACAACAGCGGACATTAACTATGATTGGGACTGTCATATAACATATAACATTATAATGAGAACACTAGTATAATAAAACATGATATTATAAATGTTAATATTATATTAATAACAATATTATTATTAATATATTTCAATATATATAATATTAATAATAACCACTTTTATTTTTATCTTATTATTTTTTATATTACTGTTTCATATTACTGTTTTATCTTTTATTTTTATTACTTTCATCAACAAAATGGTTTACTTAAAATAATTTCTTTATTGTCCGTGTAGAGGCTATTCCATTTAATTTATGCATGGCACATGATTTTAGATTTTTTTTTACACAAGAAATATTTAGTGGTTGACCGATATTGTTTTTTTTTTTTTTTTTTGACAGCCGATGCCGATATCTTGGAAAGCAGGGTGGTCGATATAAAGCCGATATAATTTTATTTATTTTAATTAATATTTAAGAAATTTTAAATGATTTGAAAATGGATTAAAAAATAAATGTGTAAAATAAACATACTTGTGCTTTAGATGACAAAGTATTTTTCACAAATAAATAATTTTTTAATAAAAATATAATTAAAAAGGAAGTAAACACTGTAACCAACAGGGCACTCAGTATTCTGGGAAGTTTGTGTGCATTGGGAATCATATTTTTTCAAATAAAGCCAAAATTAACACTCATTTTACATACAGCACACAGTGAAAATGACATGAATATGTCAGTGGGCAAATGGATAAAGTGCAGCATAATTTGAAATCACGAGTTTAAAGTTTGTCGATCACGCGTTTCCAGTAAAGTTGAACTTTCCTCCTGTCCGCATTCAATTCACAAGGGCATCACGCAAAGCACACGCGATCATGCAGGATACACATGCACACTTCACAAGATCTCACAACTGGATCCGACTAAGTTCACAAGGTTTGTGAAATTAAATATTCATTAGTCATTCAAAGATTTGTTTAAATGATATGAATGCGTATTTGCTGAATGCTAACACCAAACGAGAAAGTATTATAATGTTTGCCTTTCTACTACAAATAATATAAAAGCAATTGTTATAATACTTCGTTTACATTTAATTCCTTTGTTTAACAGTTCTGTATGATTATTAGACAGACTTCTATTCGTATTAGACAGAACTGTTAAGAACGACAGCGAACGAGAGAGATTGTGAGCACTGTGTGCTCAGGCGCTGCCGTTCTCAACGCCGTCAAAATAAAAGTCCCTCCTCGAACGCATCAGCCAAACAGAAAAACTTATTGGCCGATGCCAATATTTGAAAAATGCCAAATATCGGCCGATATATCGGTCGACCACTAGTAATATTGTCCAGTGACTTGTTTGCATTATTTAAGCATTATTTTATATATTTCTAAGGCTGCTTTATGTTTGATTGATTTACGTTAAAGTGTTCAATGGCTTTTAATGGTGAGACTTTATTTTTGTTATCAGGCTCTCAAAAATTATATAAAAATTTTGATTTAGATTTATCTGGCAACATATCGGTTATCGGCTTTCATATATAAGGAATTATCCGTATCGGCCAAAATGTTCATATTGGTGCATCCCTAATTGTGACAATTTTCTGCTTTTTAGGTTTTTGTGTTTTAGTAACGGGACATTTATGATGGATTGTCTACCTTTGTTATTGCAAAAGAAATATATACTGTTTCAGAGGCAGGAAAAAAATTAATGTTTTGATTTATTTTTATTTTTTTTGTCAAATATTTTGCATAGATAATGATATATAATGTATACATTTACAAATGCATATAAATTTAAGTCTCTAATATAATAATTAGTGCTGTCAAACGATTAATCGCGATTAATCACATCCAAAATAAAAGTTTTTGTTTACATTATAAATGTATGTGTGCTGTGTATATTTACTATGTATATATAAATACACACATACAATATATATTTTGAAAATATTTACATGATTATACATTTATTTATTCACATTCTTATTTTATATATATATTTTTTATATTTAATAAACATAACATGTTTCTTTTATATATATATATATATATATATATATATATATATATATACACACATGCATGTGTTTGTATTTATATATACATAATAGATATACACAGTATACACATTTTATGTAAACAAACTTTTATTATGGATGTGATTAATCGCGATTAATCGTTTGACAGCACTAATAATAATATTTGATATAATGGATTACGCTCTCTCAGGTTCTTGGTACACTTCTGATCTACATCCTCTTCATGGTGGAAGAGTTTCGCAAGGCTCCTGTTGAGAACATGGATGAAGTCATCTACTGTGTCAATGGGACCTACCGGCTCCTGGAGTTCCTGGTTGCTGTCTGCGTGGTGGCCTACGGTGTCTCGGAGACCCTGTTTGGAGAATGGACTGTAATGGGCTCCACCATCATCCTGGTTCACTCCTATTATAACGTGTGGCTAAGGGCCCAGCTGGGCTGGCAGAGCTTCCTGTTGCGCAGAGATGCAGTTCACAAGATCCAAAGCATGCCCACTGCTTCCGCATTACAACTCCAGCAACATAATGACATCTGTTCTATATGCTTTCAGGTGAGGAGTGTTTAAGATGTTTTCAGTACATTTATTCACAACATAAGTTCATTGAATCATTCAAAAAGACTTTTGTGTTCTTTCACTGGAGTGTTGATCAGTTTAAAATTTTATAATAATTTTTAATTTGTTGAATATTACATGGGCCATGTTTTTATTTAATGTTTTAAATTACTTTTAATCTATACCAAGTTAGAGGGTTTACTATGTAACTGAGAGAGAATGTTTACTATGCATTCTTCCCAATTGTTCCAAAAGGGGTTTTTGGTTCCTTAATGAAGCTTTCAGTGATCAGTTCTTAAAAGAACCATTTTTTTCTGAGTATGAAGAATATTTTATTAATCTGAAGACCCATTTGTGCTCTGAAACGTTTTCATGGATATTAAAGGTTCTTCATGGAACCATCAATAACAATAAAGAAACTTTATTGAAATGAACATTATACCCAAATGAATCTGAATCATAATTGAATCAGATCAAGAGATTGTGAATTGTAACCAGATGTGGAAATCTTTATTGATATCAAGCTTCAGTTTTGCACATACATAGCGATACCATCTTGAACAGTTATTGCCTGTGCTCACCACCATTTGAATCTGAATTTGCTCCTGCTAGCCATTAAACCATTTCCTCATTTGTCAACATGCTCATAATTTCACTTCTTATCTTGGCTGTCTAGTTTTAAACATTGTTTCTCACTTCCATTCTTCAATTCCAGGATATGAAGTCTGCTGTCATCACGCCATGCAGCCACTTTTTCCACGCTGCCTGCTTAAAGAAGTGGCTGTATGTGCAAGAAACGTGTCCTCTGTGCCACGGCCAGCTCAAAAACCAATTACAGCTAACGAGCTCTCCAGGAGCTGCCAACCAAGGCACTCCGCCAGCCAATCAGAACCCAGCAGAGGTGGAACAGGAGCAGGGTGAACCACAGGTTGAGCTGGACACTGAGGAGGGCACCCAAACAAAAAACACTCCTCCCATGAAAACTTCAGCCGAGCCAGGGCTTGGAATGGACTTGCTATCGGGGAGCTCGAAAATCCAGCCCAAAGAATGTGATATAGCAGCAGAGAGCAGCACCAGCCCAGATGGTGATTTGAATGATAATGGTTTGTGCACGTCAGATGTCCATTCCTCTTAATGAGCAAATGACAACCCTCAACTCTCATCAACCTGTTAGGTGTCACCACAGAAACTTTATATTGCCAATATTGAGGACTCCATTAGAAGACGATAGGGATGGTTTACCCTAAAATAAAAGTTCTGTCATCATTTACTCACACTCTTGATGTTCCAAACCCTTTTTGTGGAACACAAAAGAAGATATTTAGAAATTTGTTCCAGCTGCTCTTTTCCATATAATGAAAAGGGGACAAAGGCTGTTAACATGGAAGCTTGTTCCCACCACAGAATAAAAAATAATTGCTACTAATTATCTGACAATTTGGACTTTCTCACAATTCTAAAAAAAAAAAAAAAAAGGTCAAAATTGCAAAATATTAACTCTCAATTCTGAGTTTACTTCTGACAGTTGTTTTTTTTTTTTTTTTTTTTTAATTATTATTTAGTTAATTTTTTTTTGTATGTTTGTTTCCACCATGGAATAAAAAAGGTTTATGTTGTGAGTTTAATCTTAAATTTACAAGTCAGCAATTCTTTTTTTTTTTTTCTTCTGTGAATTCTCGCAATATTTTTTTCTGCAATTGCGACTTTTAATCTCACAATTATGCGTTTATATCTCACAGTTGACTTTTTCTCAGAATTGCGAGTTTATATCTCGCCATTGCAAGTTACTTTTTTTTTTAAGTTTACATCTTGCAATTTTTTTTCCGGCCACAGATAATAAAGATAATTGCGACTTTTTATCTCACAATTGTGAGTTTATATCTTGCAGTTGCAATTCCACGGTTATGACTTTTTTCCTCTGAAATCTGAGTTTACATTTTGCAGTTTTTTTCGCGACAGAATAAAAAAGTTAATTGCAACTTTCTTCTAACAATTGTGTTTATATCTCACTATTTTTTTTTTTCTGGAATTGCGAATTTATCTCGCAATAATAGAAGTCAGCGAAAAAAGAAGTCTGAATTGTGAGATAAAGTTGCAAGTATGTTTTTTTTTTTTTTTTTTTTTTTCTTCCATACAGTGAAAATATCTCCAAGTAGTTAATACAATTCATAGTACCCTAAAGCTTGGATTACTTTGTGTAGGCAACAGACTGATCGTTGTTACTTAAAATATTAAAAGGTATATATATATATATATATATATATATATATATATATATATATATATATATATATATATATACAAAGTATGCTGAACTTCTCCTTTTGTGTTCCACAAAAGAACATTGTACGAATTTGAAATGGCATAAGTAAAGGATGACACTGTTTAGACTTTTGGAATGAACTGTCGCTTTAGCTTGGTCACATGTCTTAGCTCACGGATGCATTTCATATGATCTGTTCACATTATTGCTGGTCAAATACATTTCAGAATACTGCCCTATAGAGACAAAACATAGTAACTACACATTTTGTTTGTGTTAACATTGAGTTACTAAAATAGCCTCTTAAAAACTGATATCTGTGACAGACGGGTTTGGCACAACTATGCTCAGATTCAGAAATTCAATCAAGAAACATTTTTTCTCTATTTGAGTGCTGGTGTAGGTACAGCGTTTCGCCTTTGTGGGGCAGAATAGTTTTCAGTATGCATCCATTTGACTGAAAATGTACATCATCTCTATGGAGGTAATGGATGATTCTTGATTCTTACACTATATTATTTTGTAGAAGTGTGTGTGTGTGTGTATAAATGTGTTTTGGAAGCGCATCCCAAATGAGCCACTGTAAAATCCAGACCCCGGCAAAGTCAAATTGAGGAATGTTATTTAAAGTGCCATTGAGCCAGTTGATCTATGTTTTACAGCACGCCTCTCGTTATTTACCCCAGTTTTACAGGGATGACCGAGGCTGGGCGGCTTTTTTCATCGATGTATTTGTCACTCTTGACCATGTGTCAGAAATAATGTTAAACCATCACTGCAGAAAACGTTAAGTTTTCAGTTTGGCAGTTGGCTTGATTCCTGGAAGCGAGCATTTTCAAAAGCATATTGCAAACTATAAAGACTAAACCTGTTTTCTGGTTTGAAAGAACATTAGTGGGTAGACAATCAATTCAATATATATATTTTTTTTTTTGTTGTTTTTTTTTAATATTGAGCGGATGTTCCATTAAGACCATCTTGCGTTTGCCCACAGTAAAACTGGCATGTTTCTTTCAGTGAATGATGTTTAGTGTTGAATCTCTAAATCAAGCTGCGTTTCGTTGTTTTTGTTTTGTTTTGTTTTTTTATCGTTCTTGAAAGGTTTGAGTTTCACCTTAATATTGGCTGTTGACTAACCTGTTTGTATCAACAGCACTTCATTTAGTCATTGCAGACTTATTTTGCCATTATTTTCTGTGAGGAGAATTCTCCATTTTGTTTGCCAGAGATGTCATGCCATACTATGTTTGCACTAATGTCATTTATAGCGAATAATATTTTGTCTTGTTGGGCAACAAATGCTTACAGAGCAGATGAAGTATAGCTCATTATAAATGTGTACATATATGGGCAAATATATTCCTTTGTATATTCTTTTATCGTGTTTTTGATATGCCACACAGTGTTAAAGCAGCAGTGAACATTATGAAGTGTCTTGAGGACCGTGTGAACACATTCAAGTGGGATTGGTCCTGAGGACACAGATTTGTTTTGTGTTTTTGCTGTTTTTTTTAAAAAGATGCATTTCAGGATGGCAAATTTGTGTGCATGAATACATCTGATGTATGAGCAAACACAAATGACATTTGAAACATTCTGTATCAAGTAGTTTTTGCACAATTTTATTGAAAGAAAATAAATTGAAATGTAGCTAGAACAAATGTTTTAATTGATGTGATTTTTGTCTTTTTAATGGGTGATTTAAGTTTCACAGAGTTGTTTCTTAAGAAATTACAGTTTGGTAAACTTGAGTTTCTGACTTCATAATTTTCAATCTGGCATGCTAAACGCATAAAAAAAGTGTAAAAGCAAAACAATTTATATATATATATATATATATATATATATATATATATATATATATATATATATATACACACACACACACACACACACACACACACACACACGCTCAAAATATGATCAAAGAAAGCTGTAAAGTCACTGTTTGTCCGTTTGAACCTTTGCTCTGAAATATTAAAAGGGAAAAAAAAAAAAAAAAATCTAACATTTAATTGAAGAAAAAGTGAAAATGGGGGAAAATCACACACACACACACACACACACACACACACACACACATATATATATATATATATATATTTATTTTTTTTATTTTTTGGTCATCTAGTCTAATGCACAATGACCACAATTATCTACAGGGAATTTTTTTCCATTTTTTTTTATTTTGGAATCTTTTATCCTTTTTTTCAGGATTCTTTGATGAATAAAAAGTTAAAAAGAACAGCATTAATTCAAAATAGTAATCTTTTCTAACAATATAGCTTTACTATAACTTTTTATCAGTTTAACACATCCTTGCTGAACAACAAAAGTTTTTTGAATGTTAGTGTAGGCTATGTTGTTACAGAAGTTTTCTATTTTGAATAAATTATGAGTGTGTGTGTGTGTTTTCTTAGTTTTATAGTATTTTTAATTAGCCTACATATGCAACTAGGTTTTTTTTTTTTAAATTTATTTATTTTTTTCCCAGTATCAGTAAATAAAATGTAGCTTGAATGTCATTCAGCCTTGAATGATTTTCAGTGATTCAACTAATTTGCTAGTGTGATCTTAAGTTTGATCACACGATGGCGCTGCTGCATCACGTTCACAGAGGTACTCGTGCGTTTGGTGACCCGTCTCAAACGGAGAGCTTAAAATTACATATTTGATTAATTCTCTTTAACGAAGGAGGAAAATTATTTAATAAAGCTATACTAAAATTATTTTGGTAGAGAATTCGATAAAGAGTAACAGTATTATTAAACCACCTTCATATGCTCTGGGCAAAAAAAGTAATAGGCTATAAATATATAGGCTATGTTTAAAAACAATACACAGAAAACTGGCAGGGTGACACGTCATGGACATGGAACTTTAATTCTCTTAATAATTCATATTTTGAAAAACACTAAATGATTAGGCCTACCACTTGCGTAATGAGCACAGCGCGTTTTTCTTGATTACAATATTATTGGGTCTTTATTTCATCTCATATATTATTTGGAGTCACACTTAAAAATAATGCTCCACTAATAATATAGCCCATCTTATTCTTATTGTTTTTATTAAGAATTAAAATCCGCGAGAAAAGTATAGTATTAGGGTTACCTGTTGAATTTATATAAAATGTTCTAATAATAATAATAATAATAATAATAATAATAATAATAGTAAGTATGCTATTAATAATGTAGTTAATGTTTATATTTATAATAATTATGTCAGTATACAGTCTACTAACATCAAGAATAAATCTATTTTACAGAAGTGTTTTTTTAAACATTGTAGCCTATGTAAGTTGCATGAGTGTGCAGCGTGGGAGAATGAGGGGACAAACTATAAATATAGTGGCCCCTGGGGCCAGTGCACACGGCTGCATATCTGTCAGTCACAGCTATACAGCTTGGAAAAATAAAATGGTTCGAGTGAGAGATGCTTTGCGCCGTGTGTGTGTTTGTTTAAGCCGGAGAGGAGCGCGTTTGTTTCAGAATGCATTCCACATAATTTCCCTGCAGTTAATATTCGTGTTTTCGTGGTATCCATATCCTTATATCAAACAATTGAAATGTTTGGAATTTCTTTCTTTTTTTTTCTTTTTCTCATTCTGTATTTTTTGTATGTAGGCTGTCTCATTGCTAAAGGAGGAAACAGCTCAAGATTTATAGAAATCGAATAAGATACATGTTTTTGCAAACAGGAGTATTTGCAAAATATATAAAATATTGAATAATATTGGTATAATTCTTATCTGTGTATTATTTTTGATTTATATTGTGTTATCGAACATTTCATGTCAACTTAGTCTCCATGCGCGCCTGCATGTATATCTTCCACATAAAAATAATCTTTTTTTCTGTGCTGTAGATTCAGAATAAATAGGCTATATTTCCTTATAACAGCACATGATATAGAAATCCGCCTCATTTTTGAATAAAAAAAAAACAAGTTTATGACCAGAATAAAAAAAAAAAATCGAATTCCTAAATCAACTCTACTTTATTTTAATTATTTGAATGAGATAAAGACGCTGTGGAAACTCAAGAACTGAATTTTAGTCAATTTAGGCTGTCTATATAGGCTATCTATCTTCAAATTCGTCCGTCAGATTTCAAACATAGCTTTATAATTCAATGAAAGGTTTACTTTAAAAGACACTTGAGGCAGCGTTTGGTCCCTCAGATCGTCACACAGACGGACCCCTCTGGAGAACCTCTGGACAGCCTTTTAAAGGCGCCTCATAGCTACACTATAATGAACTCCCTGAACTTCACTGTACATTTAAATTGCCTCAAAGTCTTTGAATTCTAATGAACCTTAATTCTTAATTCCCTGCAAAAACCTAACGCATGGTTCCCGTTTTGGGAATCAATTCAACATTCTCTTTAGGCTCTTCTTTAAACATCAACTAGTATTTCAAGAAAATTTTTAGTTGTGTGACAACCTATAGCGAACGTTTATATAACGTTCTCTAATGGTTATATTTAAGTTTCAGGTGCAAGATCTTGTGGATTTCAAGTTCCTCATGCCTAGAGGTTTTGCGTCTTTTCATTTTTAAATCGTTAGAATTGAGTGCGCTTGCGAATATCAATGTGGATGCAACTGCAACATTGCACAACGCGACGACATGCAATCTGTCTTTATTAAGGGCTTTCTCTAGTTCACATTAAACTTTTAGGTGTGAACAAGACGCAAGTGTTTTATTGTCACGCCGGCAATTACAGCGTCAAGAAGATAACTAGATGGATCAATACAGCCCCATTTTGCGGGAGGTTTGTAGCGTCTAACTCCAATCAGCTTCTTCTGAATGCTCGAGTAATGCCATCTGACAAACTGATGGAGTGGGTGGAGGAGAGAGAGAGGATGGCAGCTCTGGTTGGGCGGATCTGACACCGGTTTGCCTTCGGACCGCCTCTCCCGGTTCCTCCTTCAAGCCTCTGGGGCTGCTGCGCTCGTGTTTAGTTTCCCTCTCGTAGTCAAAGGAAGGATTGATTCCTTTGGGAAGAGACACAAATCACTTCAGTTTGATCAAAAGGGCTAAGGATACAGCCTCCTCTTGATTTAGCCACTTTTGAGTTTCTTTTTTGTTCTGACAAAGAAAAATCGGAAAAAAAAGAAGACAAGAGGAGAAAAGTTGTTAGGTCATGATGACATTTGATCTGAGATCTGCTTGATCGCACCAGCTGCTCCCAGGAAACATTATCAGCAGCACAGAAAAGACGTCTTGCTTTTTGTTTCCACTTTACGTCTTGGTGACACCGGGATCTGTCCTGGTTTCCAAACTCCTTCCCATCTCTCTCTCTTTCTCTCAAGCGCGCGCGCGCTCTCTCTCTCTCTTTTACGCACGGCGCCTGAGAACTCCACCAACGGGAAGAGAGTGTGAGAGATCCCGGTTTCATGTTTGGGATTCAGGAGACCATCCAAAGGAGTGGGAGTATTTTGAAAGAGGAGCCCATCGGAGCCGGCATGAACGCAGTCCGAACATGGATGCAGGGCGCCGGGGTGCTGGATGCGAACACGGCCGCGCAGAGGTAAGAGACCCCCGGGGCTGCGACTGCGATCACCTCCCACGGAGCGTGGACCGATCGTGCTTCTGGCGTTTGTTTTGAGGAAACTCGATCCGGATTGTGGAGGATTAAGCCTTTGATGCGCTTTGCTTTGTCGTTTAGTGAGCTTTGATGAGTTCCTTTGGATGCAAAGTTTGGGTACTTTGCCAAAGCTCACCTTCTTTTGCATGCAATCACATCTGGAGGTCCTAAGACCACTGGATTGAACTTGCTGGAGAAATAATAAGAATACTAATTGCCTAATAATAGCCTAATAATAATAATAGCCTAATAATAATTATAATAAAAATAATAAATGAATTAAGCTTTCGCATATACACATGTATAGGCATTTTTAATTCTCCAAACAGTGGGACTAGAAATTAAACATCCATTTTATTTCAATAACACATAGCCTACGTCTAATATGTGAAGGATGTTTTTAACACGGGCCTTTCTGCGTGTCTTCCCCGCAGTGGAGTGGGACTGGCCCGGGCGCACTTCGAGAAACAGCCGCCCTCAAATCTTCGCAAATCCAACTTCTTCCACTTCGTTTTAGCCCTTTATGACCGACAAGGACAGCCGGTGGAAATTGAGAGAACCTCTTTTGTCGGATTTGTGGAAAAAGAGAAGGTGAGTTTCCTGAACGAGCTTCTTCAAAAACTGATTTTCAGCACCACGATGTCACCGGAGCTCTAAATACGATCGCATATGCCTTTATACTTTTATTATATTTTTAAAAGTGCATATTACATGACTTGTAAACAGCAAAATCATGCACATTTGAAAACCGTTGAAATAATTAACATGTGAATATGGCCTATTGAAATAATATGTGATCAGTATAATCAAAATTATTGCAATATTACCTTGAAATAAACATGTTAGGAATAAAATCGGATATTTATTTAAATTAAATAGTTATTTAATATGATCAATGCTAATACAGATTTATTAAAAATTTAAGCTTAAGGTTTAATATGAATTTCTTACATTTATAAATAAAATTAGCGAGTAGGTCTGTTAATTTTGCATGCCTTCAAAACTCAATAACCTGCATTTTTTTCAGCCGCCTTAACAGAATTTTTAACCATTTTAATAGAGCAAAATGTACATATTTATAAAAATTTAGGTCATGCATTTATATGCATGTAGACATAATAAAACAATGTTATTATATAAGTAATATCAGTAATGGCCTATAACTTACTATAATGCTCTATAACTGACTAGATATGTAGTACTTAGTGACATAACATAATACAGCTAAGAATAAATGAATTTGACCTCATACATTAAATTCAATTAATAATTCCGTTTTGTTTAGCCATACACACGCTATGTTTTTTAAGAAAAACAGTATTTGCGCTACAGCTGATTTTATTGAACAGGCCCAAACGATATCATTTTGTAAGCGCGGTAACTTTCCTCCCATTAGTATGTAATGCATGATTTTTGAGACCTGTTGTAATATTATTTTCATGTCCAGGAGACTACAGGAGAAAAGACAAACAATGGCATACATTACAGACTGCAACTTCTCTACAGCAACGGTAAGACATGCTACTATTTGCGCACGACGCTTGAGTTTGCGCGCTTTCATTGACCGTGATTTGCAATTCATTGCACTAAAATAGCAACGGTAGCAGGTGCTGTCATTAGAGATCTCAATTTGACGAAGATTGGCAGTGATTTAAATCAATAATTTAACCGATCGAGACTGTTTCTGTCTGAACAATTAAACGCAATCAGTGATTGACTCCTCGACACCAACTAATTCTCATTTACTTTCTTCAAATCAAAGCATGGCTCTTCACAATGAATCAGTTTGATTTTAAAGCATTAATAATTCACTCAAGGTTTAAATCAATTAGAAACCCATTTCCAACCACGCGATATTAATTGTTAATGTGTTTTTCTTGGAGTGAGTGTGAATTGATCATGTTCATTAGTGTGTAATCTGACAGCCTGTCTATCATTTGTCATCTGGTCAGTTTCTAAATAAACCAGCTGTTAGTTCTGCCACCTCTCAAGCATGTTATGCACAGTGCTTTTGTAAACGTTTTCATCACTAGTTTCCATCGCAATCATTTCTGTCATTTTGAGTTTTGATTTTATTCATCAGTATTCAAATTCAAAGTGGTTGAAAAGCAATGAACTCATGGCAAGTCGTGACTTTGGCACCATTTAGATTTTAATATAAGTAATTAAACTTAAGGATATTCATTTTTAAATTCAATCATGCATGTGTTTTCATAAAGAACTAACCATATAAATATGCTATTTAATTTAATTTGAAACTAGTAAATAAACTGTTAATTATGATATGTGACATGGGCAGGTGTGTTCAGTGTTAAAGTGTTTATAATTAGGCTACTTATACATTTTTCCATCAAAAAATATCTTCTCTAAAAAATAATAGTTATTTAATATATCTTCCTCTATAAATACAGTATACGAAAATACTTTGTTTTACATATACAGCATATATTGTTAATTTAATATGTGGACATATTACAATACAATTAGGCTTGTGTTATTTCAGGAGCATTATACTTGGTGCAATTACAGTGCATTGCAATGGCCGATTTAGAGATAATGAATGTGAATGTGTTTGTGGAAAATGTAATGAAAAGCACATGCTTATGTCAAGTTTCTGTGTGTTCCAGGCATCAGAACAGAGCAGGATTTTTATGTAAGACTAATTGACTCCATGACTAAACAGGTAAGGGTTCATCTCGTCCCGTGCACCACCATCTGCGCATGTCACCAGAGGCTAATTCATACATGTTAGGCCATCAGGACATGCTAAGGGTTGAACTGTTTGTGCCCCGTACAGATGAATCTCACAGTGGAGAGCATGCGTATCTCCCAGGGGCAGTGTAACATTTTTACATGCATCATAGGATGTCCTGTGCATGGCCTCTTTTGGACTTTTTGTGCTCGACGGTTTGAAAGTTTGTTTGGTGTTTAACTGTGTGGCATAGAGTGTATTTTTAGGGTCCCCATATTTTCTTTTCAGATTTTTCTTATCAGTTTTTTTTTGCTACACTTTGCATAGCCCTTTCTAGCCTTTTTGTGAACATGTTTGTGTTGCCCGTTGGTGTGGTTCACATGTCATGCTCGGCTGCTTTCTTCTGAACTCTGGCTTGTTTCATTTCTAGTATGTACAATATGGCAGATCTACATTATTAGTGTTGCCTGTTTCCTGTTTCCTGTTTGATTTTATCTGTCACCGAAGACATGTGTGGCCCTGGGCTAGTATCTGGATGGTTTATAACTAGGGTTTTTTTTTTTTTTTTTCTGACCTTGGATCAGCCCTAATTAGCATGTCATGGGAATTAGTGATTAGCTTTTGTCAAAGAGAAACATATCCGTGTTTATTAGCCGCCTGCTGCAAACTGAGAAAGGCTCCACGCTAGGCTCTTTACACTTCGCTAACGGTCGCTAACTTACCTGCGGGCGGCAGCTCCCTCTCCCTCCCGCCTAAGTTGCATGGCGGGAAACATCAAAGCGCATTAAACCCCAGTAGCTGCCACTTTGACAGCACTAGTCTGGCAGTAGGTAGAAGAGCTGTTGTTTCCTAACTATCTGCTTTGCTGCACTTCGTGGGAGGACATGGCACTTTTGAGCGAAGTGTCGCTAGAGCACTGTTTATCAGTGTCAAGTTAAAAAATAATCACCCAGACGCCTCGGCTTCCCCCTCACAAATCTTTTGTAGTTGTTTGCCAGCAGTTTTCATGTCAGTCTTCTCGGAATATATTTAGCACTTGTATTCATTATTTTCGCGCAGGTATTACAACACGTGTAATAGAAGTCACAAGGAATGAGATTGCGATCCCCTTTGCTGCCGCATTGTGTGCGGGAAACTTTCAGATGTGAAGACAACCTATGGTTAAATCACTCGCTAAAGGGATCCGCTTAGAACTACACTTAAAGATTGGGGAACATGTGTAATGGCAGTCGGAGGATATCAAATCCCGTTCTCCAACAACAAGACAGCTAGTTACCTTGTAACAGCTCAAAAAGCACCGTAGCGAGTGATATATTTACCGCGCCAACAGCTCGGTCGGCTGTTGTCTTTGATTTCCTCAGGTGAATGAAAGCAAGAGAGAGTTCGGGATCAGATGTGGTTTCGCTCTGGGGCAGTCAGACCTGTTGAGAGGGTGAAATGAGACCTGGATACCAGCTGACCACAGGACACCTACAGGTGTCTCGGCCCATGTTGCGGCTCGGGCTAAAAACAAGCTTTCAGATTGAAGAGGAGACACTCTTGAGAAGGGAGTGCGGATGTTACTCCACTGGCAGTCGTTATCGGGTTACAGACAACCTGAGTAATCTTTTGCGATATTCTATATCTCCGTCGGCCTTCTGTAATCACTCAGAAGGAGTCGTGAGATGCTAGTTATTGGACTGTGGAGTGAGTTAAGGTGCGACATTAATGAAATTTTGCAGGCCGAAAGGTCCATTGTCTATCGTCAACCAAGTATGACGCACAGCTCACACAGAAGGTCACTTTCAAACCAAGTTGTGACCTTTGCGCGAAATTCCCAATCGCATGGATTCCTGGCCGAGCACTGATTTGAATTTGTTAGCAAAACTGTTACTTTCTAAGTGGCTGTGGGAACAAATGCTAAATACAGAGGCTGCTACAGTGTTTCGCATTGCTAGCAAGGCTAAAACACTTACACTCTGTTTATGTTACGGTGGCAAAAACAGCTAAAACAGCTTTAGCTTGGACTGTAATTAGTGTCCAGATTTGCTGTTATACTGCGGGTACAGAGCTTATTATTCTGTGGCGAGACTGATTTACTCTTGCAACTGCGCAACAGTTGCATGAAGACGCTTGTTATTTTGGTAGTTACTGTCACAGGCAAATTATTAGATTCAGCAGATACCGTAAACATCTCAGTGTTTTTCATTTCAAGCTATAGTGTTAATTTACTGCATCTGTTGTTTTAGCAGTGGCCTAGCGGTTAGCATACGTGCTCCGAATCTGACATGCTGAGCTGTAGCGCATTTCTGTTTTGTTTTGTATTATTTTGTTTTCATGCTTTAAACTTGTATTTAACCCAGAACACTTGAGTTTAGGACGGCTGAGGGAAGAATACTTCACATACTAAGATTCTAGCATGCTAATTCAAGGAATTTAACACTTAACACTTAACGTGTGTTAAGTGCAAACCCCGCCCTGCAGTTTTCATTGGTCAACTCAATCACTTAGTCACCTGTCAAGAAAAGTTCAGACTTCCTGGATTGAGTTCAGAGTTCAGAAACATCACAAAAGGTTCAGATTACGACAAGCAGTAATGTTTTTTTGTATCAGGATGTGCTATCGATGCTATACCAAGGTTAACGTTAGGCATTAGTATTTGTGTAGACAGTAAATACTGTGATTGATGTGACCAATGAAATCTTTAGAATTGGCAGTGGGGCGGGATTTGCACTTAACAGGTTTGGTGAAAATAATCACACCTTTATACTGGGATTGTAACTCATAATGGTGTACAGAAGAAGGAGCCGGGGACCTAGGGGGGCTTTTAGGTGTGAGTTTGACAGTTAAAACTGTGATCAGCAGATTCAGCGCCGACACATCTGACAAACATAGCATAGAGACAGCAGACCTCCCACATTCCTCCCTCATCTTTCCTACTTTTCCTTTTCCTCTCTCATTACCTCCTGGATTGTTTATGTTTTTAAGATGCAGTATGAAATGTTCGTTGTTTAGCTTGAGCTAACTTGAGCTTGAGCTAAACTTAGCCAGTGAATCAGACCACGCCCTCTCTCCAAAACCCCGCCCTCCAAAGACAGGTCAAATGCAAAATGCATTGTGATTGGCTTGGCAATACACATTTCTTTTCACGTACTGTAGCTTTGTTTTATCACTCTTTTAACCCATCCGCTCCACAGCTCTCTTCTTTTCAGCCTTGTTTTGTTCCCTGCTCTCCTGCTCAAATTCTTGCACCGTCTAGAAGTCCCTCAGATGTCTGTTAGCTGTCTCTAGAAACCCTGTGTCTATTCTCCTGTCTTTCTTTCTGCCTGCCCAACTCTTGCTCTCTTTTCCTCTTCTCTTGTTTCTCAGGCTTTATGTCTGAACAGCTGATCAGGGGTGGGGTGGGATACTTATTCGTGTATGTGAACGCTTCTGTATGTGTGGGAGAACAAAGAGTGAAATCACTGCCAAGACAGCACCTCTTTAAAGGTAGCGCAGTGGCCTGGGAAAAAAGGCAGCCGTGTTCTTAATGGCATGCTAACAGATGATGCCAACTGTGTAGGAAGTAGGTTTCCATGTATTTATAGCGTCTTGTTTACTTGCCTTCGATTTCAGGCGTCACATCAAAGCCATTGAGGAAAACGCTGGATGAATTATGAAAAGTGTGCTTGGCGAGATGAAATATGTATTACAAGGCATATGAACGTTGCATGCTTATTAATGTGCCCTTCTCGCACTTTGGCACGCAGTTAAAACTGCCCTAAATATCACACTTGTAACATTAACATAGGGTAATTTTTTATGCGCCACCTTTGCACATTCGATGTTCCTTCTAAATCAAAAAGAAACTATTTCCTGCATTTATCACAGCGCTTCCTGTTCTTTGATCGCAGTAAAAGCAGCCAAGGCATTTAAAAGTTATCAAGATGGCACACTTTAAGAGCCGGTAACCTAAAATTTCCCTTTTGAGAGCGCTTAATACAAACAAAATATACAAAGATTAATTAATCTTTATATGAGTCACTTCCATTTGTATGACTGGAGGAATTTGTGACACTACAGGCAAAGCATTGTGTTTCATGGACTGGACAATTCTGAGATTTTGGACTATTAAACTTCCATAATAAAAGTCTTGTTTAAGACTAGTGGAAAGAAATATTCAAATGACACATTTAAGTGTTTATTTTATTACACTTTCATCTGTAGATTTCAATTACAACTTTAAAGGCTTTTTCTTTCTGAGCCAGAAATCTCGACTTTAGTAGCACTTACATACACATTTACCGTTTTATTCTTACCTATATACTAAAGGTTTTGCAGAAGGTTTTGTTTATATCATTTGCTTGATTTATATAACATTTTATTACTAAAAAGTTTTTTTTTTTTTTATTTCCCTGCCTGTTGAAAATATGATATGATTCATAAAAAGAAAGATCCTCTCTGTGAAAGCCTGTACCTGAAATAAATAAATAAATACATATTCTGATTTTGGCTATATTCAGATTTCTGTTTTGCAAATGTATGCAAATTAGTGTATATTTAATGAGATATTTCCTCATTTGCATATTTAAAAATTCTGTAAAACTTGTAATACAAAATAGTTAATTTTAATGTACTGTGATTTTTTTTTTTTTGAGCTTTGAGAAAAGCAGGATTTAAAAAAAATAGAGATTATGTGAGAAATAACTTATCAAAAAATAAATAAATAAATAAATTAAAAAAAACAATAATGTGCATTCATAAAATAAGTAGGATAAATGGTTGACTTTAATGGCAGGATATTACCTGAATTACATTTTATTATAGATTCATAATATTTTATTAAGGCATTAAAGCAATTGGAAGAATACCGCTGTTCCTGAGCACAGCTCAGCCGGAATGGGCGAAGATAGATTTGGTGTTTATAGATAGAAATATGAAGCAGGTCTTTGGTCTGGCAGACAGTGATGCATGCTGTGTACTTCTAGAAGACCTTGGCCCCCATTCCCTCAAAGTGAAAGAAAACCATCTGAACAAATGCTCCGAGCTTGCCAACTCCAGCACTGGCTGTAACAATATCACTTTCAGTGCCTTTGTATAATGTAAAGTACATCTGAAAGACATCAAACAATGAGCCAATGTATCGTCTGTCTCTGGATATTTCTCCTGTCAAATTACCCTTTTCTTGGTAGATAGAACTTTGCGTCAGTGTTTTTTTTCCAGTTAAGGTCAATGTGACAAACTTTTTTGATGCTGGACAGGCTTGCTGAATTACACCTCTGTTACATGGCAGAGAGTAATGACTGTGCGTAACGGGATAGATTTGCTGCCAGTCGGTATGCCTACGAACGAGATCCCAGAATCTTAGCAAGGTGACACGCTTGGCGTAGTCAAACGCGGCACTGTTCGGAATGGCATACCATGTCCAACATTCGGCTCGGGGAGGAGGGGGGACACACAAGGCTTTGCCAGCCTGGCAGCGCTGTGTTTTGTGTTAAGGGGGGTGAGAGCAAAGCCGAGAAAATTTGGGAGAAAATTGGGGGGCCGTACCAGATGGTGCACCGTGCTCCAGTCTGGCATCCCAACTGCTCTCTCGCACCCACCTCCTCCAGCCTCCTGCCTCCCCCCACCGCCCCTGTGCCACACGCCACTGATGGTTTGGCTCGTCACATGCTAGCGTAGGTCGTATGCCAGTGAACGCATAGGCACTTCACATTTTTCCCAATGAGTGAGAGATGCAAAAATGAAAGAAAAAGATGAGTGAGTGAATTGAAGAGATAAATACTCTCACATGAAAGAGTAATATTGTGAAACATAAAATAACTGTTTTCCATTTGAATAAATTTCCAAATGTAATTTATTCCTGTGACAGTAAAGCTGAATTTTCAGCATCATTACTCCAGTCTTCAGTGTCACATGATCCTTCAGAAGTCATTCTATTATGATATTTGGTGTTTGATTATTATTGGTGTTTAATTATTAATAATGGTTCTTATAATTATAAATGTTGAAAATAGATTTTGCTCTTTAATATTTTGTTGAAACCATGTTTCTTTTTTTAAAGATTATTCAATAAATAGAAAATTCAAAAGAACAGCATTTATTTAAAATAGAAATGTTTTGTAACATTATAAATATCTTTACTGTCACTTTTGATGAATCCTTGCTGAATAAAAATATTAATTTCTGAAAAAAAAAATACCTGAAACTTTTTAATGGTAGAGTATCACAAAAATATCAAGCAGGACAAGTGTTTTCAACATTGATAATAATAATAAATGTTCTTTTAAAAGGTAATGATGTTTCACAATATTACGGTTTTACTGTATTTCTGATTAATAAATGCAGCCTTGATGTTTTTAAACATTAAAAATCTTGTTCCAAACTTTTGACTGATAGTGTAGCCTAATTATGTTAAAATTTGTAAAAATTGTTAAAATTATGTTTAAATTTCTTTAACCTGTCCTGAAGTACACAAAACTTCATTTGGAGACTGACATCACCAAAAATATCAATAAGTGAGTTAGATCTTGATTCACAATCCACTCTGACTGATTCATTGAGTTATTCGTTCATTCGTTTGAATGGATCATTAAATGAACTGGCTTGAACCATTTGCTCTATAGCCATTTGCTGTTGAGCTAGACTGGCCGTTATTGTATGTATATGATTCGCTAAGAGGAATTAACTCATAAGTATCGTTTACTCAGGCCCAGGGCTCGGACTTGGTTGTGTTGTATGCTGCTGAATCACTTAAAAGAATCAGCTCATAAGAGTTGTAAATTGGATTACACTTGTTGCACTGTATGTGTTGATAGGTACACTAAAAAGAACTGGCTCATAAGACTTATTTGTTTGTGAATCAAACTACACTAGTCACGCCATATACTTTGACTCAGCAAAAAGCAGCTCGTAAGAGTCATTTGCTCGTGAATCGAACAAGAACGGTCACGTTGTTTGTTTGATTCTTTTTGCATTTAGCGTGCAAGTATAACTAAATAGAACTTTCTTGTGGGTTTCGAAATACTGTTTTGGATATAAATGGATAAATCGTCTTTACCTGCAGTACAGAGTAGTTCACAAGCGGCACACACTGCAGCTTCGTCGTTGACAAATGATAGAAGACATTACGTTTTGTTGCTTAAATTGAATGGATAGTGGGTAAATATCCACCCTCAGTCAGCGCTCATTTTTTCTTAACTTATAAAATACGCCATTACTATTTCAGTGTGAGAAGCCGTGGCAAATGATTCAGTGCGTAAGTGAACTGTCTGAATTCATCAAACTGAATCGCGAACAATTTCAGATCTTTTTGCAAACCCGTATGACCAATTAGATGAAAAGAGTGATTCTTTTGCGAATCTGGCATGCTAGTTCTGATTCTAAATTGATTATAGAAAATACACAACATGATTGCTGAAATATCGCTGGTGTATTTGAATCCCATTGACAAATAACTAGGCCTATTTATCAGTAAAATTTTGGTACAGCTGCATTTCACAGGGGTTTGTGCCCCAGTAAAATCGGTCTTGCGACACTATATTACAGAAGTAAATTTGCGAACAGTATTTCCTTTTGACATTCAGCTGTATAATTTTTGCTAAATATGGTTCCCCTTATCCGTAGGAATCACTGTCATTATCTCTCCCGCTTGTTAGAATCTGAGCAGCCAGTTAAGTTTCGTATCATCTCCTCCACCTACAACAGGTGTTCTTCGGCTTGTTACCCATCCCTCAAACCATTCGGAGCTGGTGCTATTGTACATCCCAGCCTCTACCACATGTTACCCCACCTCAGCCCCAAGCCTGTAGGGAGAGTAATTACTTGAGCTAGAAGTGAAACAATGAGCCCTTCTTATTAGAGCACCTTCATTTCTCACCTTCTGTTTTCCTTTACGTAATGAGCCACAGTCCTGTGTGGAGCCAGAGCTCTGGACAGCCTGTCCAGAAATATTGGAACAGCTTAGACGATTCCCCACGACACATGCTGATAAAAATTAAATACGACCAGGCCAACAGGCTTTAAAGGCAGAATTACGCCTCCTCGCAGCGTGTTTCTCAAGTGGAATTGGCTTCTGTGAATCCATAGCTGAATGTGAGGGTGGATAAGTGGAGGAAATGTTTTTTTTGGGATATTGTGTGGTCAGTGTCAACTTCCTAAAATATATATTTTGAAACATCTTCGTATGTAATGTGCTTCATTTAATTTTGATTGCCCAAAAGATTCATTCTAGTGTTGAATAAAGCCTGTGCGAGTCCAAACAATGACTTTTTTCCCCTCTCTGTTCAAAGGCCATCATATATGAAGGTCAGGACAAGAATCCGGAGATGTGCCGTGTGCTCCTGACTCATGAAATCATGTGCAGGTGAGACTTTTTCCATTACACTTTGTCCCAACCAGGTGCGTGACACAGCACAATCACAGCAAATCAGAACATATTTGATATTTAAAAACCCCGTCAAACTGTATAACACATTTTTTTTTAAATAATAATTATAAATAACAGTTCAGTCCATTCCACTGGCTGAAATAACTTTTAATTGGTGCTTTATTCAGTGCCTTATTAAAAATCCTACAGAAATTGCATCATGCCTTATGTCATCTGAGCAATGTTATTGTGACCAATAATGTGTTTTAAATTCTATTTTACATATTAGTATAACAGCAAATATATACATTGTTAAATTATTTAATGTTTTACTTAACTTATGTTTTGAAAACTAATATACTTCAAGCTGATTTTATACATACTATTTTTTTGATTAGGCATTACAAACTACTTCCCTCAGGGGTCATAGGCAGATTCAACTCAATGGGCGAACTGAATTGTTCATGACACTGGAAAACCATAATTTGCTGTGTGCTAACTCTAGTCAGGCAGGTGGTATTAGCGGACAGAGACATTCTGATTATAGAGAGCATTTTTTTTGGACATAAATGACATAATCCTGCAAACAAAATCATTCAAGTCATTAATATTAAGTCATTTGTATTTTTAGTCCACTCTAAAGTTGCTATTTGGGAGTACACTAGCACATAGCAAGCCTCAAAGCTAATAAACATGGACTGCCGCAAAAACTCACTCTGTGTTTCAAATATGCCTACTTCCCTGCTATGTAGTATACTAAAAACAGTACATGGAATGAGTAGTAGCCTATGTCCGAATTCACAGTACTCATAAAACTGTAGGCAAAAAGTACCTGGAAATCTCCGCTGAGATTCTGAAATACACATCTGATGGATGCTTTACTATCCCATGAGGCCACAGGAGAGGAGATGTGAATGACAGTGAAGAGACGCAACTGGCGCTGTAAGTCACATGACAGTGACAACATGGCGAATGTAGTACATCTGGATTTCATTCATACTACATATGTTCATGCTATACAGAACATTCACAAAGTTATGCGATTTCGGACGCAGCTTTAGATTTTGATTACACGGGGTATTTTATATTCAGGCATGTTGAACCAATGAGATTTTGCTCTGACCATCAAAATGTCCTGCTGCTTGTCACTTCACTCTGTTGCCTGGTACACTCTAGTGCTGTATTCTGTTTCAATTCATGCTAATACTATCCAGGTCAAACTCACAAACCCCTAGTGAACATCAGAGAGAGAGAAAAAAACAAGTGGAAGATGACTTTTTCTATCAAATGCTATGTATTTAATTAACATCCAAAGATGAATTTGCTTAAAAGTAGGTTGTGATGATCGACTCTCGCCTATTTTTAGTGGTATTTTAACAGTGCCCCCCCACCCCCAATGAATATCACCCTGATGCCTGGTTAATTAGGACAAGCAGAAACTCATTACTCAATCTGAAATTTCAGTCTGCTCCATTAACAAATGTGCCCTGGCTCACGTGGCATCTATGAAATATATGGCAGGTTTTATCAGCAACGCATCATGCAACTTAAAGGTGTTATACAGGCACTTTTGCAATAAAAAGAACCAGAATTATTTATTTTTTTACTGTTAGAACTGACAGCTAATGTATACACAAACCGATGTAGTCTTCACCCCCCACCTGCCAAATCAGCATTGATAGGCAATCGTGTATGTGTGCGTGTGATAGCCTTTATGTGTACCTTCAAATGCTGCCGCAATTATAAGCAGAAAATTAGGATGTTCACCATTAATCAGCTCCACTAATTGCCACGCACCACCATTAGCCATATGGTACCATGCCAGCTTGCAAGTGTGGGACAAAAGTGCTTATTCCTATCATTTTAACAAACTAGGGGGAGAAAAAAAAAACAGGGAATGTGTTTCAGGATGTTGTTTGTCGTGAAACTGGCCAAAATTGTTCTTCTAAAGACTAAAGTTGTCATAACACAAATCCAATGTCATGAATCAAAGGAATCATGGAAAGGAAACATATGTTGGAGGCGTGTGATGGTAGCCACGTTCCAATGTTGACAGAGCTGACTACATCCTGCTAATTACATGAGCCCATTTAGACATTTCTTCAAAAGCCGCATCAGGAAGGAAGCGTTAAGATCTAAGATGCGATTTCCTTTGGGTGTCCTACGGGACGATCTTGAAGAGGATCAGGAAAAAGATTATAACCTTCCCAACCTCCCAATAAGCTAATATAGGCATGCAATAATTACTTGCAGTTGTATTTGCTGAGGCAAGTGTTTATTATTTTCCATACTTAGTGTTAAGTGTTTGTTCAAATATATAAACTCTATAAGTGTTATATAAGTGCTACTGACCTCAAATAACTAAATGCAACACATATATGCAATGACTTTAATATGTATATTTCTTCGATGAGCATGTTTTAATGTAATTTTATTTTATTTTTTAAACTGGAGACAGAACTGCTTCGCTGGTTATTAATATAAAAATAAATAAATAAAAATGTCATGTGGTGCAACCAACATGCAGTGAGTACCCTTGAAGGTCTTTATGGCTGTATTAAGGTCAATAAGTCTTTTAAAATATCAGATATTTTGATCTTTTTATAGCAAGGCATTGTTAGAATAGGTTGTAAAATGTCATGTAGTGTAACTCCTCAAAACAATGATATTTATGAATTAATAATCCATGATATTTCTATATTTTAAATATTTTTCAAGGTAAAAATGATCTAAAACATAATATTTAATACATATATTTATTAAATATTTATTTATATATATTATTATTTTTTGAAAGTTGTGTACACATGCATTAAAGGTTTAGGAAAATATATTTTTTCTTTTTACTTGATGGTTATATTACACAGCATTTTATGGTTGTTATATTTAATGCTTTGTTGTAAAAAAAAAATTGCTGCGATTAGTTATTACAACTTAAAATTCAACATTGGAATAAGTAATAATGTGTTGTTTCAACTTAAAGTGTTCATGCTTGACGTAAAATTATAAATTTAGTTTAGTTAGATTGGATATCTACAAACAACAACAAAAACAACAACAACAAAAACAACCCTATAAAAGTTGTTATAACTAAATGTAGCAATTTTTTGCAGTGTGTAAGCATTTTTCCAAATGAGAAAAACATGAATACTGACCCATCATTGACCAATTAACCACAAAAAAAAAAAAAAAACTGCAACAGCAATGCACTGTCAACCACCTGAAACACTTTTGCATCATGCCTGTGAGTTTTGCAAAAATGTAGTTAACAATATTTCTCTTTAATTGTTTTGAATGTGTATCTATAAATTTGAATGCTCAAGGTTCTGTGTATCAGGAGCTAAACCGTATCTCCCAGGGGTGCTGCCGGATTTGATCATTAGGCTCCTACAAATCTTCCTCCTGCACTGTATAAATACACACACACATATATTCACACACACACAGAGGCACTGCAATCCCTTGTTCCAGTCCTTTGGGAGGACACTGACCTAGTTGAGGAAGCCTTGCAAAAGGAGGGGCGAGAGAGATAGAGATGTAGATGTAGATAGAGGGAGAGAGAGAGATTTTAGTCTTCTATTCATGAGGAGTTTCTAAAGAAAGACATTCATCATGCATACCTGAAGAAGTGTATTATATAAATCACATACACATGGTTCCTCATGAATAAGCATGGTACATCTCATAATACGATCTGAACGTTTGTACTCTGTGAATGAATGATAAAGTCTATTGATACGTCTAAAAACTGTGTCATTGTAGAAAATAGGGAGCTGGGAATGAGGTAACAAGAGAAATCGTGAGGTGGGAGGGTGGAAGTAGAGAGAGTTGTGGGAGGAAGAAAAACTGAAGGGGGAAGGACAATGCCAGGGGTGTCATGTGACAGTTTTGTCCCCAGCCCTTATTCAGTGTCCTACTGCCATCTGTGCAGTGGAAATGTGATGCCGGTGGTCTCCAAACTGCCGCTGAAGCCCCTCACACACCTTAAATTCTCCTCTCGTCATTCTACTAAACCTTCATCACCTATGCAAATGCAGTGAAAGTCTAACAGTCCCATTGAAAGTGCTTAACGTGTTAATGTGGCTGTAACAAACTCCAATACACAAGGTGGCGATAGAGTTACAGTTTAGCTTTTAGGTCAACAAGACATCAAAGATTGACTCTAATTGCTTTCTTCATACATGTCATTGTGCAGGCTTCATAGGTTAAAATGATTCATCATCAATTAAATTTTAAGCCTCTGAAACGACTTTCCTTTTTGAGTGATGTCACCAAGCCCTCTTTTAAACCCCTCCCCTTTAACTTTATCTGACTTTTGAGTTAAATGACTGTTGGATAAAATCTAGTCTGGCTTGCATATGTAAGCATTTAAATTGAGGTTCTAAAGTTGAGTATGTTTCTTTGTCAAAGTGTTTAAAAATAGAATTGTGCATAAATCTTAACAGACAAAATACAAAGACATGAAAAATATGACTTGCTAAAATAACAGACAAAAAAAGGTGGTTTAGATTTGACTGAAAATATGATTTAAACTGATATTTTCTTTTTTCCAGCCGCTGTTGTGACAAAAAGAGTTGCGGGAACCGCAACGAGACACCCTCGGATCCCGTCATCATCGACAGGTAGGAAACTCTCCCTCATTAACACTTCCTGACACTGTCTGTGTTCCTGAAAACATCTGATACTTTCATTGTTATCGTCATGCTCTTTGAGGCTGTGGTTGACGTCGCTTTTGAAGCAGTTCTCAGGACACACTGGAGTCTTACGGCCGTCATGGTCTGTTGTGTGTGTACGTTTGAGTCACTTGTTAGTTAAATGCTGTCATGTTGTTTCTTTTGCTGCTATTTTTTCACTATGTTCTTTTTGTTGTGGGTTCAGGATTGGCTGAGCCCAAACACTTGATATTAATATGCTTTTTATTGCTGTCTTTGCCTGAGTAAATTACAGGCCTAAAGGCTTTAGTCAAAGGCTAGTCGTTGTGTTAAAAGTGTTTAGTGAGTAATTTCTCTTGAGAACATGTTTGACAGTAAACATGTAAGCAATTTAGATAATATCTATGTTATGTATTTCAAATTGAGATCTGGCCCGGTTCTGGATTATGGTTCCCCCTTAAGAAGTAAAAAAAGACAGTGTTCTTGGTCTTTTATTCTGTCTTAATCAAACCCACATGTATAATGGGCTGTGAAACAATAGACGCCAGATACCCTTGGCCCCCCCTCATCCTCGCTACCCTGTTCTCGCCATCTCTCTCGATCCCCCAGGGCATCGCTTTCTTTCACCTAACATTCGTCTCTTTAAATCTAAAATTAAACCCCTGCATCCTTTTTGAATGATGTAATTGTAGTTGTAATAATGTTAGCGTTAATGCTAATAGGATTCTTAGCAATGCTAAAAATTTCACAGTCCTTAAGGTAGTGTTTTCATTGCCGTTAATACTGTTAGCTTCAGGCTGGCTGTGTGCAGTTATGTGTTTTGCAATGTGGAAGCTATTAGCCGACGTCTAAGGGCATTTGTTTTGACAGGTCATGGTTCTCATGGATTGAACCAAACAATCTTTTTCCCATTGTTGCAGCAACTGCTACGCTCAATGAAAATTGCTAAACGTTCCTTTGAGACAATATTTAGGCACACGAGGTGAACATATCAAGAGCTGCTTAGCCTATTTGAAGAAAATCAGCACTGAATCACGTTTCATTTGGTCTCGCTAAAAAGGCCCTTGCTGGAATATATGCAGCTTCCCAACTTCCCAAGACGCCTTTTTTCCATAATCTGCCCATAACACTGGAAAAGGCCACAAATCAAGGGTATATCTCAGTGAGAATCTATTGCCGAAGGGGGAAATGACTTGATTTACACCACATGGAATGGTGTGTAAGAGTTACTGTGTGCAGATGACCAGACTAGGTTGATTTGTGACGTTTGTCAAAAGACCGTTCAGGCTCGTTTGTAAAAATTAAACCCCGCTGAGAAGAAAAAAAAAAAAAGTTTCCCACTATATTGGCTCTCCCGGTTCTGCTCTGCTTGTTTACTTCAGTTTTTAGACAGCAGTCAGTAAGGAGTTGGACAGTTGCGGCTGTTCGATTTCAGCCACTGACCCGTTCCTGCAGAATGGACTCAGGTGTGACTGGAGCTGCTCAGCCGACCGCACTCGGACACAACAGATCTGACGCCCCCCCTTCATACCTGGCTCACGTGTTTGTGGGTAGCCGACACAGTTTATGCTTCACTTGACCAGAACGGGTCAGAACTCTTGGGAGCCAGCTGTGGCTCCCTTATACTCGCTCATGCACGTTTAAACCTCACTGAGCACACAGGCTCGATATGAACACAGGCTTATGAACCTGCTGGAGGATCTCATGTGCATTGGTCCCATGTGCAGTGAAAAGGCCCACTAGAAGGTCTTGGTAACTTCAAGGCCATCAAATCTAAAATTACTACATTCCCAACTAGGAGGGAATCTTCAGGCACCTCATCTTTCAGTTTTGTTTTAGGGAATCATAATAGTTCTCAATTCAGTTTTTGTGCATATATATTATTTGTATTGTCGTGCAATTGTATTTTCTATGTAAATGCATTTATAACACTGTTGTTCTATATTAGAAAGTGTGTAAATGTGCCTTGACATGGCATATATCCAACCTCTGTGCTATCATTTTAGCATAAAGAAATGTTTCAACTTAGTGTAGCAGATATTGCAGATTATATATATATATATATATATATATATATATATATATCTGGTCAAGTGAAGCATAAACTGTGTCGGCTACCCACAATATATATATATATATATATATATATGTATATATATATATGTATATATATATATATATATATATATATATATATATATATATATATATATATATATATATATATATGTATATATATATATATATATATATGTATATATATATATATATATGTATATATATATATATATATATATATATATATACATACATACATATATATATATATATATATATATATATATATATATATATGTATTGTTTGTCCTGCTTATTTGTTCTTTTTTAACTACAGTTTATTTAAAATTCTGATTTTGAATTTTTCTGCACTGATGCAGAATTGTGATGCATTTGTGCTGCAATTTTTCCCTCAGTCCTACT